>CM076570.1:107069969-107510157 GCA_034641835.2 Pinus albicaulis | reverse complement strand
TCTTCAGTCTATGGGAACAGATGTATGGGCCATTGTTCAACAAGGATATCAATATCCAGCCACAATACCAACAGATCCTACTGAAAAGAAGAATTATGAATCAAATGCAAAGGCGGTCAATGCTATAACGGGAAGTCTTACTGAATCTAAATTTCTCAAATTTATGCAGCTAAATACAGCAAAGGAAATGTGGGACAAAATCATTCTAATTTATGAAGGTGATGCAAAGGTAAAAAGTGCAAAACTCCAAACTCTCAGAATTGAATATGAAAATTTAAAGATGCATAATGATGAGAGTATTGCTAGTTTCTTTTTACGTGTTGATGATGTTGTAAATCGTATGAGAAATCTGGGAGAAACAATAACCGAATCTACTTTGGTTGAGAAAATTTTAAGATCGCTAACAGCAAAATTTGAGTCAAAAGTTTATGCTCTTGAAGAAAAACAGGATCTTCAAAATCTTACTGTGGTACAACTTCATGGCATACTAACCGCATATGAAATGAGAAGAGGAGGACCATCTGAAGTCAAAGAGGCTGTCTTCAGAGCTTCTACTAAAGGGAAAGAAGTACAAGAAGCAGAAGGATTAGAATATATCTCAGAAGAAGATGAGGAAACTTTTGTAAAGAAACTTCAACTTGGCATAGGACGGTTCAGAGGTAAGCTTCCTTTCAAATGTTTTGAGTGTGGAAGAATTGGTCATTATGCTGCTAAGTGTCCTCATAAAGAAACACCTGCAAAATGGAAGGAAGTATCAAGAAGGAATAAGAATCGGTTTAACACTAGAAAAAGTTACTATACTCATGAAGACAGTGATGGGTTATCTGATAGTGAGGAAGAATGTGAACAAGATCTTAGACTTCTCATGGCATTTGAATCTAGAGAAGAAAAGGATACTTTTTTGGATGCTCTAGAGGACAATGACTTTCTTTAAGAAAACAATCAACTCAAAATACGCTTAGAAGAAAGTAAAATACTCTTAGAAGAAAGGAAAATAACCATAGAGACTCTGGAAAAGCAGGTTGAAGGAGCAAAGAAACACATTGAGAAATTAGAATGTGAAGTGGTAAGTCTAAGAAAATATTTTGAGAAAGTAAAGACTCTGAATCTTAGATTTGCTAAAGGATCTGAAACCTTAGATGAGATTATCAAGGTACAACGTTCTCCTCTTATAAAGATAGGTCTTGGATATACCGGAGTGTCTTCTCAGGCTTCAGCACCAAATTATCTAAAAGCAGCTACAGTTGGTTTACAAAATTCTGCCACTCAGCAAGGGAATAAAGAATCATTACAGGTAAAGCATGATCATCTCAATTCAAAGAACACTAACAGGAATATCTCTCAAAGAAACACCAATCAACAGGTAAATTCAAGTAGAAGATTTCATGATCGCAGAAATTTCTTCTTCAATGGACAATGTTTCTCATGTCACAATTTTGGTCATAAAGTTGTTCAATATGTTGCATATAAAACCATCATGACTAGAGAAGCAAGAAAGAAAAGAAATGAATTTGAGAAGAATACCTATAAAAAAATTTCTCCTATTCTAAATGAAGTTGAATGTGCTTATTGTAATAACTTTGGGCATGAAGAACCTGAATGCAGGAGCAAAGTTCAGCCAAAAGAGCATTTTCCTTCAAGTTCCAAAGTATGGAAAAAGAAGGAATTACAGGTTGAAAATTGTTGCATAGTGTTATTTGCAGAAGGTGAAGAAAATCAATGGTACATTGATAGTGGATGCTCAAGACACATGACAGGCGACAAAAACAAACTTCTTGCATATAGTGCTCTAGAAAAGGAAAAGAAAGTTACATTTGGAAATGATACTCCTGCTGTAATTAAAAGAAAAGGTGAAGGCTAGTGATGTCATGTATGTGGATGGTTTAAGGCATAACCTATTCAGTGTAAGTCAAATGTGTGATCAAGGAACTGAAGTTGTCTTTAGTTCAAAATAATGTGTGGTTCGTGATCTTGATACAGGTAAAACAATTATAAAAGTAAAAATAACTCCAAGCAACCTGTATGTATTGAAGAACTGCAGAGAACAATGTTACTTGAGTAAATCTTCAGAAAACTGGCTATGGCATAGAAGGTTGGGGCATCTAAGCTTCTCTCAAATCAACAAATCAAGCAGACTTAATGTTGTTCGTGGTCTTCCCAATATTACTCTACCTGAAAGTATCATATGCAAATCTTGCCAATTCGGCAAGCAGACCAGAGTGCAATTTAATGCCAAGGAAGGGTCATCAAGTAGGCCTCTTGAACTCATTCATACCGACATATGTGGACCTATGAGGAAAAAGTCACCTCGTGGTGAAAAATACTATATCTTATTTATTGATGATTTCTCTAGAATGTGTTGGATTGGGTTGCTTAAACACAAAGATGAAGCATTTGAGAAATTTCAGATCTTCAAGGCTCTGGTTGAAAATGAATTAGATCTAAAACTCAAATGTCTTAGATCTGATCGAGGAGGAGAATATACTTCATATGAATTCCTTGAATTTTGTGAACAACATGGCATAAAAAGACAGTTCTTTGTAGCTGGCACTCCACAACAAAATGGCGTAGCAGAAAGAATGAATAGAACAGTTCAACAAATGGCTAGAGCTATGCTTGATGATTCTGGAACACCCGACACATTTTGGGGAGAAGCAGCACATACAGCGGTAAACATTCTCAACAAAGCACATGTTCGTGTAAATAGTGACAAAACTCCATATGAACTCTGGTATGGTAATTCTCCCTCTGTGAAGCATTTTAGAGTTTTTGGAAGTAAATGCTTTATCAAAAATAATGATGAAAAACTTGGCAAGTTTGAACCTAGAGCAGATGAAGGAATACTTCTTGGTTACTCCTCTACGAGTAGAGCTTATAAATGTTACAATAAAATACTTCGAAAGATTATTGAATGTATTGATGTTGTTATTGATGAGTCTCCTGCAGCCCCAAAAGAAGAAAAACAAACAACAAATGAAGATGATGGTGACTTATTTCCTTTTACATCAAATAGAAATGATATAGACAGTGAACCCAATGAAGAACCTGAAGATGATTTATCTGAAAAAACTCCATCCAAATATGTTCAAAAGAATCATCCAAAATCTCAAATTTTGGGAGATAAGGGATTAGGTGTACAAACAAGAAGGACTCTTGTGGGATCTTCTAGCTATCTGGAATTTCTATCCACTATTGAACTACACAATGTCAATCAAGCTAGCAAAGATGCATGTTGGGTTCAAGCCATGAATGAAGAGCTTGATCAAATTGAAAAGAATCACACTTGCGAATTAGTGCCAAGACTTCATAACAAAAATGTCATTGGAACTAAATGGATATTCAAAAACAAGTTAAATGAGAATGGGGATGTTGTAAGAAATAAAGCTAGACTTGTTTGCAAGGGGTATACTCAACAAGAAGGTATAGAATTTGAAGAAACTTTTGCTCCTATGGCTAGAATTGAAGCCATAAGAATGTTCTTTCTTTTTCAAGTTCTCAACAAATCAAAGTTTATCAAATGGATGTTAAATCTGCATTTCTCAATGGTGATCTAGAAGAAGAAGTTTATATAGAACAACCAGAAGGCTTAATTTTGGGAAATGATGAAAATCTTGTTTGTAGACTTAAAAAGGCTCTATATGGTCTGAAACAAGCTCCAAGGGCATGGTATTATCGTCTTGACAAATATCTTCATCAACAAGGATTTTCAAAGGGATCTGCTGATAGCAACTTATACACAAAAATTGAAAATGATAAACTATTGATTGTAGTTGTATATGTTGATGATATCATTTTTGGGAGTAACGAAGAATCTATGAGTCAAAAATTTGCTTCTGTCATGCAGCAATAATTTGAAATGTCTTTACTTGGGGAACTAACATTCTTTCTTGGCTTGCAAGTGCATCAAACTGCAGATGGTATATTCCTATCACAAGCAAAATATCTTAAGCAAATTCTGAAGAAGTATGGCATGGAAGAATGCAAACTTGTAAGTACACCAATGATAACCGGATGCAATCTCAGTTCTCATGATGATTCTCCCACGGTGAATCAACCATAATACAGATCGATGATAGGAAGTCTACTTTATCTCACTGGGACTAGACCAGACATTATGCATGCAGTTGGGATTGTTGGACGATTCCAAGCTAATCCAAAAGAGTCTCACCTTCAAGCTGTCAAAAGAATATTCAAATATATACAAGGAACTCAAGACTTTGGACTATGGTATCCAAAGAATGCTGATCTTACTCTTCATGCTTACACTGATGCAGATTGGGCTGGAAATGTTGATGATCGGAAAAGCACTAGTGGTGGTGCATTCTATATGGGGCCCTGGTTAGTATCCTGGTTCAGCAAGAAGATAAATCTATTGCCTTATCTACAGCAGAAGCAGAATATGTGGCTGCCGCATCATGTTGCACTCAACTTCTTTGGATGATGCAAACCTTACAAGACTTTCAAATCAAATGTTCACCTCCTGTCTCCATTATGTGTGATAATACAAGTGCCATCAGTATCTCAAAGAATCCTGTTATGCACTCCAAGACCAAGCACATTCCCATCAAGTATCACTTCTTACATGAACAAGTGCTTGAACAAAAGGTAAAGTTGGAGTATTTTCCCTCCAAAGAACAAGTTGCTGATATACTGACCAAACCTCTACCCAGGGAAGCATTCGAATATCTCAGACAGAAGCTGGGAGTAGTCTCTGCCATGTAGAAAATAAAAAATGCTTAAATTCAGAAGATTAAATTGGATATGCGGGTTTCCTGAAAGACAGACGCGTATATACGTGAGTTTATACAAAGAAAATCGCGTATGGTTAGTTGCTGACAAATTTTACTTGGGGTCAGAATTCTTCAGCACAGCTGCAGTGTTGTTTGGTATCTCTGATGCTGTTTGGTATCTCTGCTAATGTTTCAGCTCTTATATTTCTGTTTCATTCTCTGATTTTGGGTAAAGATGCCTTAATTATTGGATGTTAAAAGTGTTCAGGTTGCACAAGCTAAGGAGGAGTTTTGGTCATATGGAAAGGATGCATTGGATGCACAGTTTTAGGGGGAGCATTAGCCTTGCTAAATGTAATGCATTGTTGGCATTATGATAATTCTGAATTTTGATCTCTCTTGAGGTATTTTTGATATTGGTTATAAAAATTCATATGTGTAATTTGATGAAAAGGTTGTGACCTATGATGTAAATTGTAATATTCAGTCATGTAAAGGACTTGTTCAAATTTGTAAACCCACTTGGTTGGGTAGTTGAGTCAAAATTTGTAAATCCACTTGGTTGGATCTTTGCTATAAGTATGAGTCCTTGGTGATAGGAAAGGTCATAGAGTCATGTACTTCATTGAATAATATGTTTGAAGATTCAGCATGAACTCAGGGGGAGCAAGGTAACTTCAGTGCACATCATATCTACAGAGCTCTTCTTTCTACACTTGAGGGAGAAAAAAACCTTGTTTTAGTTTTCATCCTGCCACCCTTGATGTCAAAGGGGAGGAGAGTAACATGGAGATCGAATAAGGGAGAGCATCATGTTGGTTTTCATCAGTTTATATTTAATGTATCTTTGTTGAATGATGAACCATCATGGTTACTTGCATCAAG
The DNA here is from genome assembly GCA_034641835.2 of Pinus albicaulis. NCBI lineage: Eukaryota > Viridiplantae > Streptophyta > Pinopsida > Pinales > Pinaceae > Pinus > Pinus albicaulis. The sequence goes on along the minus strand of CM076570.1, from coordinate 107,504,542 downwards.
TCCAAAGGGAGGGTGTTGGCATATGTTTGTCCTTGATGAAACCTACTTGATAAATTTGATGACCTTTCATGATGAAATAAGATTGTGGAAATATGATGCAGAGTTTTGTCCTTGATGGCAACCTGTGACCAGTTGTTAAACCCTTCACCCCCACGATGAATTAAGGGGGACATTATTGGCAATGTGATACAATGTATGTACTATTGGGAACATACACTTAATGAGGGTTCTTGATGAAGCCGTGGCTGGTGGTTAAATAATAATGTAAATCTGATGTATCTACAGATCAGTTCAGAAGTAGCAGAAGAAAGGAATTCAGAAAGTGCCAGAATAATGATAAATAAGTTATGCTACAAAGCATATGCGGGTTTGTTAAGGTGAAGGAGCGTATGCACGTGGAAAAGTACATGGCAAGTTGCGTATGCCAATTTGCGCTCTATTTTTATAAAACCAGGGGGCATTACCATGGTATTGACCCATTTTATTGAGCGCTGGATTATCTGTTTGATCTCGTCCAGGAATACCATCGGAAGTGATGTGGTTTTGACTAATGGTATTGACAAAGGATAATTCTATTTAAGGATAAGGAAATCATAGTGCAAGTGTGTGCAAGTGTCTGGGCTTTAATGAATACTTCACTCTGAAGTATATCTGCATGGTTGAAATCTGTTCTTAATTGATCTAAATCTATGATGCACCTATGAATATGATGAAGGTTCAAGATCTCTAGATCTAGAAATGATGAATCTCTAGGATGATTTGAAAAGAAGTGATGAAGACCTGGCGCAAATCTGATGAAGAAATTGAAAATTTTGGGTAAGTTCATAGATCTAATCTGTTCTGCAAAGTTTATCTTTTATAGATCTATACGCAGGTTCGTTTCATGAAAAGCACATGTATACGCGGATCTGATGAAATAAAAGTGCGTATGGGAAGTTAGGGTTTTATAAGAAATGCACAGATGTATAAGCGGGTTCGTTTCATGAAAAGAACGTGTATACGCGGGTCTGATTAAATAAAAGCGCGTATGGTATCTGAACTTATGATTGCTCAAGGTTGAATGTGTTTCTGCATATCTATTCTGAAGTCTGGGTTATCTCTGATATTCTGGTTACAATGGTTTCACTGTTCTATTTGAAGCATTGGGCGAAGTATATTTTTTGATAAGTGAAGGATTGTGTTGAAGCTGTTTGATCCAGTTTGAAAATTGATGAAACATGGTCTGCAGTGGTGCTAAGGGTCGAAGCCTTCAGTGAGGGGGTAGTAGCTCCCTTCCAGTGGTAGCTGGTAAACGAGAGCATGGGGTAGTAGCTCCCTTCCAGGAGAGGTTGGTAAATGAGAGCAGGGGGGTGTAGCTCCCTTCCAGGACAGGCTGGTAAACGAGAGAAGGTTGTAGCCTTCTGCAGGTGGGTTCCTGTGTGCTGGTATGAGTCTGCGCCAATACATGATAGTAAGAAGTTTTCTTTATATAATAAATATTGAAGACTGAGACGATGGCAGCGATGGTTTTCTCCCGAATTGGGTTTCCAACTTAAATCCTGGTGTTCATGTGTGTTTCTTATGTGTGGTGATTTATTTTGTTCTTACTACATCTGTTTACTACTTACTAAACATCTGATGAATGAATGATGCAATGATCTAAGTTAAGAATTAAATGCATATTTAGATCTCTGAGCATACACAAGTTTACTTAAGGAGATCCGCGTGTATACGCGAGTTGTGTTCATTAAACTAGCGTATGGGTTTAAAAGCCAAAAAAAGCTAAAAAAAAATTCAGTCAACACTAAATACTGATTCACCCCCCCCCCCCCCCCCTCTCAGTATTTTTCCCAACACTTTCTACACCTATGTTCACCAACCTTTACCGGATTAACATTTGTCTTTATGAGCTGGCATAGCTCATGGATCAAATGTAACAACATGCCTCTTAGGAACCCAAGTCCTCACAATGGCTTGGCAGATCTGCATTGACTGGCTATGAATTTTTTATCACCATGGTATAGAGACTTCCAATTTCGCTCATAGCAGAGAAACTTTAGAATGGGAAAACTAAATAGTGAATGACAGGAAAAGATAACCAAAACTAGCTATGTTTGTATTCTGAAAAAATGGTAAAATCTGACAAACTAAATCAAGCATTAAAATTGAATATGGACTAACTTTACTGTAAATAACTTACTTCATTTAGAAAAAACCATGCCATATATGACTTTGTAAAGGAGACTCAAGCCACTTAAAGTTAGAACATGTTATTTGAAGAAAAACTAGGTTTTGAGGTTTCTTTAGCTTAAACTGACAATAACTCTAGCCATATAATTGGAAATAATGCTAGCCATATCTGTAGAAGAAATATTATAAGAATAATTTACCAGAAAAACAAAAGAACATTATCAAAGGAATAGTCATGAGAATGCAAGTTGCACAAAGGATATTTACATGTACATGATTTTCTAAAAGTTTAAACACGAGCCCAAGGAAAGAAAATCAAGGAAGGGATTGCTGCTTCATCAAAGCACTGATCCTAAGATTTCCCTAACAAAAACAAAAAAAAATGCAGCAGACCAGAATTTTCCTGCTATGAAATGACAAAAATATTGCAGACTGGACACTTGTTTTTCTGAAGTAACCACTGTTTGATGTAGGCCTCGTGATAACTATGACTGCACTTTAAACTTCCCAGATCATCTCTTTCTTCATACTCTTCCTGTATAAGAAATTCATAAAATCATTTTCATACTCTCAGAAGCAAGGGTTTCCATATGTTTTTGAATCTGAAGAGGGAGAAAATTTTATAGTTTAAAAATACCAACTAAACCTATAAATATACAAAAAAAATTTAAAGTCCAAGCCTGCTTCATTCTTTGATAATCTCTCCACAGATATTATAAATACCTGGAAAATGGTGCATTTGACTTTAATATCCTTACTCTAAGAAGCATACTATGTTTTTGAGGAGTACAAGCTTTTCTCTAAACACTTGGAAATAGTCTCCTCACTAACTCCTGTGCTAACATAGCCAATCTGGTCCTCTAGAGCTAACAATTCCTGAATAAATAAGGGGAGGAAACATGTCATATTTCCTAATAAAACAAATCAATTCCTTCACATTTCATATCCATTTTTCTATATACAGTTAACAAATTGTATGGAGAAACCTCATATGATATGGTGTCTATATCGAGTCGCATAGCACTGTGTTGATCATGCAGGCTTATTCCATTTGAGAGAAGAGTTTCCTCTAGCATTAGCCCTTTGCTTCCTGCCAAAAGGAAATTACATTGTCATATTAAAATTTTATTAGAGTGAAAATCTATACATGCCGAATTTTAGTTGTAACAATTAGCTCACCTCATATGTTAATACTTCATTCTGCTCAATGCAATGAAATGCTGATAAAACCTGGAAATATGTGAATCAATTGACAACTCAAATCACAATATTTCCCAAGTATATTTTCTAGTTTTTCAAAAATTCTAGAATATCCAACTCAATCGTAGAGTATAACATCAACCTAATAGCATAACAAGTTTAGTATCCAATGTCCTTGAGCTAGTTCATCCTACATCTTAAATCTTAGACCCTAAAACTTTAAACGCATTATACCAAAAATATGAAGGCTTTAAACCTTGAACCCTGCTTATTAAGAAATCCGAACCCTAAAATACCCTTTAAAGCCCCAAAATACGTCATGGACATTGGTTAAAATGTCCTCAAGAGATATCCAACCTGCCTACAAGGGTAGTTATGCACACATATATTCATAAATATCCCATTGTAAGTGCACATTCCATACTATGACCCAATTACCTTTTGAAAATGACTATAAGCATTGCAGTATGCTTAAATAGCCCATTGGACATGCAAATTCCATATATGACCCAATTACCTTTTGAAAATGATTCTAGGCATTTTAGTATGCTTTAAGAAATGACCTTTTGAAAACGATTGTAAAAAAATGGTGTAACACTTGAGGATATTTTGGAATTATAGATAAACTGCACTTAAGGACTCTTTGATATATCTTGGAAATACAAGAGAAATGATTCTGAGAATCATCTCAGTATGCTTTAACTGGTATTTTGAAAATGATTCTAAGAAAAAAGGTAGCACACTTGAGGAAGTTTTGGCATTAGAGATAAACTCCACTGAAGGACTCGTCTTGGAAAAATAAATTTGTTCTAAATTACTAGGAGGTTGTTGGAAAGGCTTTTGCAGCTTCATATACATTCAAGGTCCATATATCACTTAGGGGCCTTGGTCTGATCTACACTTTGACACAGGTAAACTTCATTCCACTATGTCTATATCGCAAGGAGATGAAATTTTTTTGTAGGAAAGGGATTTGAAGATTATTGATCATCTATGGAAGTAATAGACCTCATTCAAATCTACCATACGTGCACTCCATATTGCTGCATCTAGAGTTGAATTCCCCTATAGGAATTGTAATAAAATTTCTAAAGCCAAAACAGTCTTCAATCATTTCTGTCTGGATTAGAGACTCCATTCTGGAAAGTATTTGTCCATCAATAATATCTAAGTGAATTTCTCGCTAAAACTTCTTTCTTATAGCAGAATTGAATGTGAATAGCTCTCATATGTTTTCCTTTCAAGTATCCAAGAAGAAGCATAACCCTTGCACGTGCAAGGTTGGGATGCGAGTTTCAAACTGAAGATAGGGCTGATAACCCTTGCACATGCAAGGTTGGGATGCTAGTTTCAAACTGAAGATAGGGCTGATAGCTCTCATATGTTTTCCTTTCAAGTATCCAAGAAGAAGCATAACCCTTGCACATGCAAGGTTGGGATGCTGGTTTCAAACTGAAGATAGGGCTGATAAAACAACATGTCACAAGTGGGAAGCATTTTCCTCAAAGTTGAATTAAAAAATCTCCAACAAGTAAACAAGATATTGCTCTTTGTGAGGGACTCGGAAGGCATATGTTCATCATCACAAGAAGAAAATAGCTTGCATGGAAATCAAAAGGGTGTTATAAGTTTGTAGAGAAATGGTCCATCAAGAATATCTAAGTGAATTTATTGATAAAACTTCTTTCCTATAGCTGAATCGAAAGTGAAGAGCTCTCATATGTTTTCCTTTCAAGTATCCAAGAAGAAGCATAACCCTTGCACATGAAAGGTTGGGATGTTGGTTTCAAACTGAAGATAGGGCTGATAAAATAGCATGTCACAAGTGGGAAGCTTTGTCATCAAAGTTGAATTAAAAACTTTCCTACAAGTAAACAAGATATCAACCTTTGTGAGGGACTCAGAAGGCATATGTTCATCATCACAAGAAGAAAATAGCTTGCATGGAATACCGATGGTAATGTATATCCAACCCAATGTTGACTGGATTTACTTGGAAATGAAAATCACCTTGGCATTCTTTGTAGTCTTTGTCACCTTGGTAGCCTTTGTATTCACTGAATTTTCACCCCTACTTTGTTTGTCAAAACCTGCAGGTTCCTGCTATTGTTGAGAACAATTAAGTCAAATTTGCCAATCATACCTCTATAGTCATTATATGCTTCAATATTTGATGAAAAAAGTTCAAACAATGAGATGCTCAGAAGAGCACTCTTAAATATATCTACTGCTAAGTATCTCTATACACTTCTAATGAGCAACTTAATGATTGTTCATGTAAGAAATCTACATAAGCCAAACAAGGGTTATGTTGGAGACACCTTTAACTAGGTGTAGATAAAACTCAGATAGATCAGAGAACCATTTAAAGACATACTCAAAAGGCTCATCTTGGCTTCCTCTAGGGTAGCCAGGGCTATAAAATAATTCATGGGTAACCCAAGAAAACAATAGAAATTGCATGCAAAATAATCAATGAGTTATCATTCTTCATTTAAGGAAAAACCATATATGAACTAGCCTTTCACAACTCTACAATATCTTATACATACAACTAAGGCTCTACAACATCTTTCCATACAACTAAGGCTCTCAAGCAATGCACTTTACCATCATCAATGGGCAGTCAAATTTTGCAAATAATGCTAAAATATGATATTTGTCATACAAACAAAACCCTAGATACAAATATTCAAATAATCTCAAATTCCAAAGCATACCATTGTACCATGTGTCTTAAAGCCATATCCAAATATTTATCATCAATGGGCAGTCAAATTTTTCAAATAATAATAAATCCTGAAATTTGTCATACAAACAAAATCCTAGACACAAATCTTCAATTAAGCTCTAATTCCAAGTTAGACACACATAAGCATAACATAGTACCATGTGTCTTAAAGCCATATCCAAAGATTTTTTTGAGAGCGTCCTTCCAAAGCCTGTGCTATCTGGAGATAATATTGGCTTCACTGGCTGTTTAGCTTGTGTTGTAGATGAGATAGAGCTCACAAATAATTGATCTTCCTATTGTTTTGGGGCAGCTCTTTTGCATTCAACACCTTTTCAACCATCTTGCTGCCAATTACACCTGAAGGCTGACACTGAAATGTTATTACCAATACTATGTGATTTGCTAGATTGTACACTGGACCGGTCACTTTTCTGGCTGTCATTTGAAATTTTGATAGTGTCATTGGTAGTGTATTAACATTGTTATAATGAACAACAGAGCAATACTTATGACTCGTTAACATACATCAAGCAAACATAGCAATGTTGGGGTACCCAAGGCATCTCCTAAAAAGGAGAGATGAAAAGCAAGAAGCTAAACTAGAAAAAGAACAAATAACAAAATAAAAAACACTAACACAGAGTGAAGCCACATAGAACAAATAAAAAAATGTTAATATTCTCTCATTACAGTCATTGTCGATTGGGATAAGCATAGAGTGAAGCTTGTATGCCTTGGTGAGGTGGTCATCTAGATGGATAGTTGGCAAGAAAGTGGGTTCACTCAAATGATGGTACAACTGCAACAAGAGTTAGTGGAGAAGGAGGTGGCCTTGGAAAAGCTCCAAGTAGTTGTCCAAGACTACGAGGAAGAAATACCACCTTCATTCCCATTGCTAAAGCCAACACCATGACTAAAACCACCTTTTTAAGCTCACTTTCCGTAGACATTTCTCTAGTGCAGATTGGTGACTTTGAAAAAGCATACCAGAGGCATTAGTTCCAAGATCCTAAAGCAAATGGGCTATGATGAACAAGGATTAGGAAATTCAAGGAATTCTAAACTCCATTATAACTACACATAGGCCAAGCATAATGGAATAGAATTTGATGGAAAAATGGAAAGGCCTATCACCATCAAGACCATTCTGTAAAACCAAAGACATGTTGGTGTTGGCCTATTCATCAGGAGAAGTAGCAACAACAAATGAAGGTAGTAGTCCACTATCATCTTAGCCTTCTTGTCCAAGAATATTACCATATCAAGAATGCAATGTCTTTGTACTAGTGCTTAGCATGGTTACACACTCAAGTGATGGAAATATCTCATATAAAGACCAACTATATATGATAATCATATAAATTATACCAATTAGTCTTATGCTACCATTACAGTGTAAAAGACTCCATGACTCAACTATCTTTTGCAAAATTTTAAAGGAAAAGTGCACAACTAATTTCAGTTGGTTAACACAAACACCAAAGTTGGATAAGTCCACTAGTTTGGTGGTCAATGGGCAATAAGTTAGTGATGGTAATAGTGTTGAGCCACTAGATGTGAAGTTTAGCCCTTGTCTCTAGTGACTACGTTAAGCCCTATTCAAAGGTTCAAGGTTGAGCTGGATCTACTTCAGAAGTTAAAAAATGGAAGAAGAAGTCCTACAGAGTATGACATCTCTAAGAGGGCTTCAAATATCTAAAGAAATAGGCTCCAGACCTGTTGATTTGAGAAGAAGGAAATTTTGAAGCTAATAGCTTGAAACATTGTAGCGGCATCTAAATTCATATTCAAAACAAGCTATAGTTAGTCACCTTGAGAATCTCTCTTGAATCATTCTACACTTGAAGCATTCTACATCATGCCCAAGCATGATTACACCATGGCAACACCTTGACATCATTCCCAACTGGGATAGCCTATGACCTAACAGAATAGACTTATACTGGGATAGTTTATGACCTAACAGAATAGACTTCTAGAAAATGGTGGTAGGGAGCAATTGTGGCTGCAACTACTTTAGGTCCAGTCCTAGGCTAATATAGTAGATATACAATTACCAGAATAGGGGCACTCATTCTACTACAAAAGGGGTCATTGGGCTGGGGAACCCACATATATTAAATTTATGTTGTTGGCCAAGAGGAATGTGAGGGAATTGGAACTGGTTGGAGTTCCTTTGAACCTAACTACAACCAAAGGGAACGTGATAAGATGGATATGATACAATGGTGGCTATATCGCCATAACTAGAACAAGTAAGTATAAAAATAGTATTAAAAAAAAAAATTTAATGTTTAAAATCATGTTCAAACTTGCAATCAAATAGATGAAAAAAAACATACAAAAAACCAGATAATAATCATGAACAAGCTTCATATTGAATTATGAACTATAAAGGAACCTACAAAATGTGACACTACGAACCTGGTCAAGCACACAAGAAAAAATATCCTAGACATGACCCTAGTTAACAAGTTGTATTGCTCATGATGTAAGAGGATTTGTACCTACGTTGCCAAGTCATTCAAAATTCATAATTATATATACAATAAATACAAGTAATTGATGTAGTAATTTTTACTCTAAGATGCATTCTTATGATAATTTTAGAACATATGTTGATAATTTCAAAACATACCTAATTAAGCTCCTCTTCGTTTCAATAACAATTTATTGGAGTCGCTTAAACTTGGAACAAGCCTCCCACAATCTGAAAGAGTATCATCTAAGTCAATAGTGACTTTTTTGTTGCTACGTTGGATCGAGGGAGGTTTTCTCCAAGATTAAATCACTCCAATAAATTATTCTCTACTAATCAGGGCCAACCACGTGAAGGTGGAAGCTCTTATGGCCCCTCCCCCCTCACATCACTCTCAATTCCCCAATACCCAATCTATATTTCACTTTTTACTTTCATGAGAAGAAATAAAATATTCAATAACTAATAAAAAATCAATGCAACAAAAAGTACGCAAGAAAACATTGAAAGTGCTTGACATAAAAATAGTATGATAAATGAGCTTTTAATATAACGCAAAAAACGTTCCAAGTATGGTAACATTTGTCTTATAATAATACAATATTTTACATTATCAAATTTGTTTTTTCTTCTTCCTACTTCTAAATCTCCTAACTACATCATCAACATCATCATGCTTTACTCTTGTTTCGTGCCTTTCCCGCAGAGATGACCTAGTTGTATAGTCACGATGTCTGGTCTCATGCAGTGACGGGGCATCACCTACAAAAACAGATAATATTCAATTTTAATTGTCAGTTTTTAAATATCATTGAACTAGTTCAGTAATATTAATAATAAAAAATTTGCAATGAGATTATTTACCTAGTGCACCAGTTGTCATCGTTGGAACCGTTGTGTTGTATTCCTCTCTGGTGGTAGGATGCTCAAGTACAAAATTCTCTATCATTTAAACAAAAAATTTTATAAGGACACAACCATCAAGGTATAACTAGAAAAAATTATAAGTGGAAATTAATTACCATCATAGCCCTCACTGATAGTAGCATTGTCGGCGTGGTCTCCACTACAATGATCAGGTTGCCCGTGAGGACCTTCTACTTCTGGAAATATTTCACTCCCAATGCACTACTCGACAACTGGATTATTTGGCTCATTGAAAGTGTTTCTCCCCTGATTTAAACAAAGTTGTTAGGCATTAAATTTATGAACGAAAATAAACATATTGAAAGGTTAATGTTTTACCTTATCAGGCATTATGGATCTTGGGACCTGTCCAAAGTTTCTATGATGTTCAACTAAGGCTTGATAGCTGGAACGGAAAGCGATATCTTTGTCTTCCTCTGTGGTTTCCGTTCCAAATTCATCACCCTACATTACATATGATTGTGCATTTTTAATGTTATTTGATGGGATTACAAAAATGTTGGAAGGCAATACAATTAATTAAAAGATGTTTAGCTACTTATAATTCTTGCGGCTAATTTCAAGTAGTCGCACTGGCCTAGCTTGTGATGGCCTTTTTTTTCAATCCTAGCTTTGGTTGCCTTCGAGGTGTCAGGAAACCTATCATCAAAATCTTGAAGTCAGATATGACGTAGCACACTTTTATTTTAGACATAGAGAAAATTAAAGCTATTCTATTAAAATTGTAATTTACCTTGTGGGTCCAATTAGCATTTTTCCTTCTTTCTTGGCCCTTTTCTCTTTTATATCATTGATGAGTGCTCTCCACTCCCTCTCTGGAACTGTGAGAGGATGCTTGTATCTAGATTTAATTTGCAATTGCGTCCTATAGGTGTCCCTGGTATATTTCAGATATTTTCCAACTACTCGAGCCACCGTTGTTCTATCAAATGTGCCCATTGGAATTCTGGGAATTCCACCTTGTGCGTATAGTTGGGCCAAAAATTATCAATGCCTTGCTCTCCAAAAACCAGTAGAACTCATTGTTTCCTACACAGAAAAAAGATATTATCATTAATTTAAAAATAAAAATCATGATAAAATATGTTTTAGATAGAGTACATGAAATAGTTAAAATATTAAAACTTACCTGGGAGTTGTATGTGCTTTATGGGAACACCTTCATCATTCACAAAAAATGTGCCATCAATGGTCCCCATGGAGGTGACACGTGTAGCTCCAGGAAATACAATAATATAGTTGTCCATACCAGCCTCATCAATTCCAACACATTCAGCAGTTGGCTGGGTGCCTTCTTGGGCAGGGTGCATTTCTTGGCTGCCACCTAAAGGCATAGAAGGTGTACGAGAGGGTCGCTTGGAAATCTCTTTCCTTTGTGTCCCACTACCACCAACACCAGGGGTAGCAGGTGTCAGATAATGCTACATACAAAAGAAATGTTTTGTTAGTTTAGTTAATGTAAAAATTAAAATCAAACTATCACGATTGATCTCATGCAAAACAACAAAAATATCCTTTTTATTTTTTATTATTACCTTATATGTTTCTAGTTGGGTCATAAGTTGTGTTATCCTCATTGTTGATTCAGGTGTTTGAGGAGTAACATCTACCAAACGCTCAAGTTCCAAATTTGCTTTTCGTGCATTTTTTTGCAGCAACAACAATGGACATGGGGATGAAGAAAATTCTTCCTCATTGAGGTAATAATCAGGCACACCATGGCCAGGCGTCTGCATATTTGAACAAAATTAAAATTATTAAAATTATGTAAATAACTGAAATACCTGAAGATAGAGCAATGCTGGCACTTTACATGTTCTTCGGTTGGCCCCTTTCCGCGATCATCCTGTCTCGGGGTTGTTCCTGTACTGCCACGATCAGTCTGCCACATTGCAATAAAATTAGAAATGTGAAAACATGAAAACAATATCTAACTTGAAAACACAAAATGAAAACTGAAATAATTTCTAAATTTACAATGAAGTGCTTGAATTCAGTTGAAATTTTTTTGATTGAATTTTTAACCTTAGATGCTTTTAGTGCATGTTTGGATGATTTGGTTCTTGCTCGTTGTGATTCTAAAAGAAATATATCTATGAATGAGCTAGGAAATGATAGTGGAAATGCAAGATCTACTAAGAAATTGGTTCAATAGCTTGCCTTCTTAGGGCTTGAAATGTTTCAAGGGATGAAAACGTTTCCTAGATATTAGCTTAAATAGATTTGCATGATAAGGATTTTGTTTTGATTAATGGTCCTCCAAGTGTCCACAAACATTTATTACATGGATTATAGTCATACATACATCTGGGCTCTACAATTATTATTAACCCTCTATTATGGTGGCCACTTGGTGCAGATTTTGATGGGGATTCCATTCATGTTTTTTATCCCCAATATTTAGGATCTCAAGCTGAGCTTTCTCAGCTTCTAAGTGTGGATCAAAAAATGTTTAGTTCCCATTTTGGAGAGGCACTAATGGCACTAAGTGTTGATAATTGATACATTGTTGTATGCCAATCTTTTATCCATTCACATGATGTAGAATCATACCATCGGGGTTGGAAAAAAGACCTTGGGATTTTGGAATTGCAATCAATAGCAAATATCTATAAATACACAAGGTGAAGTATTATTTTTTCCCAGTGGTCAGTAGGCTTTTAATTGGTAATAAATTAATATGCAATATTTCACTTATCCATGTGGCATATTGATAACACCCAAGGTGGATCAATGTAGTAACCAAATCATATTCTCCTATTACTTCTGTTATATGCTTGTTATAATGTTTTAGACCAGGTTTGGTATATGGATTGGTCCTAGTGATCGAGTTGACTTGGTCTATGTACACTTGTTCTTAGAAACATTGTACGAATTGACCTTGCAAAGTTTAAACACTATAGCAGTTAATAGAATGATGATTGGCCTTTATGATAGTTGTGGCAGATGGCTGGTATTGGCATATGTAACTATTGCATCTGTAATTTTTCCATCCTTGGTCAAAATTCCCACACTTTAGTTTCATGGGAGGAAAAATTTATCCTCGGAAATCTCTTGTCGGAATTCAAATGTTTCAAGGAAGGAAAAATTTTCCTAGAGATTAGCTTAAATAGATTTGCATGATAAGGATTTTGTTTTGATTAATGGACCTCCAAGTGTCCACAAACATTCATTACATGGACTATAATCATGCGTACATCTGGGCTCTACAATGATTATTAACCCTCTAATATGGTGGCCACTTGGTGCAGATTTTGATGGGGATTCCATTCATGTTTTTTATCCCCAATATTTAGTATCTCAAGTTGATCTTTCTCAGCTTCTAAGTGTGGATCAACAAATGTTTAGGTCCCATTTTGGAGAGGCAATAATAGTGCTAATTGTTGATACTTGATACATTGTTGTATGCCAATCTTTTATACATTCACATGATGTAGAATCATACCATTGAGGTTGGAACAAAGACCTTGGGCTTTGGAGGCACGTCACTCATGCTACCCCTCCTAAGTTGTGATGGAGTATATCACTATCTTACGATTACTACTCTTGATTATTCAAAGCTAAAATATAAAGAGATACAAGTGATACTGAAATAAAAGGTGAATCTAGAAGGAAAATTTAAATTGTAGAAATCAATACTCCATACCAGATATAGAGGTAAGATGTAGAGGAGGGAGCAGAGCCATACTCATCTCCATCACCAAGGTATCAATGCAAAGACCAACAATAATTCCCTCTATATAATGCCTGACGCTGAAGATTTAGCCAGGGCATCATGGGAGGAGCAATGTGTGATCAGCTAAACCCCTCCTAACATTTGAGGCCAGAGAGAAAAATCTAGTGATGGACATTTGGTTTCTTGATATGGGCACAACTCTGCACTAAAAGCAGGTACATTTTTGTGGCCTCATGAATGTAGTTGCATACCAATATAAGGGAGAAATGTGGATATTTTATTAGCCTAATATCATCTATGTTTGGGGCTTGGGCATATATATAGTGTTTAGCACCTCCAATTACCGAGATAGGCTAGAAGGAGGAGATCAATTTGGTGAAACAAGATCTACATAAATATTGTAAGGTCAATTGTTTGTTGTAATGCCTCACATATGTAGAAAGGCAAACATTTCTGATATTAGGAGGTGGACTTAATTAAAACCAATGTCACAAGTATCTTTGATTCTCCAAATATTTTCCAATCCACTGGGAACACTGGGAAGAAACATGTAATCCTCTAAGGAAGGTCCAATTGAATGGATAAAAGGGAAGAGAAGAAAATTAGAAAGGTAATACAATATTGTGTCTTTCTAATTAGAAGCCCCAAAAAAAAATTTCATAAGCAAAGAGAAAATATGGAATTCTCGACAATAAAACATCTCAAAGATGCCACTGGATATTTCTAGCAGGAAACAAGACAAATCTGCCCCAAGTAGTTGGCAGGGGCATAGGTCACAGTGACTACTCAAGATCTTGTTAACCTCTCAAGCTATCAAACTGTTGCTACAAACTCAAAAAACTAATCACTTGAAAATAGATTAGAATGTTGATAGAGGATGGCAAGATTAACCTCTCAAGATTCCATCCAAATTGAGCCATGCATATGTCCATGAAGAATGGCAAAGGAGATAGGAGGCATAGAGCTCTCCTAGCAAGGTGAAAACACTTTTGGAGTAACTCCAAAGGCTAACATCCAGATGCATCGTAAAAGTATTCTGAAACTCTGATGTATTCCCATATTTGTATCCATCTCTCCTAATAGCTTAAAGTTTTTAGTCTAGTACTTCTTGTCTACATGTATTTATCACATTTTTTATATTGAAATGCATATCAAAAGTGGTTACTTGTTTGATAACTAATATTTTTCTTTTATTGCTCTGCTCTGTTATAATATTGCTGTAGTATCGTCAACATCAACTCATACTCCTATCTACAAAGCATTTGCAATCAGAGAAAACATTGGGGACATTACAGCTAAAGGAGAATGCACTAGTAACATATCAGATTTGGTAAATTGACATATTATATGTCTTTTGGAACTTTTAGTTTCTCTTTCTTCCTTTTCCTAGATATCCTCAAATTTTTGCACAACACAGAGATGTTTTTATGTCTTAAATTCTCAAGACAATAATTGCATTATTTTTATTGCTTTATTTCGATATTTCTATGACATGTTGCTTGATCTCTGTGCTTTATGTAGGAATAGGTCTTGGCATTGCCATTTCTAGGGGAAATAAACATATACTTCTGATTTTTCTCTTACTCTCCTGTGGATATGTTTTCTCTTCATATTGGGAGGTATGGACTGGACTTATGCATGTATGTGAAATATTTCAAGTGTAGTGAAACTTGTGAAGTTGGAATTATGATCTAAGCTCAACTATTTAGGGAATTAGTGTCATGCATTTTTCTTTAACTAAACATTGATGGCACATTTTTTTCCTAGGTAAAATATGTGACACTGGCCACCTTGAACCAAGCAAGATTTGCAGTGGCAATTCAACATTTTCTCAAGACAGGTTTGTTTGGTTTGTCTCTTGTTAGGTACAAGATTCATGTTAATTTTCATTCTAGCATATAAGTCTCTATCGAATGACCATCGGGGTTGGAACAAAGACCTTGGGCTTTGGAGGCATGTCACTCATGATACACCTCCTAAGTTGTGATGGATTATATCACTATCTTACGATTACTACATCTTCCCATTGGTATTAGTTGTCTTCTTGATGTATATTATGACATATCCACATTGCATTTGCTCATGGCTATGATCATTTTCATGACATGGACCTGCTGTGTACTTTTTTCATGGCCATGGTCTTGCATATTATTACATGGATTCATAGTGCATTATGTTGGCAGCCATGCTTTGTTTCTCTTCTAAGCATCGACATGCCTATCTATTTGTTGACAATCGATTGCAAGTACTCACTAGTTCCTTAATCTTTAGCTTTTTCCTTGGAATTCCTGATAACTTATGTTTATTAGAATGTGTTTCGACCATTGGTTCCTCTTCTTACCTCACACATTAGGGGGTGTTGTTACAACTCTATTTTCCACCCTTGAATCCCACTAACGACCCATTGCATAGACCAACATTGAATGATTTGAGGAAATCAACACCAAAATTAATCGGTTCTCTTGCACTAGGAGATTTAGAACTTATTAGACTCAAGTTATTTAAGTTCGATAGATCTACAACCATCCTCTAGCCACCTCCATGAATCTATTTAAGGAAGGTCTCTCAAGGAAGAAAGGAGGAAAAATCATTTTCAAACATGTGTTGTTCATTTTAAAATAGACTATTCAACCTTCATATGTCAAACTTCTCAAGTTGTGTGAGGGCCAAAGAAGTATTAGAAGAGGGACTAGGGACAAAAAATATCATAGCATTTCCCATTACATTTGGAAAATGAATTAAGCAGATTTTGATATACTCCATATATTCAAACAAAAGACACAAATATTTTTTATAACTTCAACTTTGATCCAAAAATGTCTTAAGACTAAAACATGTTAACCATCATATATTGTTCAAAAACATGCTCATAGATACATACATAAATGCATGCACACACATAAATATATAAATATACTATTATATATTTTTTAAAACAAATAAAAATTAATCTTGATGATTTTTTCACAAATTTTATACAAAAACCTGCTTGGCTGATTTAATTTTCCATTAAATTCACTAGTGCATGAGATTCAATGAATTTCATTTTTTTAATCCACCCCCCTCCCCACCCCTCTCAAAAAAAAAAATGCAGTGACTAAGAACACAATCAACATCATATCAAACCTGAACCATAATTATTTTGTTAAAAACATTTGTAGGGGAAATATAAGATACAGTAAACAACTTAACTCTCCATGTCCCAAGTCCAATGTTATATGACTTTAGTTTAACTCTACATATCTAATCTAAGATTGTAGGATGTTATTGGGATATCTTCATTAGGTAATTGGTCTGGTGCTTGCATCTTATTGAATTTTGTATTGTGCCTGTTGTATTTTTTGACAATTCCAGTTTTATTTAGCTCCAAAACTTTTAGTGGACTATTCATATATTTTGTGTATATATGGCAGACAAAACATGTGTTATTTATGTCTTTGTGGCGTGACTTACTTTGGCTTCATGTTTTAGTTTGAATGCAAATTTTATTTAAATTTACCACATTCAGAGCTCTTTACCGAATATTTTAGGCTTTCATCTTTAGACTTTGTATACAGGAAATTTTGTGCTCCATTTCTACAGTGAGACATATATGCTCTCCTATCTTTTCAGTTTATAATATTCCTTCCATCTTGGTTTTATATATGTTTTCTTTTCATGTAGTGGATGAAGAGCTCATGTGGCTTTTTCTATGCAAGAGTTATTTGAAAATATACCATTGAACATCTTCTAGTTTTTCTTCTCTATTCTTTTTGTATTATCTTGAATTATCACCTGCAATTATGCTAGATTAGTGTCATTTATAATCTTTCCTAGTTTAATCGTGAGCTATACCCTTGGACCCTTTTATTGTTTGAATATAGAAACATCTACATTGCATTTCCAAATTTTTTTATTTTTTCGCTCCCTTTGGTGTTTCTAATAACAGGTATTGGCATTGAAGGCAATTTACGAGGATGATGTGTTTGTTGTTGAAAGAGAAGATGGCAGCCCTTATGCATTAAAGGTTAACTATGCCAAAGAGTGTAGCTTTCTGATGTATAATGGAGGTCATGGAAATATTCTAACAGAACTTTATAATTGTTTTGCAGATGTCCATACATGTTGAAATCCCCGAGAATATTTGTATTACTGTGAGGCTGCCATCGACTTCCAGTAAATGTGAACTCAGTGGAAACAATAGGAGGTCTTCCTCAAAATATGTTTTGGTAAGAAATGTTTACACATTCAATGTTCAACACCTTGTTCCTATTGCATTGACATGTGTTCTGCCTAAATCACATCCATGCTATATACCCCACAATTAACAATTTTGGCCTAGTGGTTGGACTCTGATAGTATTTCTAAGCTCTGAAATAGCTTAGACATCATTTGGGCTAGAGACTCAGGCCAAGTTATACTATATAAATGGACATAATGGCTCTGTAGTTCATCTCTTTCACACTTGGGATTTCAACATGAGATATTTCTAGATCCATTCAATGTACAGAGCAAGACAGATTGGCAGGCGATTTCTGGGTTTTCATCTCTAGATGTTGATATTCCTCGGTTGATGCAATACAATGATGAAAAGAAAAACCAAATATTCTGTAGAAATTTGCATGTGTGTCCTATATTCTTCAACGGATATCCAGTTATATTTCCTTTGTCATACTCATATCTTGCAGCTTGAACTCCAAGCTACATAAAAATTATTTCTGCTAATGGATTTGTAATGGTTGAAACTCGATTAAGAATCTGAATATGTCAGTAAGAGAAAAGTAAGCAAGTGTAAGTAAGCAAGAAAATATTTATGAGAACAAGAGCTGGTATACACATTTGTGCCTCAAATTTGACTGATTTGGTTTTTGCAGATTCGATTTTTGTCAAACTAAAAAAAAGTCAATAGCTCATGATTTTGATTCTATGAGTTCAAGTATGGTTTATGGGGCTTTCCACCCTTGGAAAAAGAAACCGAATTTTCAGTAATAGACAGAACACTACATGATTCCAATCATAACATGAAAAAGAAAAGGCTTCTACTTCTGAAGCCCTGCAATCAATAAACAAGTAACTGTAGCATACAAAATTTTAGAAGATATAATGGTTAACAACTGTAGATTTAGCTTTATCAGACAAAATTGAGTATGGAAGATAAATCATTTTGGCACCGCATATAAGCTGTTAAAAACTTGACTATACGTCCAAAAGAATGCTAGAATATCACTATGTTACGATTACTACATATTCCCATTAATATTAGCTGTATTTAATTTCTACTTGTTCCAGGAGAAATTTAAGAGAGAGCTCTATAGCTTGTTTCAGAACCTCCAAAAGTAGAGTAAGATATCTATATGAGGTAGTCAGTTAATAAAAATCATGATGCCCCTATACACTAGGTTGAAAGGTTCGACGAGTTCCATCTTTAGTGTCTAATGGATTGGAAAACGCGTTGGATGGCTTCAATGGGTATTTTCAGAAATAACAGATGCCAAAAACACATTTGTTTTCTTGGAAGAAAAAAGACACAGAAATGAGGAAAATATTGTGTGGAAGAAGATATGAAATTTTCTATTGCTTTGAAGATATAAATTGGTGTATGCTTACCATTTTGGTGGTCGAACCAACGGGTCCCCTGCTAAACCCCCGAACCAACAGGTCCCCTGCTAAACCCCTGAACCAACGGGTCCCCTGCTATTTGTCCCTGTATTTTGTCCAGTGTAGGCAGAACTCATTTGCTCCTTGGTTGGGTAGTTGAAGGAATCACAAAGCATCCAGTGTAGTTGAATCGACCGGTTGAACAAACAATCCAACTCTCCTTTCTGGGATCTACTCTCGGCTCACAAAGCATCCCGTGTAGTTGAATCGACCAGTTGAACGAACAATATAACTCTCCTTTCTGGGATCTACTCTCGGCTCACAAAGCATCCAGTGTAGTTGAATCTACCGGTTGAACGAACAATCGAACTCTCAGTATACATGCATAGACAGTTGTAGAGATAAAGAAATTTATTAGGCAAGAATTGAACTCTTAGCATACATGCATAGACCATTGCAAAGATAATGAAATTGATTAGGTAACAATTTTTGGGAAAAGGGCGCACGGGTAAGGTAATTATGCTAATTAGCTTTGTTGGAATTTAAAAGAATGGGCTAAGCTAGGGGTCTTTAATCATGTATTAATGCTATCAATTGATTAATTACGATTAACCATGTATTAATGATATCAATTGATTAATTATGAATTAGTAAATTTAATTAAAAATTACTAATTAGTCTACAAACACATGGTAATAATGGCATTACCCACAAACACATGATACCCTCATAACCAATACCTAGTTATCTAAAAATCAAATGTTTCCAATATGCTCAATTAGAGGTGAAGGATTCTCTTAGGAGGTCAATATGTTGGTTTGGGGCCGGTGTTATTTTCAGCCTCAGAAACTTAGTGGTTAAGGGCTTCAAGGGTAAAGGGTTAAGTTCCAAGGGATTTGTGCTCAGAGGATTTAGTGGTTAAGAACTTAAGATTTACGGGATTTAGGTGTTTAAGGGATTAGAAGTTAATTAAGGTGTTTAAGGGTGAAGGATTAGGGGTTAACTCGGGTCACAGGTTAAGAGGATAAGGAGTTATGGCTTACAAGGTTCATGGATTATAGCTGGTTAGGGGTTATTTTCTTAATATTTAATGAGTCAAGGGGTTTATGGGTTATGAGTTATGAGTGTAGGGGTTAAGGGATTATGGATTGGGGGTTAAGGGGATATGGAATTCAAAATCTATGGGTTAAGGGCTTATATTTTGTGATAATTGGACTCCTAATCCCTGAATTATCACCGTTATTGGAGGTTCCCAGCCCTATGATCGATTGCTCTCGATACCTTCCCTCTAGGTCCCCTAGCCCCTTATATGAAATTAGGTCCTAAGCCCCCTTCTCATTCTCTAATGCTAGGATTGTAGATCATAGTAAACCATGCTTGCACCTCTAAATTATACCCATACATGCAACCCTAGTTGTGTCCCCTTTACCTGTTATTTCACATTCCCCAAGGCACAAATCAAATATTTGGATGTATCTTGGATGACTTGTCACATTCCATGACTAGCTTCACGCATATAGAATAGGAATTCCCATCATTTAAGATTTTTTTGGAGGGTTTTCATGGCATAGTTAAGGGCCACATTTACAAAAAAGAGCATTTTATAAGTATATGTTAGATGGATTAAGGACTATAGGGTTATTGATAGGGAAAAAAAATTCCACCATGCCAACAAGGGGGGATTAATCACCCAATTGTAGGTCCCAACTAGACTTGCTCTCATTTTGAATGGCCAATCCCAACGGGTTTTAAGGACTACTATAAGGGTTAGGGGAATAATGATTTATTGGTTATGGTATTATGGATTTATAGAGGCTTAGGTTTAGGGATTGGGGGTTAGGGGTTAGGGGATTTAGGTACATTTAGGGGTTAGGGGTCGAATAATGAGTTAGTAGTTAATATGCTTCTTTCCATTAAATTTTCTTGTATAACCTTGGTCTAGCCTTAACAACTCCCCATGAACAGTGCAAAAAATCTAAAGGAACCCCAAAATTCCCTTTTAGAACATGTTTCTGAAGTCTGCACAAATTCTGGTTCAAGTGGTTCACTCGAGTCACAGACGCCCTCGGCACCCTAAATGTGTTTCTGCACGCAGTTCACCGAGGTCACAGTCTGCACGCAGGTCACTGGGGTCACGGTCTGCATGCGGGTCACTGGGGTCACGACCTGCATGCATCTCCTGAACATGTGCAGGTTGTGTTTGACCTGGCCCAACCCTGATGAATGCCATTCACACCTTCAAACATTGTTCTGCACGTCATGAACATGGACATGCTGCACGAACCCGAATCGACCTAAACGCACCCACCCTAAACAATGTTCTGAACGCATCCTGCGGAAGGAACCTGACTTGACCCTACCCTGAACACTGTTCTATAGTACGCACCCTACGGAAGGAACCCGACTCCACCTAAGGGTGAATGTTGAACTTGTTTTTACTCGACTCAACCCAGACTCTGTTTCCTTGCTGCGACTTTCCCCGACCTGAACGCATTCTAGCGAGTGCCCTCTCACGGTGCACCCAACCAAACGAATTAGGCACAAGGGAGCAACCGGAAAATGGGTCACACAAACGTGCACAGGGCACCCGTGTGGTCACAACTTAGAAAATTTGATACGGGCACCCTCAACTGAAATGACCCAACCCAAACGGGTTTGGGCAGGCGCCCTCAAACAAAACGACACGGTGCACCCGACTGAACAAAGGCACAAGGGAGAAAACGTCAAACGGGCCGCACGAACGTGCACAAGGCACCCTTGCGATCACAACTTAGCAAATTTGATATCGCCGCCCTCAAACGAAATGACCCGACCCGAACGCATTTGGGTGGGCACCCTCACACGGTGCGACAAGGCAAGCACGACCAAACGAAGGCACAAGGGAGAAACTGGCAAAAAGGCTGCTCGAACGTGCATAGGGCACCCGTGAGGTCACAACTTAGCAAATTTGATATGGCCGCCCTCAACCGAAATGACCTGACCCAAACACATTTGTGCGGGTGCCCTCAACTGAAATGACCTGACCCGAATGTGTTTGGGCGGGTGCCCTCAACCAAAATGACTCGACCCGAACGGGTTTGGGCAGGCACCCTCAAATGAAATGACACAGCGCGCCCGACTGAACGAAGGCATAAGGGAGCAAATGGAAAACAAGCCGCACGAACATGCACAAGGCACCCATGTGGTCACAACATAGCAAATTTGATATGGCCGCCCTAAAAAAAAAACGACCTGACCTGAACGTGTTTGGCTGGGCACCCTCACACGACACAACACTACACGCATGACCGAACAAAGGCACAAGGGAACAACTGACAAATGGGCCACACGAATGTGCACAGGGCACCAGTGTAGTCACAACTTATCAAATTTGATATGGGCACCCTCAACCGAAATGACCCGACCCGAACGCATTTGGCCAGGCGCCCTAAAACAAAACGACACGATGCGCCTGACCAAACGACGGCACAAGGGAGAAAACAGAAAACAGGTTGCAAGAACATGCACAAGGTACCAGTGCGGTCACAACTTAGAAAATTTGATATGGCCGCCCTCAAATGATTAAATGACCTGACCCGAACACGTTTGGGTGGGCACCCTCACATGTCGCGACATGACCAAACGAAGGCACAAGGGAGCAACTGGAAAACTAGTCGCACGAACATGCACAGGGAATCCATGTGGTCACAACTTAGAAAATTTGATATGGGCGCCCTCAACCGAAACGACCCGACCCAAACGGGTTTGGGCGGGCGCCCTAAAAACAAATGACACAACGCGCCCGATTGAATGAAGGCACAAGGGAGAAAATGGTAAACGGGCCGCACGAACGTGCACAAGGCACCCATGCGGTCACAACTTAGCAAATTTGATACGACTGCCCTCAAACAAAATGACCCGATCTGAACGCGTTTGGGCAGGCGCCCTCACACGATGTGCACGACTGAATGAAGGAACAAGGGAGCAACCGAAAAACAGGATGCACGAATGTGCATAGGGCACTTGTGTGGTCACAACTTAGAAAATTTGATACGGGTGCCCTCAACCGAAACGACCCGACCCAAACGCGTTTGGGCAGGCGCCCTGAACCAAAATGACCCGACCTGAACACGTTTGGGCGGGTGCCCTCAGCCGAAACAACCCGACCTGAACGGGTTTGGGCAGTGCCCTCAAACAAAAAGACATTGCGCACTCGACCAAATGAAGGCACAAGGGAGAAAATGGCAAACGGGTCGCACGAATGTGCACAAGGCACCCGTGGGGTCACAACTTAGCAAATTTGATATGACCGCCCTCAAACGAAATGACCCAACCCGAACGCGTTTGGGCAGGCGCCCTCACACAGCGCGACACGGTGTGCATGACCGAATGAAGGCACAAGGGAGAAATCAGAAAACGGGCCCCACGAACGTGCACAGGGCACCCGTGCGGTCACAACTTAGCAAATTTGATACGGACGCCCTTAACCGAAATGACCCAACCCAAACGCGTTTGGGTGGGCGCCCTCAACCGAAACGACCCGACCCTAACGCGTTGAGGTGGGCACCCTCAACTGCAACGACCCAAACTGAACATGTTTTGGTGGGTGCCCTAAAACGAAATGACACAACGCGTCCGACTGAATGAAAGCACAAGGTGGTAGCAAATGGAAAACGAGCCACACGAACGTTCACAAGGCACCCGTGCGGTCACAACTTAGAAAATTTGATATGGCCACCCTCAAACGATTAAACGACCCAACCCAAACGCATTTGGGTGGGCCCCCTTACATGGAGCGACACGACCAAATGAAGGCACAAGGGAGCAACCAGCAAATGAGCCGCACGAATGTGCACAGGGCACCCATGCGGTCACAACTTAGCAAATTTGATATGGGCGTCCTCAACCAAAAAGACCCGACCCAAATGTATTTGTGTGGGTGCCCTCAACCAAAATGACTCGACCCAAATGCATTTAGGCGGGCACCCTCAATCGAAACGACCCGACCTGAACGGGTTTGGGCGGGCGCCCTCAAACGAAATGACACGACGTGCCTGACAAAAAGGAAGACAAAAGGGAGAAAATGACAAATGGGATGCATGAACATGCACAAGGCATCCATGCAGTCACAACTTAGCAAATTTAATATGGTCACCCTCAAACGAAATGACCTAACCCGAACGCGTTTGGGCGGGCGCCCTCACACGGTGTGACATGGTGTGCATGACCGAACAAAGGGATAAGGGAGCAACTGGCAAACGGGCCACATGAACGTGCACAGGGCACCCGTGCGGTCACAACTTAGAAAACTTTATACGGGTGCCCTTAACCGAAATGACCCGACCCAAACGTGTTTGGGTGGGTGCACTCAACCGAAACGACCCGACCCAAACACGTTTGGGTGGGTGCCCTCAACCGAAATGACTCGACCTGAACGGGTTTGGGCGGACGCCCTCAAACGAAACTAATTGCCGCACCCGACTGAAAGAAGGCACAAGGGAGAAAACGACAAACGGGCCGCACAAATGTGCACAAGGCACACATGTGGTCACAACTTAGAAAATTTGATATGGCCACCCTCAAACTAAATGACCCGGCCTGAATGCATTTGGGCAAGTGCCCTCACACGTCGCTACATGGCACGCACGACCAAATGAAGGCACAAGGGAGCAACTGGAAAACGGGTCACACGAATGTGCACAGGGCACCCGTGTGGTCACAACTTAGCAAATTTGATACGGGTTCCCTCAACCGAAACGACCTAACCCAAACGTGTTTGGGCGGGCGCCCTCAACCAAAATGACCCAACCCAAACGCGTTTGGGTGGGCGCCCTCAACTGAAACGACCCGACCCAAACGCGTTTGGGCGGGCGCCCTCAACCGAAATGACCCTACCCGAACGGGTTTGGGTGGGTGCCCTCAAACAAAATGACACGGTGGGATTCCGAACAAAGGCAGAAGGGAGAAAATAGCAAACGGGTTGCACGAACATGCACAAGGCACCCATGCAGTCACAACTTAGCAAATTTGATGTGGTCACCCTCAAGCGAAATGACCCGACTCAAATGTTTTTGGGCAAGTGCCCTCACACGGCGCGCATGACCAAACGAAGGCACAAGGGAGAAATGGGAAACGGTCCGTACGAACGTGCACAGGGCACCCGTGTGGTCACAACTTAGTAAATTTTGATGGTTAAAATTTCTTAAAAATTGGTTAAAATCTAAGGGAAATTACAATGTTTACCGTCGTCGCTCTTACGACACTTATTGACCTTGTCGGAACACCAACTCTTATCCTTTACTCGTCGCAATACCGATGGTTATCCTTTGTTCGTCGCAATATCGACGGTTAAGCCAAATACGTTGCACTACCGACAATTGCTTTAAATGTCACAATAGCGACGTTTTCCCCAAACCACCGTCCAACTACCGATGCAAGGCATAGAAACGTCACATGTCTGACGTTGTGTCCCTAAACGTCAGTGTTACGATGACGCCCATAAACGTTGGAGGACCGATGATGTCCCTAAACATCGATATAGCAGTGATTGTGGGCGGTATTTGAAAAATTGATAAAAATTGGGGAAAATTCCAGCAATACATCAAAAGTGTCAGAACTAAAGTGTTGGAATTTTGACCAAATGTACTAGTTTCTATACCTTGAATGCTATGAGTATCCCTCACTCATATATTCTCCCCAAGATCATACAATAGGAACCCCGTGATGGTTACAAAGGTCTCTAATAGTGAGCTAGTGCCATGTTTGCCCCCCTCTTCTTCGACCATCAAACTCAAGATAGCTTGACATCATCATCTTCACCATCCAATCTCTCTCTTTCTCATTCTCTCTCTTGATAGGTTCTTGAGTTTTCAAAACTCCCTTAGTTTTTTATATCATCATACCTTTTTCACATGTTTATACATATGTTCTGATGTTAAATTTATGTATATTTCTTTCTTTATATAATTTTCAGCACATTATTTGTGCTTTCACTCCCACGCTGCAATCCCATTGACATATCATTGTGGTCATTTACTAGAAATTAATATAATTATATTATCTTATCTAGGTTTGTACCCATTGAGTGGTTTGGGTTTTTTTATGTGAGGTAAATTCATGAATCCATAAGCTTTTCTAAAGAGGGTCTCCACACTATCAAGCTCTCTTAGTTTCCTACAACAATTATCAAGTTGGACCTATCAAAGCTTATGATAGAGTATCCTAGTTGTAGCTTAAGTTTTTGTTGATTTATTTAAGCTTTGTTCTTCCCGTGCTAAAATATATTACGAGGTGTACGCCTTTTACTCTCTTTGTTGTGTTGATAAATGGGGTGTCCTTTTCGTTATTTAAGCCTTCCATATTAATTAGGCGGGGTTTCCCTCTATCCCTGTACTCTTACTATTGGTGGCTAAAAGACGTTAATTAAGGAAGATAAGATACAATGGAAACTTTTAGGAATCAAGGTGGGGAGGAGTGAATTATTAACACATCCCCTTTTGTTGATCATATATTTTTTTTCTTTTTTGGTATTATTGGTGAAGGTATATATTTCAAAGATATTTTATAATTTTATTGTATTGCTACTAATATGGAGATTAATGAGAATAAACATGCTTTGTTCACATCAAGGTTGGTTGACACACAAAATATAGGATGGAAATAATATTTCCTTTTAAACATATTTATATTAATAATGGGGTAAAATACCTTGGTTTCACTCTAAAACCCAATAATTATGGTAAAGTTCATTGGGAATGGCTTTTAACAAGAATTGAAATTTGCATTTCTTTCTAGCACAATAGGTAGTTGTCCAGATGGAGTAGGTTAGCTCTTCTAAAATTTGTATTAGAGGAAACTCCAATCTTCTAACACACATTATCCCACTTCCCAAAGGCGGGTTTCGAAAGGATCAGGAAAAAAATAGCCTTTTGTGGAAAGGAATTAGTGAGTATAAGAGATCTCACCTATACAAATGAAAGTTAATAACTTCACTCAAATATTAGGGGGGTTGGGGGTTCAAAGATATTCACTTGTTTGGTTAGTCCTTTGCTACAAAGTCCCCATTGAATTCACTTAAAAACATAGTATTTAGAAGAGGATCATCATAGAAAGATATATTGCACCAAATTCACTTTGTATTTTGTAAGAATGGTGTAACAAACACCAACCCACTTGCCTGCCAATGGGGTGGCTACCCACTTAC
Organism: Pinus albicaulis; assembly: GCA_034641835.2. NCBI lineage: Eukaryota > Viridiplantae > Streptophyta > Pinopsida > Pinales > Pinaceae > Pinus > Pinus albicaulis. Next base: position 107,477,598 of record CM076570.1, on the reverse strand, counting down.
CCAACTCCTAAAGTAATGTTAGAGGAATGGGATAATAAATTTGTTTTTGTCCTTTACTCATTTAAGTGATCAAATCTCTCTAAGGTTTCAACACATCACTTAAGCTTCTCATATCATTTGTATAGCTTCATATCCAGGGCCTATTAGCCCCGCATATATATACATTTATGTGTGTGTGTGTATATTTATAAAATGATGCATGGCCTTATCCCACCTTTAACATTTAAGTCACCCATATAAATATATATGCATATCGTGCTTCCGCACCAGACTGAATCTAATGGATATGGGTTGACCATATCATCTTGACACTTTAACGCTAGCTCTCCTTATGCCACTGGGATGACCCTCTGGGACACATCATCCTGTTTTCCCCATCTCAGTGACTTCCTAAGAGTACTCCTTTGTTACCCGTCGAGGCCCACTTACTGGGCATGCTTGTATAGCGGGGACACGCGACTTCTTCCCATTGGTCCGTTGTTCTGACTATTCTATGTCACTACGGCCTGTTTCAAGTCATCTTGATTCCTCTTATCTTGTTGCCCTCGTTTATTGCACCGCTTAATATCTCTAGTTCCATTCCATCGGGATGACCTGTCATGTGGTCTAACCATACATTAATCCCCAGTTGATGATAAATCACAACACTTCCCACTCTATCTCTGCTTCCACGTCACCCTGCCACCTTTCTGCTTAAAAACATGAAAGTTGTGGGCGGATACTCGCTCATTTAAATGATGAAACCATAAAAGGCCATTTTGACAGGGTAAATTGCATGATGTCTACGGGGAGGTCACCCCTTAGAATGGGTGGTAAGTGGAAACCACCAATCACCAGATTGACGGCATATATTCGTTTTGACAGGGTCAAGCCCATCTACAAAACTGCCAAGATCACCCCTAGGATAGGCATTTTTCAGTTCTATATGACTGCTAGTCATATTGTGGACACGTGTTTACAGCACAAGTGGGGCTTGTCCCTCTGGTATCTCCCAATATCAGTCTGCCACGTCATCCACATGCTTTCATCTTGATGCTATTCCAACTACTCCTTTGCACACCTTTGGGATGGGACCTCTTGGAAATGTGGAGGTTGTGGGACATTCCCTCTGTAGAACATTGCTTTCGATTGGCCCACGTGGCTATGATACCATATCATCCCGACGCTCATTTTCTCGACGCTTTCCATTGTGCTGCTTCTTCTATCCAACTGGGGTGGGTCCCTCCGGAACACATTATCTTGACCCTACCACCCTGACGCTTTATGCAACCTCCCCTTTTGAACACACGGTAATGGCCAGTGGGTTGAGTTGTTTCCTGAGCTCCATTCCCAACTAATGAGATCATTCTACAAGTTTAAAACATATTATATAGGGTTTAGGGTAGATATGTAGTGTTGAAGGGTATTTTCAAGGTATAACATGGAAAGAATATTTCTGTTTCAGCATCTTGATATTAATAATGGTGTAAAATATCTTGGATTCACCCTGAAACCCAATAATTATAGTAAATTTGATTGGGGATGACTTTTAACAAGGATTAGAAATTACAAATATTTTTGGCACAATAGATGGCTCTTTAGAGGGGGAAATTTAGCTCTTGTAAAATTTGTATTAGAGTTAATTCCAATATTCTAGCACACTTTAGCCTAAATATTGAAGGGGGTTTTTAAAGGTTTAGGAAATGTTGTTTTAGATTTTTGTGGAAAAGAAATAGTGAGTATAAGGGATCTCACTTAGCCTAGAAAAATTTAATAACTACACCCAAATATTAGGGGGTTGAGGGCTCAAATATATTCACTTTTTTGGTTATTCCTTCTTGATCCAAGTGGATATTTTGTGGCCAACCGCCTATTCCACTTGCACCCCACCATTGTTTCTTTCAGTTTTTCAGTTTCCTTAATTGTAGCACAATTTACTATTTTTGGCAGTTTTTCGAGTCCTAAACTTCTAGAGCTGTTTTGAGGCCCCAAACGACATTTTTTTGGAAAACAGACAAACATGAGTAGTTAACACATGTTTTCATTTGAAAGTTTTATTCCTCAGATAAATATTTCTAGCGAGGTATTGTGCACGTAAAACAGAGATCATATGCCAAAGTTACAATCCCGGGAAGTTGATGTAACAATTTACGCCAACAGGGTCAAGAGATTTGGTGATTCATCTCATGGGAGTAGGTTTTTGGATGTTTAGGGTTTTCCATTGTTTCTCAATAATAAATAGGCCCTTGAGCCTCACTGTAACATAGTTCAGAGGCATGTAGCCGCCACATCTCTTCTCAGATATAAGCTACCATTTCCTGAGCTAATTTATTTTCATTTTGTATGTAAGCATATTTCAGTTCTTTGATATTAATGAAAGGGAGTTTTATTTCTATTGTATCTCTCTGTTTATTGAACCTTTCGCCTCTTCGAGCTGAACTGACAAAAAATACTTTGAGACGTGCCCGACTAAAACCGTCAAAGGAGGTCTACAGCGTCAAGGCGCAGGTTGTAGTCTTCTTTCTTTATTTATCAATATGACATGACTGATTTCTAGTTCCATCTTTGTTTGTGTCAATGATTCAAAGTTTCTAACTCTCCTTGACTAGATAGATAGTTACAAATGAACATGTAAACTTGTATATTGATAGTGCTTGTTTGATCTTTGTGCAGGTGTAAACGTCATTGCCAAAGGAGCGTGAGGCTTAAAGGACAAAGATTTAAGGATCACTGCAACATATCACATCAAAAGTGTTGGATTGAGGTAGGACATCTATCCTAATCCACATTTAATTTATAAGCTAGGAATCTAGGAACCAGCATGTTCCCTTTTTGCTAGACACACCCTAGGGTTAGAGGGATTTCCTCTGTCCACAGAGGGGATTTTCCTTCACAAAAAGTTGGCGACCATACTAGGGATTATTCAATGTCTGTTGTCTCTTATTTATTCATTTTGAATTTTTGACCATCTTTCCAACTTTGGTTGTATTATTGTTTCTCTGTTTTTTTTGGTTTGGCTGTTTGCTTCTGGCCACATAGCCTTGTCCTAGAGTGATACGCCTGGATTTTCTTAGCCAACCCTTTGATTTTTCTCTCCTTTATAAGCTTGATGCTTCTATTTGTCTGACAGTCATGCCCATCAGCGCGAGTTGTCTTTGACACAGGGTTATTTTTCCTTTTCAGCGTTGAATACTGCTAAATAGTTGTGTTGATTCCTGTAGGATTGAATTTTTAGATTCCCCACTAGGTTTCCAATGTGTCTTATCCTTTATATTGGTTTTCTCCCCTTGGATGGATCCATCTGTGTTTTTTTCATTGACTTGGATGTCTTGTTCATTTCAGTTTGTGTTATCTCTTGTTTGGATGGTGTGACTCATCCATCCTAGGTTTTCTAGGTGTCTCAAATCATTCGCTTGGTCACATGTTCATTGAGTACCCTATCTATTTACGAGTTAGTTTGGTCGTTATTTTTTTCAGCCTCTCGTGTGATTTTTTGGTATTTTTCGTTGATTGTATGTGAAGTAGGGTTATCAAACATTCATTCCGTGTCTGTTTGATTTTCCCTCCATTGCCCCGAGCATAGATCACATTACTCGTTGAATCAACTTAAAATCCCTTTACTTTGTGAAAGTAAATGCATGCCTAGTTTTGAGTGCATGATTACATTCGCTTTGAATTGGTCTCTTCATGTTTTGATCATTTCGTTCGAAGTTTCTCAAAGCTAGTGCTTGTTTTGTCCTTTTATTCTAGCATTGCATTATTGCTTCTCACTCATACAAAAGAAAAAAAATTTGCATTCTTCCTTCTTGTTTGAAAATAAAAATTGCTCTTTTGTATTAGTAGGTTTCAAATTTATTGGAAAGTGAAAAACAAGAGAAGAATTTTTATTTTCTGCTTTGGCTATGTTATTAGCACAAAGGAAAGTGTCTTTTTTGGATTTGATTGATTTTTTCTTTGTTGCGAACCTCTATCCTTCACTTAGCTAGCTTTTCATCGAATTCCAATGGTGTTCATTCTCTCATATAGTTGTGCATTAGAGTTTTGAGATTACATTCTGCAAGGCCTTGAAACTAAAACATAATTTCAAGATAAACCATAAAATTAACTCAATCAACCTAAGGAAGAATTGAAACTTAACACTCACATTTAGAGGTCTAGGCTAGTGATGTGTTCTGACGTCATTAAACCTAGCAATTGTCACTTGCAATCTTGCATTATACAGCGCTAGTACGAACTTGTGCTCCTCATACCATCGTGTATATAAAGGGATACCCTCATAGGTTGCAATCCTTTATCCATAGGATACTGACTCTGCCGCCCTATAACCGTGATACACCAAACACAACATTCAGGGAGATTGCCTGCATGTACATTAAGTCCTTGGTAATTTATATTTGATTTGATCACCAAGGTGTATATTGTAGTTCTTTCGTCGTCCTCTTCATTACCTCATAGTGAAGAGTCTCCCCCCGAAGTCTCTTCTGAGACACCTCAGTCTGTTGGGACTCAAAACCTTGAGGGTGTTATCCTCCCAAGTGTGAACCTCTCGCCATTCGGTCTCTCGTTGATGAGCCATTTAACATAAAATGGAAAATCCCAAAGTTCTTTTTCTTTTTAAGAGAATATTCCCCTCAAATTTCAGATTCGGCTGCAACACCATTGTCCAGAGCTTTTCCCTCTACCGCTCACCAGCTTTTCCCTGACAGCATGTCTTCATCTGACATGGATGCCTCGAGTCCTATAAGTAGTGAAGATACTTTCGTATCTATAGGAGACTATCAATTCCCTCCTATAAATTTTCCTCATGTGATGACTTAGCCTTCCTCTCAACCTTCATCTCTCCCAGTTGGTTATCGTTCTTTGGGACAAATAATTTTTGGTGTTGCATCTTTGTACGAGAACCCGTTATGGTCAAGTATTGCGGCTCCTTCTACAGGGTTATTTGTGTTGGGTCCATCATCTTCAATTCCCATTGTTTCAAATATTGTCACGTCTATCCCAACCCAATCCACTATTTGTGTGGCTTCTTCCACACCTTCTCCTAGTGTGATTTCATCATTATCATCATCTTCTAATATTTGTGGAACACATCCTAATGTTTTCGTGATGTCTGTTGGGCCCATTGTGAGTGGATCACAACCTCACGTATCAAGAGTCCATCAACCTGTTGGTATTACACCTATCTCCTCTAATCCTATTCTGGGAGGTTTTTCATACGACCAGTATATGATAGCTATTCAACATAAGAACTATCTCCCTCAAGGTTCTTAGCTTATTCTGACTCCGATAAATCTACCACAGTACTACGATGAGTATGGGAATTATGTCTATTACCATGGGCCTCTTCCATAATGTCCGTTGTATGTTCAAACAACTTAGGCTCTAGTTCACCCAAATCAGTTCACGTACCAATAGGGACAACCCTATGGTCCACAAGGACAACCCTCTCAAGGACAACCTTCGGTCCAACAGGGACAACCCTATGGTCCTACTGGTCAACCTTACGTTTAGAAAGGAGCACCTTATGTTCCTCAGGGCAAAAACTATCCACCATAGGGACAAACTTTTGTGCAATAGAACAAGCCTTACGTTCAGCAAGGCCCATCTCTTGTGCAACAAGGCCAACCCTCCGTAAGTCAACCAGTTCAACCTGGTCTTCAGAGGTAGTCTGGCTTATCTCAACCATCATAACAACCTGGTTTCTAGGGACAACCTGGTCCACTTCCTTCATGAAAACCTAGTTTTCAGGGACAGCCTATTCAACCTCACTATCCAAGCAACCTGCACCCCAGGGACATCATGTGCAGCCTCAGGTCCAACCTTTCATTCCTCAAGTCCAATCGTTGGTTTCCCAAGGTCAACCTTTAATGGTACAAGGTACACCCCAAGGAACTACTTTCATCCCACAACAAAATCCATACGTTGCACAAGTTGGGCCTCAGTGGTTCTCTCAAAATCAGTGCTCTGGTCCTCAACAGGGATACGGGAAAAATTTAAGAAATTATAACCCCTATGTACAAAATCTTCCAGGACAGAACATATGGGCTCAAAATTTATCCCAAACTGGTTGGAACCCTAATTTTGGTCTTTATCAAAGGCCTGATAGGCCTTTCAATCTGAAATTGTCGTTCCTTGCTACACTAGAACTACCTGATGTGTCAAAGTTAAAAAATGATCCCATTATTCATAATCCATATTAGCCCCTAGTTCCCACCAAGTTCCCTGGCGATTGTGCCAAGTTCAAAGGTAAGTCCTGAGAAGACCCCTAGGCGCATGTTATGACATACCACCTATGGTGCTCCTCTAACTCTTGGATTGATGATTATATTTATTTACGTATTTTCCTAAGGAATCTCATTGGTGCCACTGCAAAGTGGTACATTGAACTCTCTCATGGAATCTTTCAAGATTTCAATTCTCTTCCAATGGTGTTTCTCACACACTTTTAGTTACCGGTTCGTTATGAAATGGGAACACACCTCCTAACATCCTTGAAACAAGATCGGGCCACACATATCTCTGATCATATTCATGAATGGAAGCAATGTTGTCATTTGATTAAGTTTGAAATCCCTAATCAACTTTTGACTGATTGGTTCACTACCTCTTTTATCGGTTCAATCGCTAAGGACATCACTATGGGGGCATGTGTTACTGAAGAGTAGGCCATTGCTTGTGCCTAGTACCTCGATCTCATGTACTCCCAATCTGGCATGCTTTATGAACTCCTTCCCGATGCTCCATGACCTGGAAATTCCAAAGCACTGGGGACACCATATGTTGACGGTATCATTGGTTATGTTTCTCATTTTTCCTGTAAATCTTCTCCTAATCCTACGAAGCAGAATCCAGTCCTTCCACCGATACTACTTCTCAACCACCTTCCAATCCTGGCAAGACCGCAAAAGTGAATGTCATCTAGTCTACCTTGGTGGATAAATCTTCCAAATGTAAGAAGAAGGGTAAAGGCAAGGCCAAGGCCAATACCCCGAAACAAGATTCTCCTAAAACCAATATTGATGATGGTTTGGAACATAAACTGAAGTATCCTTGTCTGATATGTGACGATGATCATTATACCAAGGATTGTCCACGATGGGCCGAGGTGAGTCGACTGCTCAAAGGCACCTAAGGAACTTCGGTTATTCTTAAGGAACCGTTCCCATCACAACAAACTCAAATGGTGGAGAAACCTCATTCCTCCACCCCTTTTGGCTCTCAAGTTTTCATGATGAATTTTGCTACACCCAGATCTATTGCTACCAGATCAAAACATTATACCAAACCACGTTAGGTGATGGGAAAAGAGATCAAAGATGGTCCTCCTCCCCTGCCTGCTTTTTTCCCTCTTCACATTGAAATGCCTAGTTCTGAGCCTGTTGTATGACCACCCTCCAAAGGTGTGCTCTGTAATTCCTCCTATAACCCAAACGCCCATGTTGCTCAGCATTACAGTATTTTTGAGGATTTGGCTCAGGCGTTGTCCACTATGTCTGCGCTGGAGGTACTTCAGAGTTATCGTTCACAACGAAAGGCTTTTCTATCCGCTATCGGTGGATTTGACCCTGCCGATTCGAGCCTTATCACTTTTGATCTAGAAAATTTCATCCTGTGTCTCCCTCACCAACTTCCTTTGATTATCTAATTTGGTATCAATGGTAAGAATATCCACTGAGTAGTCGTGGACGAAGGTGCATCTACTTGCATCATGTCCGTTGCATGTTGGAAATCCATTGTCTCTCCGGCCCTTAACCAGTCTCCAAACGCTTTAGAAGCCTTCGATGGAAGGGAATGTCTCCCTCTTGGTGTCCTCATCATTTTATCTATAACGTTGGAAGGAAAAACGGTTAATGTCAAGGTTGAATTTTTTGATGCCAAGCTCAATTATAATCTCCTCCTCGGTCGCAGTTGGACTCACGCCATGCTATGTGTATCATCCACTCTCTTTCGTGTTCTTCAATTTCCACACGAAGGAACGATCATCACTATTGATCAGTTATCATTTTTCGTTTCCACTTCTTCCAAGAGCAATGTTCTGTACGTAGACCACATTTCTACACCTTATGAAAGTGTGGGGTCAAGACTTTTCAAAGATCCTATCCTTATGGGTATATTTTCTCTTCCCTCACCCAACACTCCTCAGGTCAATATGATCTCCACGTCTTCTGATATGTGGGTCATCCCTTCGCCTGATCAGGTTGATTCGTTTGGTGACGTGATGCCATTAAGCCCAATAGAAATTGATTATTGTGAGGTTATCTTGGCTTCGTCTCCTCCTTCTGATCATACTTCTTCGAGTATGTCTCTCGACACGTATTCTCAATCCCCTTGGCTTGGTGCTTTGAATTCTCCCGACCCCTTAAACGAGACGTTTCCAACTGATGAAGCCATCATGGAAACGATGTCTCTTGAGGATCCCCCCTAGGATGATAGTCATCATTGTTCCTCCTTTCTGCCTGGTCTTAGGGCCATGTCTACTTTTCTTGAGAATTTCAATTCCCAAGTTCCTTGTCTTGACACATGAAGTTTTTGTGGAAGGCAACATGGGAAATATCACTCAAACGATGCCTATTGACATCTCTGTTAAACTAGGGGTTTTCAAGAGCATCCACATTGGGGTGACATGTTCTCCTAATGAGATTGAGGTCTATCTAATATCTTCCGAGAATTTCGAGACGTTTTCACTTGGTCCTATGAGGAAATGCCCAACATTGATCCAACTATACTCGTGCACGAGATCCATACTTACCTAATGTGAAACCTGTTCGTCAACGCCTTCATCTCGTGCACCCTAGAAAGGTAGTTTCCATAAAGGGATAAGTTGAAAAACTTCTCAAAGCAAGCTTCATTTATCCAATCCCATTGACAGATTGGTCTCTAACATTGTCCCTGTGGATAAAAATTAGGGAACTATTCGCATTTGTGTGGATTGCCACGATATCAATCGTGCTTGTCCCAAGGATAACTATCCCACTCCCTTAATCGACCAAATCATTGAAGAATGTGCCGAGAGTGAGATTTTTTTCCTTATGGACGGGTTCTCTGGTTACAACCAGATTAATATACTACCGGCTGATCAACATAAAACCCCCTTCATCTATCCATAGGGAACTTTCGCGTATAAGAAGCTCCCTTTTGGTCTCAAGAATGTTGGTGCCACATTCCAACGAGCAATGTCATATACTTTCACAATATTAAGAACATTGTTCAGCCTTACGTGGATGACCTCCCGGCTCATTCCGCTAAGCGTCGGGACCACCCAGAACACCTCCGTCAATTTTTTCTTCATTGTAGACAGTATAACATTCAGCTTAACCTGCACAAATGTGTCTTCTGCATCAATTCCGACAGACTCCTTGGTTTTTTCATTTACAAAGATGGTATTCTTCTCGATCCTCTTGACATCGAAGTTATCATTAATCTCCCCTCCCCTTCCTCTTTACACGAGTTGCAGAGTTTGCAAGGAAAAGCTAATTTCTTGCATTGTTTTATACCGAAACATGCTAAAGTAGCCAAAGGTTTTACGTAATTCCTTAAGCAAGGCATCATGTTCCTATGGGATGAGATTGCCCAAAAATATTTCGATGCACTGAAGACTTTCCTTGTCAATGCTCCTCTTTTGCGTCCCCCAAATTATCATTGGAATTATTCACTCTATTTGGCTACCCCTTTTAGCACAATTTCCATGGTTCTGGTACAAGACAATGACGATGGTATGAGCATGTCATTTATTATCTTAGTCACAATCTTCTCCACAATGAAATGCATTATGATCATGTCGAAAAACTAGTGTTGGCAGTTGTTCAAGCCGTCCAACATTTCTGCCATTATATTTTACTCCGTACTACAACCGTGATTTCTAATTGCAACCCCATGACCCATATTTTAAATCGAAAATTGTTGGGGGCAAGTACTCTAAGTGGATAGTTATCCTCCAAGAGTTCGATTTGGATTTCACCACATCCAAATCAAAGAAGCCATTGGTTTTTGCTGAGTTTATCTGCTCTTTACCCTCTGCCTTTGCTCCCTCTAGTTTTGAGGAACACATTCCAGATGACAATCTTTTTCTAATTAGAACCCTCGATCCATGGTACGATGATATCATCGTGTATCTCCAGACTTCTACTTTCCATTCTAAGTTGATGAAATATGCTCGTCGACGTATCTATCATCATTCATAACCCTATCGCATAGTCGGAGTTACTTTATACCGCATCAGATCTGATTCGATTCTCCGTCGGTCTTTGACCCTCAAGGAGGCTGAAAAATTCCTCAATGAATGCCATTCTGGCACATGTGGCGGTCACATGTCTGGGTATGCCACTGCTCAAAAATCCTTTGTGCCAGGTATTTCTGGCCTACCATTTTTAAAGATTGTATCCTCGTTGTCCATAAATCCCACAAGTGCAAGATCTATCAGCCTAAGATGTGTGCGCCACCTTCTCATCTCCATCCCTTCATAACCATTGGTCCCTTTGTGAAGTGGGGTATCGATTTTATGACATGTAACCCTCGCTCGGCTGGGTGGCATGGTTATATTATCGTAACCATGGACTACTTCACTGGACCGAAGCAATACCTACCCTCACAATTGACGGTAAGACGACTGCCCAATTTATTTTCAATCATGTGATTACCAGGTTTAGAGTTCCTCAAGCCATTGTCACTGACCATGGCTCCAAATTTTTCCATTATATGATGTTTGAGTTGACTACTAAGTTGGGTCTGCCTCACGATAACTCAACGTCGCACTACCCACAGGCTAATGGCCATGTTGAAGCTGCGAATAAAGTTTTAGTCACCATGCTTCAGCGTACAATTGGGATGCACAAATCTAATTGACATCTCATGTTGTTCTCAGCTCTTTGGGCTTACCGAACCTTGGTGAAGGATGCAACCGGATTCACACCTTTTCATCTTGTTTATGGTCTAGAAGTTACCCTTCCAATTGAATGTGAAATTCCTTCACTCAAAATAGCTATCAAATTACTGTCGAATACATCGCCAAAGGAAGAATGTCTTCTATATCTGGAGAGGCTTGATGAAACTTGCCGCTTTTCTGCTCTAGTCATAGAAGCATAGAAAAAGTGGGTCAAAGCCCACTTTGACCAGACGGTTTCCCCTCACACCTTCATAGAAGGAGACTTAGTCCTCTTGTATGACCAAGCTCATGATAAGCTAGGGGTAGGTAAATTCGAACCCATGTGGCATGTGGCATGGGCCCTATATCGTCAAGCATGTTCTGTAGAACGGGTCCTATGAGCTTATTGATTATGAAGGTTATCCCTTGGATCAGCCCCGAAATGGGTTGTATCTCAAAAAATATTATGCATGAGTTTTTTCTTCATTTTCTTTTGTACATAAGTGTGTTTTTCATTTTTGTACATTTTTGTCTTGGTGTTCTTTGCGAGAAGTTTTTCCTGCTTATTATGTCTTTAGTTTCTGTGCAAATGTATGACACTCTTTATGTCGATTTCACTGACGGTTCGTCCCACAGTACCCGGAACCTATCCTCTACAACTTGAGTAATTTATGATCATAAAGGTGAGTTAGTAGACCTTCAAGGCATTTGTCTAGGACATGCAACTAGCAATGTCATTGAATACAGTGTAGTTATTGAACTTCTAACTGAAGCTATTGCCCTCATTATTCATGAATTAATTGTAAACCTAGACTCTTGGCTTGTTGTTATCCATCTCAATGAGTGTTATTCTATTAGAAACCCTCGGATTTAAAGGATGTATTTGTGTGTTCATTTGTTAGAAAGGAATTTTGATTATATCACATATCAACCTATTCCTAGAAGAATGAATACATTAATTGATGCATTAGCTAATATTGTATTAGATATACATTTGCAAAATTTGTCAAAACAATCATCATCACATAGTAATATCTAGATAGGAAAATAAGCATATATATATATCTATATTGATTTTTTTCATCAACATGTACATCATAGTTCAAAAAATATATGTGTTTTGGTTACATCCTAAGACACCATGTCTCTCAAAAATATGCAGAAATGAAACCTAGGAGTCTAATCTGCATGGTGCTCATCATAGCACGTCACTACCCATAGGACCTGCCTCAGTAGTTGATGGATGTGGTTAGAAACTCTTGAGGTGTGCCTCTGATAAGCACAAGGAACGTCCTCGAATCTCACATAGTTTGGGATCCCACTTGTGAGTCCCTCCAAGTTGTGCGTGATTTCATCCTCATCGCTCCCCTTGCCATGAGGGGTTGCTTTGAAATCTCGTGGAATACTCTGAGCTATGGGGGACATCCCCACAGGTCTCTCTATTCCAACATCTGCAACAAATGAGTAAATATCAGAACACATGCAAAAAAATCATAATACTCAGAAAATCCAAAAAATGATTTTTTACCTAAATCCTCGTCCCAGTCATCTCCTTCCAGAAGTGGAAGTTCTGGATCTCCCCTAAAATCGGTGTCGGTAGATGGCCATTCCTCTACCACAATGAGATATCGACTTAACTAGTTGAAAAATTCTGGTCTCCATGACATGTGTTCTCCACCTCCTGATTGAGGCATCAACTCCGCCCAACGGACCATCCGTAGCTCTCGTGTTGGTGGCATAGGCACACTCATCTCCTGGCACTGGAATATCAAAAACCGTTCTAGGATGAACGATATCAAGATGGACTTGTATCCAAACTGTTCATCTTACCATTTTTGCATTTGGTTAGCTGGCGTTTCAAGTTGATTGTTACTGCTTCCACCCAATTGAATATTGTTAGAGCCATGCAATCTACGGCTAGTTGAAGATGTGTCTTTGTAGCTTCATGGGGAGCCTAATATCTGGCCACCCAAGTAATGGTATGTAGCACTACTCTTAATGGAAAATTAGGCACGGTCTAAATGTCTACCTTGCCACTATTAGATGCTTTCTTTTCTCTAGGATAGACTCTATCTATCTACATACCCATGCTCTCTCCAAGAGCCCGAGTACCTATCAACAATGGTCGCTCTCCCCTCTGTGAAAATCTAGTTATGAAGTAAATTTTAGAGACTTCTATCTCTAGTTCTTTGTCATGAATCATGAATCTCTCTCGATCAGTGTACCATACACTAATCAAGTACTGTAGCAGCTCTAGTTGAGCTCGCAAACATGGGTTCATGAAGAATTCCAGGAGCCCATAGTTTTCTCAGGGCATCCATACATGCATCATTTCCCATGGCCTGTTCATCCTCTTCCCCATTCTCTTGTTCTTTCCACTCTATGACCATTTTAGCTATTGATTCCTACTACAAAACCAATATATGAAATTTCATTAGCCTCTGGTTAAAATTTGAATCATTTTTGGCCAGCCATTTTGGAAGGAAAAATTGGAGACATTGGGCGCGAAGTTTGGTGCCGTTGTTTCGAAAATAGCAGCGCCGAACGATGTTGTCCCGTTCATTATTTTCGGGGTTGGGCGTGACTCCCTGCCGAGAATCAGTGTTGAACGCCACGACCTAATTTTTCAAAATCTGCCACAAATGCATTAAAACAATGAAAGAAAGTAAAAATAAATTGAATTTCAGAAGAAGTTCAGAGCTCCTACCTGGAAAAAATGGATTCATAAATGACTTCCTGGATTTCCTGTTGTCAGCTCCGCAAATTCACAGTGGAAACAGGTAAAAATGCTCACAAGAAGGTGAAAAGGTAAAAAGTTAATTGTTTTTACTATTTGCATTGTTTTATAACCTTTTATAAACCCTAATTAGGATTTTGGACACCTTTTTCTATTATTTTATTATTTTTTCTCGAAAAATGGGTTTTACGTTTGTTTCTTGTGCAACAACAGGTCCTAAAAATCACGACGATGAGGAAACAAGTTGTATTTTATTACTTTTTCAGACTCCGTAAAAACACAAAAAAGTCACCCCCTGGAGTCATATTTCATCTCTTTTCTGACTCTCGAAAATTGAAAAGAATTCTGAGAATCTTGTAATTTTGAACTCGTTAAAGGTTGTGGAACACCGTCTGCCCAGTATATGTTTACCCTTTTTTCAGGATGGGATAGATTATTTATGAAAAAGGAATTCCTTAGTCAAACATGACTAAGAGGTTCTCTCAAATATTGCTTTCTACAATTTCGGATCTGTGAGACTACCTATGAAAAGGGACAGGCTTGAGTTTTCTTTTCTTCTTCTTTTCAAACTCTTTAAACATGAAAAGACGCTAAGTTTTCCCTTTTCAGACTCATTAAAACTGAATGAAATCGGAAACCATCACCATGACGTTACCGATTTCCTCCTTCCTAGGGCTCATAAAATGTACTAGGATGGATTTTTCCAATGGAAAATCTTACATGACAAGCATATACTATCCCCTTCAAGCTTGTTTCCAAAACTAATTGGGGTACTTGCTAGACATGGTGGGGTAAAATGGAACTAGTTCTCGGTCATGTTGCTAGCATGTCACTCTTGAACATGACACTTGTCTATAGTTCATGTCAGGTTGGTGACATCCCACATTCGTCATTTTTCCTCCATGGGTTTGGGTTATCTGTTTTGACCTCTCATCTACTTTTTTCCTCATCATCATGACCTCAGATCCTTTGATGTCAAGTACTACCAAATTCTGGAGTCATGTCACCAATATGTTCAAGAGAAGTTCCTTCTACATTTTTCAACCCCTAATCCTATTTTTATTCCTGATTCACTATCATCTTATTCCTCTGTATCGTTTTGATGATGTGGGAAACATTATGGCCCTCCTTCGGCTATTCACTTCCTATCAACTTCAATTCATTATCCAGGAAGTTGATCCAAATACTCCTTTCTGATACCTTAGAGATTGCATGCCTCAATGGCAAGTTCTTTGCATTCGACGACAGGTTCTCATCATTGGCCTTCGATCAGGTGATTTCGCGGGTGTTCAAATCCAGCTCATTTTCACATTCCATGGATTATACTAGTAATACCTTGAGGACCATTTTCATTATTGATGGTCTCTCTTGTGCCTATTAACAACTTTCATCATTGGCTGGTAATCAGGTTGACTTTCTTTCATGTTTGACTTTAGCTCATTCATTCACATGCTTGAATTTGTACTTTTTTGGGTAAGGACGAAACGCAAGACCCTGGGTTTTGTCTGATGAAATCCAGGTTGCGAGACGATTTGGTTTATCATGAATATATGCATGACTCTTTTTATTGGATGGTTGTGACCATACCAGAGTCTATTTGATGGTCCTTCTCACTAGATGGTTGTGTCCATACCTTGGATCTTATTTCATGTTCTCTGTTATGGATGGTTGCACCCATACCACATATTCATGTATCAGAGATATCAATTGTACTTGATCTTGCAAGTGCTCTGGCGGCAGAGTTTTCGTTTGGGCATGTTCTCATAAATCATTTCACCCCTCACTCTCTCTTGGACTTCATGCTTTGGGGGGCATCTATTACCTAGTATTTTGTCACCATCCCCACATTCCCCATCCTAAATACTAGAGAACTATCAGTGTGACCCCTGTGTAATGTTATACATCACAATGAATGTCATTACATCCCTACACATTCTTTGTTGACTATTCCAGAAGTTGATCCTTTAAAACATCTATGTTTGGGTCGGCTCGGTTGTGTAGTTATGACCTCGCGCCGATGGCCATATTAGCACTAGGCCTCGCGCCGTGGTCGCTATATCTCTGAAGGGTACCCACGTCGAACTGCTTTTGGAATTTTTTTTAAAAAGGAAACAAAGCTTCCATGATGTAACAACTTTGTGAGCAGAGTCATGGATGTTTGTTCGACTGGATGAGGTCGAGTTTCTCCCTTTAGCCTTCTAGTTGCTACAAAAATAAAACTTCCCAAAGGGATAAGGCCTTCCCTCCACCATATGTGTATCCCAAAGCTCATCCTCCACTCCTATAAATCCCTCTTCATTCCATTGAATCAGCTAGCCAGACATAGTTAGAATAGACCAGGAGCTGATAGTAGAGAATAGTCCATAGTTGTGAGAGAGAGATTGAACCTTTCACCTCTTCGAGTTGAACTGATGAAAAAATAATTTGAGACATGCCCAACTGAACCCGTCGAAGGAGGTCTACAGCGTCAAGGCACGGGTTGTAAACTTATTTCATCATTTATCAATATGACATGACTTATTTCTAGTTACATCTTTGTTTGTGTCAATGATTCAAAGTTTCTAATGCTCCTTGACTAGTTGGATAGTTGTAAATGAACGTGTATACTTGTATATTGTTAGTGCTTGTTTGATATTTGTGCAGGTGTAAACGTTGCTACCAAAGGAGCGTGAGGTTTGAAGGACAAAGATCGAAGATTGCTGCAACATATCACATCAAAAGCATTGGATCGAGGTAGGACATATATCATGATCCACATTTCATTTATAAGCTAGGAATCTAGGAACCAACATGTTCCCTTGTTGCTAGACCCACCCTAGGGCTAGAGGGATTGCCTCTGTCCATAGAGGGGATTTTCCTTCACAACAAGTCACTCGAGAAACAAAGGAACAAAATGATGGATAAATTTTCCCAGATCCTTTGACGACTACCCACAAGTGACGCACCTTAATCCGGCATCCACTCTGGAGGCACCACTCCTTTTAAGGTACAATTTAACTTTGGAATTCCCATTTTTGAAGGCCAGATAGATCCAGGTGTCATAGATAGATGGTTAAATATGTTGGAAGGATAATTTTTGGTTGATGACTTTTCCAATCAAGAAAATATTACTTTCACACTCCTCAAAGATGCCCCCCATTTCAAGGACTAGTGGGAAACTTACTGTGAGAAAAAGGACAAGAGGGAATCCTCATTGTTTTTAGTCACAACCAGCTGGAATTATTTCCTAGATTCCATCAAGAAATAATATTACCCTATCAGGAGCTATGAAGATAAACACATAAAGTGGACCGCACTGCGGTAGGGAAGGGATCAAGATGTGTTGAAGTTCATAAATGGTTTTCATGCCCTTCGCACAAAGCTAGATATCAAAGATTACGAGAGAAATTTGGTACTCAAGTACCACGGTTTTTTACATAAGTGCATCCAAGATGAAATGGAGTTCCTGGATTTAATATCCCCAAATTGGGACTGCTAGAAAGGCATACCTGAAAAATGCATTTTTCAGGAATGTATGCTACAAGATTGCAAACCAACCCTTGGATCCCTTAGATATGACAATATAAGATATGAATCCAAGAGGGGATTAGAAAAAAATCCTTCTAGGTGGGTTAAACAGGTCTCCCACACCTAGTACAGCTTGGAAAATGCCCAGAAATGGGACTGCAACAAGATTAAACAACACTGCTTCAGAAAATAATGCAGTTCAGAAAGGTAGCAGAAGTGGGCCAATATGGAGGCTCAATAATGTCATATACATCAGCAAATTAGAATTATATTGAAGCCCATGAGTATTAGAATAGAAAATAGAATACTTTACAGAAAGAAACCCTCAAAAAGAGGTGTTGCAACACATATAATTGACTGCAAAGGCTTGACAACATTATTTTATTGATTGTACTAAAACAGTAGATTAAAAATTAGATCTAGAGAAAAATAATGCATGAAAATTTAGATCTATGACAGATCCATACACTATAATGTCTCTACTTTACATTCCCCTTGGGGATTTCAACAAATAATGAAGCACATGGAGTAGATCTAAGATTCTATGCAGCAGATCTGCAAATCTATTCAAAATTTCTGAAGCATATACAGGAGTATTAGGATCAAATCTGAATATGACATGGAATATAATAGAAATCCATGGATCACCATAGTGAAGGGCAGATCCCCAACACCAAAGATCACTCCTCAAACTTTTCCAAAACACCTTGCAAATTTCCTCTTTGTAGATAACGCAGTACTGGAAGAGGGACTGCACTGTAGGCTTGAAGAATAGTTTGGCCTGATGCCAAGATGTAGATCTGAAGCTCAAATGATCGAGAACACTTTTTCCAATGGGACAGAAGCCTTTCCCACTGAAAAGGGGCACTAGGTTGGCGTAGATCTGAATATATCTAGCCTCCACTTGTTGTAGCTTACAAAGAAAACCAAACCCTCAATAGGATTTGATTTGTAGTTGGAAGTAGAAGCTTGGCCTTAAGCCTAATAGTGGTCAATAAATACAAGACTCTTCCAAGAGCTACTCAAGGAAAGAGAAGGATTCCTAAACAGGAGATCCTTGTGCTAAACAACACTATTCTCTGCTAAACAACCAAGAGAATGAGAAATGTCTAAACAGATATATTTTTCAGAAATAATATCATCTTTAACAACCTTCTCTTGTTTTCCTCCTCTTCCTTTTATAACATTGAGATCTTGCAAAACCTTAAACCATCTCAATGATTTAGCTCCTTTCACATGTGTGGCCTCCATCTAAAACTGAGTTGTGCATCTAGGAGGTTCATTGCACCTGGACAACATTGTTGATTTGGTCCTGTTGACCCAGTCAAATGTCTCAACCCCTTTCACACATAAGGGTGTTTTATTAAAGTAGCCTAGATTTAGCCTTGTTCACATGGGGCATTGATTTATTCACTGATTTTAGGAGTTGTTATGTTCCTTGCTTTTACACTTATTCATGAACAGAACAGTAAAGAAAAATTTAATATTCCAAATAGCTTGAGGCTAATTGGGAATATTATAGTCCTCCCCTCCAAAATTTTTCTTGTCCTCAAGCAACTCACAAGGGCTTTGCAAAATCTCCAATGGATTTGTCTCCTCCCAAGAATACAAGTTTTCCTTTGGTGAATAACCCAAATAGCTTTCATCATGAAGAAGTGGGAGATACATAGAAAGAAACATATGATGTCCAAAGGTCTTCTCAAGGCATGAGAGATGATGAAAAGTGGGTGCTTCAACCCTCATGAGGAACTTCAATCTCCATGTTATCATCCAAACAAAGTGAGCCATCCTTGGTAGCTCACAGAAATAGTCACCAATCCCCTTTTTATGCAATGTATATGGGATGCATGGCTAGAAATGAGAGGTAATAATGTTCAACTTATGCTGTCTCTCCTTCCATTTATGAAAAATGTGGAGCTGTTTATCCTGGGTTGCAATAATATAGTCCTCATGAAGCTAAAATATACTTGGAACCTTATGATTCCCTTCATTGATTATAGGGACTCTCCTTGCCCAATATTCCATGCATATAGTGAATACATTATCATCACCATATTTACTCCAAAAGAAACATGGACTAAGTGTCATATGATATATTGGATGGTGAAAATTGTCCCTCCATTGAGACCAGCGTTGCTCTTCTTCTTGCAGCCTCAAAACATAGTAAAATAAGTGGCCACCCCACCACCTTCTTGCTACCATAAGCTTCTGCGAAGCTTGAAAATAGTATAGGATAAGAGGTTTTAGATGAATATGACTCAAGTAACACATGTCTTGCCAAAAATCCTCCCATGTGAGAGAATTTTCACAAAGACATAAGTCAATCATATGGCTTCTTACATAAGGAAACAAAAGACATAGTGTAGTAGCCATACAATGTTCCATCCTCTTCTTGAAGTATGCATGAGTATGAGAAGTTTTGTTCCCAAAGGACACATCCAACCCATGTTTCATCCCTCCTATCATGTGAGAGTTACATTTTCTCCCAAACCCAAGTACATACATGATCATGAGATACATTCCAAACAGAAATACATGTAAATACATGAGATACATCCCAACCAAAAGTAAATACATGGACATGAGATCTAATATGTGATGTCCAAACTCTCTTCTTATCAACCAAAGTAACCATGCCTTATTCTTATGCATCCTCCCATTGACACACAAGGCATGAGACAAGAAAATATGAATCTTTGAGTAGTACCCACACTCACCCAAGAGCAACCAGCGCAGTGCATCTCCTTCTTGCCTCAGATCTAGATGTGGTAAGTGGTTTTCCCACCATTTACTTGCTGCCCATAACATATATCCATGGTTGAAAGTGGAAGATATATTTGGTGCCTTAGGAAAGCACCCATCATGCTACAAAATCTCCCTTTGTTCACTAAGGGAGTGGTCATAATCAGAAATGGTTTTGCCCAAAGTTGGCCATGAAGTTTATAAGGTATGACACTCCTCTTAGGAGTCATGGCCTGCATATACATAGTAAAGGAATGCATACAATCAGAAAATAAAACATGCTTTACATGTGTATGTTCTTCACAAAAAGTTCTCCTTATACAAATGGAGTGGTGTATGGATCTTTCTCCTCCTCCCAAGGTAGGAAGAGTTGGCTAAAATAACTCTATCTTAGAGTATTTTTGATGCTCCAACTCCACAAGGTTCATGCATATTTGACAATGCTAATATATTTATTTTTAAAATCTTTCCCACATGAATCCATCTGAGATCATATGGTGTATTCTAATGAAATCAGTGGGTGTATAAAGAAAGATTTCATAAGCTACACACAGTATTTTGTCTTTGAGTCTTGACTCTCTTGCCAAATATATCTGATCATGAAATTAAATGACTCCATCAACCACCCTACACCTCCTATCATCCATTTTCCCATCAAGAACATTAAATGTGAAGAGGTTCTTGGAATATTCTATCAAGAGTTGGGATTCCCAATATGGATCTAGGCTTCCCAATAATGACAGCACTGTAAAATTCTGCAATGAAGTAGCTATCACATCATCATTCTCCTCTTTGACATGCTCAATTCCAAAGTCACATGTTGGAGTATTGTAGCTCCACCTTTGCTGCCTCTCTTGCAGCTAATCTTGTGCAAGACAAGATTGAAGAATATGAAGATCAACCTTCTTTTGAAAGGTTTCTCTCTTCCAAAACTTCTATAGTTTGGCCCATGCATACAAGAGTGTTTTCCCCCTCTTGTCTTCTTCAGAAATCTTCTTTGTATGTAGAGGTATCATTTGATGCCCCAAATCTATAAAGTGGCCATTTGACATCATGCTAATGTCATCATAGATCTTTGAGTTCTTCTTTTCCAGCGCAAATAGATGAGTGAGAAATAGAAAAATCAATTTCATAAAATTGTTCATCCCTCCTTAGAATCCATCAATCGATCTCAACGCTGTGGTAGCCAAATATGTCACTACTGCACAAGGTTGAGAGAACACTTTATTATTCTTCTTATCAGGGGGTCTCCCTGGTTTAATGCCTCCATGTAAAGAGACATCAAGATCTAAAGTAGACTGTATGAATGGTTGGACTAATGTGTCCCTTTCCTTGCTGCATAGTTCAGTCTCCTTCTCATGAATAGAAACCCCTTGAAATAAACAAGGGTGCATGCTCCTCATCATTGGATGTTGATCCATCCTTCCTCCTCTTGCTTGAAGCAAGGTATCACTGCCCAATAATGCTGTCACAAAATGCTCCTTGGGGATCATTTGCAAAGATGCAAAAGCTCTTTCCCTTGAAACAATAACTTCATGTCCATTCTCATGTGGTGATGGGTCTTCTTCTGAAGTGAAAATGTTATTACTACCCTCTTGTTCTTCCTTCTCATCAATATTTGAGAATGCCTCATTATCAACGAGAGACCTTGGATCTTGGTCTTCCTATGAAAGAGGAATCTCCATGATTTCCTTTTGAGAAGAAATATCTTCATGTAATGAGGATCTTGCCTTTGACAAGGTATCACAAGAGTTTTTATCCCCTTCAACAAAAATATGAAGTGGAGTTTTCAAAACAAATCTTTCCAACTCATGCAAGGGTTTTTCATGCTCGTGCTTTGCTAGCTCAATCAAAGATGTTTTAGTTTGTTTTACATCAAATCTCTTCACCATTCTCCTAGTGAAATTTGCATAAGTAGATATAATTGCATTCTTCAATGAAAAGGATTCAAATAACCACCAAGCATAAGCTTTACCTTTAATATGTAGCATTTATACCTTAAGGGATTCCTTTTCTGAAACTTGATGTAGATCCAAATATGAGTCTATTTGATCTATCCATGCTTTGGTTGTGCATGTGGAGGATCCATCAAAATTTGGCAGAAAGAATCTACCTCTCCTCCTTCTATTGTACTTGTTGGATATCCTTTCCTCATTGAGATGGAAAAATTCTTGTAAGCTCAAGTGCTCCTTGATTTTCCAAGATTTAGATTCATACTCCTTAAGATAATCACTAAAATTCTCCTCCTTTGGTGCATCTTCTTCCTTCATCTCTCTTGCAGTAAATATGGGCATAGAATAACGCTGTAGATATGATTGTGTAGATGAGTGCTTGCACATATAGGATGAAGAACTGGGGATTTCTTCATGTAAAGATATTTTTGAGGGACCTTCATGTCTTTCCCTCTTCATTTCTTTGATTTTTCCTTTAAGCTCATACAGAGTTTGGAACAGAGTTTTTGAGAACTCCTTCCCTTTCATTCTTCCAGATAAAGGGGTTTTACCCTTTTCTTCTATGTCTTCAGTGTAATCATATTTATTCTTCAATCTCTTCTTTTCATGAAAATAAATATTGTCTCTTTCAAAGAAAGCACGGGCTCTGCCAAGAAAGTTGCTCTGATACCACTATAATATCCCCAAATTGGGACTGCTAGCAAGGCATGCCTGAAAAACAAATTTTTTAGGAATGTATGCTATAGGATTGCAAACTAACCCTTGGATCCCTCATATATGAAAATATAATACCTGAATCCAAGAAGGGATAATAAAAAAAATCCTTTTAGGTGGGTTAAACAGGTCTCCCACACCTAGTACAGCTTGGAAAATGCCCAGAAATGGGATTGCAACAAGATTAAACAACACCGCTTCAAGAAATAACGCAGTTCAAAAAGGTAGCAGAAGTAGGCCAATATGGAGGCTCAATAATGTCATATACATCATCAAATTAGAATTATATTTAATCCCATGAGTCTTAGAACATAAAATAGAAGACTTTACAAAAAGAAACCCTCAAAAAGAGGTGTTGCAACACATATAATTGACTACAAAGGCTTGAAAACTTTTTTTTATTTGGTGTACTGTAGCAGTATATTACAACTTAGATCTAGAGAAAAATAATGTATGGACATTCAGATCTATGACAGATCCATACACTATAATATATTTACTTTACATTCCCCTTGGGGATTTCAGCAAATCATGAAGCACATGGAGTAGATCTGAGATTCTATGTAGTAGATTTGCAGATCTATTCAGAATTTCTGAAGCATATACAGGAGTATTCAGATCAGATCTGAATATGAAATGGAATAGAACTGAAATACATGGATCACCATAGTGAAGGGTAGATCCCCAACACCAGAGATCACTCCTCAAAATTTTCCAAAACACCCTGCAACTTTCCTCTTTACAGATAATGGAGTACTGGAAGAGGGACTACGTTGTAGGCTTGAAGAATAGTTTGGCCTAATGCCAACATGTAGATATTAAGCTCAAATGATCCAAAACACTCTTTCCAATGGGATAGATGCCTTTCCCACTGAAAAGGGGCACTATATTGGCCTAGTTCTAAATAGAACTAGCCTCCACTTGCTGCAGCTTACTGCTGATCTTCAAAGATGTTCTTCTCTTCCACCACATTCCACTTCATTTCCTTTGTTCATTATTAATTTTAGGCTTAAATTATCAATAACATTAGTTAAAATTGCTTTGAGATTGTATATAATGTCTAACTTGCTATGTTTTCATGATTTCGTTGTTGTAGTACTTTTTGACTACACCTAGCTACAGAATGCATACATTATGTAGCTAGTTTCCAATTCTGCAGATGTCTTCATGTCTATGCAGGTTCCAGGTGTCATCTAAGGGAAAAACACATATGGTCATATTCCACATCATTCCCTCATCATTTGTTGCTCCCCACGAACTTTGAGTTAAAGTATCAAAGCGGTTATGCACGAAGAAGAGAGGCAGTTTCCTATCAAAACACGGACTCTACAGATGTTCGCAGTAAAGAAAAAGATTGTTAATAAGAGTTTTAATTTTATTATGAATGGGAAAGACACTTATCCCTGTTTTTCTCAAGAAGTAGTTATGTAATTTCATTATAAGTATGACTCGGGACACCGAGAAACTGTTGGTTAGATTTTGTTTTTGGTTGCTAGATCTTAGAAGTCCGAAACACTCTGTTTTGAAGTTATTTCTCCTTTAATGAAAGAGACATCATTTTATTGCACGAGCTGAGTCAATCTTGAGTAGATCCGCGTGCTGATCCGGTGGTAGAGGGCCCCTACTGCCCGTGAAGCGTTATGCATTTGGTTTAGATAAGTAGTCGTAGCTTTGTTTCATTCTCAATTTAAATAGTTTTCTGAACTTTGCTTACATTAGATACTATAGTTTAGCTTTGTTCTCATGAAGTATTCCAAAATATCACTAATCCGGAATGAGGCATAATTGTAGCAATTTAGAGCTTTACATTTTTTTTGTGTTCAATTACAATTAGTTGTTACAGCTAGTCCTATTCTCATTAATCTCTTCCAAAATATCACTAACTTTGGATAAGACTTAGCTGTAGTGTTTTAGTTTATCTTCGTATTGTTATGTTTTTATGCCCATTTTCACTGAATGATACAGCTAGACTTTTTTGTACAAACTATTCCAAAATATCACTCATCTTGAACAAGACAGGGTTGTAGTATTTCATAGAATTAGTTGCATTTTAGCTCAGTCAATACTCCGGAGGTAGATGTCATTCTATTTTAATTCTGTCACTATATTTCAAGCTTGATAATGGTACTCTAGTTTAACTTTGTTCACTGTATTAGTATCATTCTAGTTCAGCTCCAATTCATTTCAAGTTAGATAATAGCACTCTAGTTTAGTCTTAGTTCACTATATTAGCATTCTAGTTTAGTTGTTATCCATTGCATTTTAAATTGTATTAGTTGTTAAATTTAGATACCACAGTCTTCATTATCTACAAAACTTCTTTTGTTCTAACTTCATATTAATACATCATCATCTGGACAGAATCTAGTAATATCAGTTTAAGGCCTTGAGTATTTTGCAACCTTTTTACAATTTCACAAACAAGCCTTTTCTCAAAGACTATTCTAAAAAGAAATCTATAACTTTTGAATGAGGCCTAGTAGTGCTAAATTGAGTTGCAGAATAGAATTAGAAGTTATTTTAGAGTAGAAATCTTATTGTGCTACAAATTTTCTTTTCGAATTATGTTCCAATAAACCTTTAACCATGGATGAGATGTTGTAACATTGTAAGTTGATTGTTGACTTAGGAAAACCTCAATTGCACTAAAAACTTATCCTTTTCTCAAGCTATTCCAACATATCTCTAAATGAATGAATTGGATGAGTTCATGATATGGGTTATTGAGTTCATGTTGTGATTTGTTTCTTTGCTATGAGTCCTTATCAAGCTTTGCATTTTCTGTCCTTTAGTGCACACCTAGTTTAGAATAGTTTCACTTTGTTTTAGTGTAAACTTCTTAGCTCTTTTTCAACATAAAAACCATAAAACCAAAAACATCATAAAAACACTAAACAAAACATAGTGAGAAAAAAATACCTAGGCACATATAGTGCACCACACTTCAGCAGTTTACTAGCCTTGGTTGACAATTAATGAACTCAATTTAGGAACACTAAGTTGAGCACAACACTTACAAAGACAACCAAACCCTCAACAGGATCTGAGTTGTGGTTGGAATTAGAAGCTTGGTGATGTCGAGTCTCCCTGGAAAAGCCCACATTAACCACTCTCATGCGTGTAACAATGCATCTTCCAAATAAATGCCAAATAAAATCTTAAACTGGCAATTTAAATAATGCGAAAGTTTCACTATCGCATATCCTATGGTTATGAAACCCATACAAAAACCCAGATCTCAATTCTTCTATGCGAAAGCTTTAATTTCTACTTCAAGCCTATGGTTAAAACCCATATTTCATAAAACACATTGACCTTCATATATGGAGTTCATCAAATGAATATTCAACTTTGGAATAACCTCAATATGTATTTGGGCCAACACATACATCAATGTATGTACACATTCCACCATACAAAAAATGCCAAATGTTATAGAAACATTTAACGTTAGACCCAAAGCATATTATCAAAAGAGTCGAAACTTACCAGCCTTGTTTTCCCATATGCCTTCAGCCACCATATATACATAATTTATATCTGGGCCCCACATTTCAATCATGTGGAAAATTCACAATTTAAAAGTTTGACCTTGCTCTAACCTGAGGCACCCACGTAGTTTATTGTTCTGGCCCTTAACAGAGTTTAACCCTTCTTGAATTAAATTGAATTAACCTTTGAACTACCACGCATAAATACTGGACCCATCCAATGGCAAACAACTTATCATGCTCAAGCCAACCAATCCGACGGTAATCGCGCAACTTAGATGCATGTCGTTTAACTCTAAAAAATCGCGCGATATAAATGGTTTTCAAAAACCACTCTTTGCCACGCGTTAAAAAAAAAGGTATGTCGCGTTCAAAAAGTGAAATCCACTTACCATTTTAAAAGTTACACGATACTGCTAGTTTTGTTCTTCGAAACCACCGTTACTGTTCTACGTTTCTGACTTCTTCTTTGCTCAAGGTTCCGCTTCACAAACAGTTTTTCTCTCAACCTTTCCCAATTGAACCATCACTTCTCGTGGTATCCTTCATGGTTTCAAACAGGCATAAACCATACAGAACCTTCTCATCGCATTGTTGTTTAACCGTGCCATTAACATCTAGCACTCTCGCATTTCCTCTTCATTAAAGTCTGAATTAATTCTGCTGCTATTGCGTACTCATCCCATCGTTTTACTTTCACGACATCACTCTGTCTTCAAACCCTCTCTTGAATTTTACCCGCAATGAAATCTCTGCAATCACTCATTTGCACGAATTGTATCTATTATAATGAAATTCAGAATTGGAAAATCTTGGCTCTTTAATAGTTCTAGATTCATCGATTTCTATTACAGTAACATACTAACATGATTTCAAACCAGTCCTCACTTCACTGCATGTTCACAATAGAAAGTTAAAAAAAAAAAACCCATTTTGTTTTATATGGTGTAAAACCCGATTTTGAGATACGTCCAAGCAAATTATACTTCAATTTAGAAGTCCATTGTATCGATCCATTCTGAGATCGGTACACCCAATTTCACCTTCGCTCTAAATCAAAATTAACCCTATAATCAACATCGATTTACTAAATCAAAGCATAATCTCATATTCAAGCCTATCCTCAACACTTATATCTATTCTCAATTAAAACAGAATGTCATCTAAACCTCTATCACAAATTTTAATCATGCATTTCTCAATAAATCAATTGCACATATATCTCAGTAAACAGATTCTTCTTATATGCTTCTGGACCAAATTATGATTGTTACTGGCCTGATTTTCAATCAATGGCCCTTCCTAAAATTTCCCGTAGGCTTACAAACAGAAACTTTATTTGTCTACAGTCCTACTTTACTCTTGTCTCTCTAGATCTCCAGCTCCCTTCATTAATGCCTTTAAGGCTTACACTTATACATGATGGTAATTAATCGATTCAACTCCTACAATGACTCAACAAAAATATTGGAATCCTCAAATCCTAAATGTAGCCTAAATCTCTAAATTTACTGAAACTGACTCTTCACATTCCTAACTAATCAACTTCTCTCATGTTCTCCAATCACTTGGGAACATTTACAATTTCTCTCCATAATTAAAATCACTCTAATTATTTAAGGATTACATAAGAATTTAAAAACATAATACCCCCCTATGTCTACTTAAATACAAAGTATTTTATTGTGCCTATAGCCCCTACATAACTTGGCCTTAAGCCTGATAGTGGTCAAGAAATACAAGACTCTTCCAAGAGCTACTCAAGGAAAGAGAAGGATTCATAAACAGGAGATCCTTGTGCTAAACAACACTATTCTCTGCTAAACAGCCAAGGGAATGAGAAATGTCTAAATAGACATATTCTTCAGAAATAATATGGTCTTCAACAACCTTCTCTTGATGTCCTCCTCTTCCTTTTATAAGATTGAGATCTTGAAAAACCCTAAACCATCTCAATGATTTAGCTCCTTTCACATGTGTGGCCTCCATCTAAAACTGCGCTATGCATCTAGGAGGTTCATTGCATTTGGACAACATTGTTGATTTGTTCCTATTGACCCATTCAAATGTGTCAACCCATTTCACACATAAGGGTGTTTTATTAAAGTAGCCCAAATTTAGCCTTGTTCACATGGGGCATTGATTTATTCATTGATTTTACGAGTTTTTATGTTCCTCCATTTTACACTTATTCATGAACAGAAAAGTAAAGAAAAATTTAATATTCCAATTAGCTTGAGGCTAATTAGGAATATTACACTGGACATCTCCTCGCTCGGTGTCGCCTATCAATATGCTGTCAATATCGAGCATAATTTTAAACAAAAGAAGCAATATTTTGGTTATGTGGATCCATAGCAAGGGAAAGGTGCCCCCAAACTGTAGAACAAAGGGCAAGGCCAAGGCAAGGCAACCAAGGAGAACTCATCAAAGCCATAAGAAAATAACAACACCACGAAGACAAATAATTACACGGGAAAGTGGTGTGAGTTCCATAAGAACCCCATTCACAACACAAGTGAGTGCTAAGGCAAACAGTCACTGGTGGCCAAGCTAAAGGCTTCTGAATCAAATGCATGCTCCAAATCTGAGTCAGAACCTAATAAGTGGAATGATAAAGGGAATAAAATTATTGATTTAGAGCCCAGTGCCACTATTACCACCACCAAGATCCAAAAGGATGAGCCTGAAGATCTAGAGGAAGGGGAGCGCCTCTTCCACTCATAGATGTTGGTGAAGGGTTTTCCGTTATAGTTCATTGTCGACATGATGAGCCAAAAGACCATCATTTCAGCAAAGGTCATGAATTAGTTGTGCCTACTGACAAGAACATACCCACAGTTGTACACCATCGGGTGGCTTCACCTAGGAAGAGATATCTGCATCAACCAACAATGTTGCCTCCCCTACAACATCAATCCCTTCACAAATAATGTATTGTGTGATGTTGCTCCACTTGAAGTTTGTGATGTATTATTAGGTGAACCATACCTATGGAAGTGACATATTATTTATGATTCTAGGCCTTGCACTGCTATTATTTATTTGGGAAATAAGTTATATAGGATACCAGAGGTAGCACCACCTACTTCCATCTCTTTGATCACTGTGAAGAAATGTAGCAAGATCATTTCCTAGACCAGGAAATTTGTTTTCATTATGATTTTCCCTCAGGGAAAGAAGAATATTGTGGCCACAACCTCCAAATAGGGCTCCTCCACGTGACGAAAACATATGGAAAATTTCATGGAGGAGTAAAAGGAAATTTGCACCTCACCCACAGGGGTACCTCTACACTGTTAGGTCAAGCACCCCATCGATTTGACCCTGGGTGCGCCACTACCAAATGGAACAATCTATCGACACCCTATTATGGATAATAATGAAATTAAGAAGAAAATTTAGGAGATTCTATAGAAAGGGCACATCATGTTGAGATTGCAACAAGATGATGAGCTTAGTGGAAAGGAATCGCCTTCACTAAGTGGGCCCGCAGGCTAT
The DNA here is from genome assembly GCA_034641835.2 of Pinus albicaulis. Lineage (NCBI taxonomy): Eukaryota > Viridiplantae > Streptophyta > Pinopsida > Pinales > Pinaceae > Pinus > Pinus albicaulis. The sequence goes on along the minus strand of CM076570.1, from coordinate 107,448,114 downwards.
TTTTGGCGCAAAGTCTATTTTTAGACTATGTCTATTTTTAGACATATGGATCATGTTCTATGAGTTGCAGGATGCTATTTGTGAATGGTTGGTCAAGTTGGAAAAAATATATGGACTTCTATTTTTAGACATACTGGGCAGAATCTATTTTTAGATTGCCAGTCTAAAAATAGATATGTCGAATATTATTAGCTCTTAATAATATTTAGATTCTAAACATTATCTTATTCTCTTGGAGAACTTGAGTTAAGTGCACAGAAGTGGCACATGCAGCTGAAAGAAGGAATTGCACTATTCCTGAGGGTTATGTGGAGCTATTGCAAGAAGACTTCAGTTAGAACTCATGTGACAGAGTTTGGTGGAGTTGATTGAGGAAGTTAGTGGAGTTGTATTCAGTTTAACTAATCTAAACATAGTTGAGCTATTTGTATTTAGTTTAACTAATTGATACAATTAGTGAGAGTGGTGTGAATTAATTATTAATTAATTCACTAATTATAAACTCATTAACCAACTAAAGAATGCATCAGTTAAATTCAGTCCATGGACAGTTTCAGTGGAGACCAGTGCAGAAATAGGTGAAAGAGCAGGTTAGCTATTAGTTGTGACTATACTGTTGCTATTTTCAACACACAGATAGGTGGAGTAGCCCATGAGGATTGTGAAGTTCAAGCCAGGTGGTTTATCTATTTAATGAAGCCATCCCATAGCATTAATTACGCAATAGAGGCTGGCTATCAAGTGGCAAAATATTGGAGCATATGTTTTGCTAGATCTAGCTTGATAGTGTGTAGCAATTGAGGGTGTGCATGAGAGCTTGTGAGGAGATTTTTTACTATGATTGTTACATGATCTCCATGACATATAATATACAGATAGTTGGGGTTTTCAGCTTTAAGCTTTCCCATTAAATACTGTGTTCATATGTGTGATTATTTGTGGTTTTAATGTATGCATGCAATTGATTTTATTTCTGCATGTGATGATCAATGGTAGAAGAGATTCTGTATTATGCATGAAGCTAAAATAGTGTGTGATCAGGAGAATCTCGGTGAATAATATATCAGTTATTCAAATTTCTACATGGTATCAGAGCGATATTGATCATTGGAGCAATTGCAAAACATTGAAGCGATTGAGTTTTGTGCTGGTGGAATTCGAATTTGCAGCAGTGTTTTCTTGGTGTCGAAGTTGAGATGTCTTTCAACGGATTGCGATTGGAGTATGCCCTTGAGGGAAGCTCAAATTATATTGCATGGAAGGACAGGATGGAGGCGGTGCTGGATGAAAATGGGTTGAAGGAGTTCATAGATGTAGAAATTCCAAAGCCTACTTCTAGTGATGCTGCCGTACTTGACGCATGGCAAAAGAAGACAACAAAGTGTCGAAGGATTCTGTTGGAGGGCGTGAAGGATCACATAGTGTCCAGCCTGCATGGTAAGGCTTCTCCATTCTTGATGTGGAAAGCCTTGATAGATTTATTCCAAAGCAAGAGCGACCAGAGGAAGTTGGTGCTCAAGGACAAACTCAGGAACATAAAGATGGAGAAAGGCGACAGTATGCCCAAGTACCTCACAAAGTTCATCCAATGCAGGGATGAGCTGGGAAGTGTGGGGGTGACTGTTGATGATGAGGACTTGGTGAGCTTGGCTCTCCTTGGGCTTTCGAAGAGTTGGCATTGCTATCAAGACTCTGTCAATGGTTGGGAGAAATTTCTAGGATGGGAGCGACTTTGGTTGGATCTTGTGCAAGAGGAGATAAGGCGGAGTACTAGGGACGGATCTTCATCAAAGAATTCTAATGAAGAGAATTGCACTTTGGCTGCCAAAGAAAATAAGGGGAAGAGTAAGAAATCTTCTCATTCTGGTGCGAAAGGCAAGAAGCAGGACATGTCCAAGGTGAAGTGCTTTCACTATCACCAACATGGACATTACGCCACTAATTGTCCACAGAAGAAGAAAAATAAGCAGGCTGTTGGGACTGCAGCTGGAGAGGCCTTAGCCTCGTATTTTGAGCTGGATTTCACTGATCGTATGCTTGGTCTCAAGTATGATGGGTTCAGTGTGGTTTCTGGACAATGGTGCATCTTTTCACATGACAGGAGATCGAGATTTGTTTACTGATCTGGATGAGAAAGATCTTGGAGTGCACATCGAGATGAGCGATGATGGTAGATACAGTGCGACCGGTATCGGTACCATTTAATTTGAGAGGGAGTCTGGTAAACCCTTTGTATTAAAGGAAGTGATGCATGTTCCGGGATTGAAGAAGAATCTTATCTCTGTGGCGATGCTAGAAGACAAGGGATATGATGTTTTCTTTAGCGAGGGAAAGGATTTCCTGCATAGTAAGGCAACTGGTGAGACCCGGAGGATAGGGGTTCAAGTTAAGAACCTTTATCAATTGCAGGTAGATGGCTGCATAGCAATGGCAGGCAAGGAAAAAGGAGTGGTGAGCTGGGATGATGGCGAGTTGTGGCACCGGAGATTGGGCCACCTTCACCATGGAGCTTTGAAGATACTGCAGTAGATTTCTACTGGGCTTCCTAAAGGCACTCTTGCACAGTCATATCAGTGCAAGGGATGTACCTTGGGAAAATTTGTGAAAGCCACCTTTCACGAGAAGGATAGTCGCGCCACGACGATCCTTGAGAGAATTCACACAGATGTGTGTGGACCTTCTCAGTAGCTTCGACAACAAAGCACAGGTATTATGTGATATTTGTTGGTGATTTTTCTCTTAAGTGCTGGATCTTCTTCATGCAGAAGAAGATCGAGACATACTCAAAGTTCTGTGAGTTCAAGGCACTGGTTAAGAAAGAATCAGGGAAGTAATTGAAGGCTCTTAGGAGCGACAATGGTGGTGAATTAATCTCTGGCGAATTCAAGGACTTTTTCAGCTCAGAAGGAATTCGAAGAGAGCTCATAGCACCTCATAACCCACAACAGAACGGGGTTGCTGAGCGGAAGAAAAAAACGATCGTGGGTGTTGCACGGGCGATGTTGCATGATCAAGGCCTACCCATTCACTTGTGGGCAGAGGCATGCAATACTGCAGTATATGTGTAGAACCGTTGTCCTCACAAGATACTTGGCATGAGTACACCCGAGGAGGCGTTTTTTGGTAAAAGGCCCGATATTTCCCATTTGAGGATTTTTGGTTCACCGATTTACATTCATGTGATGAAGGATTCCAGGAAGAAGCTAGAGCCAACTATGGAGGTTGGGATATTTGTGGGGTGCACTGATACGCCCCACAAATATTGTGTGTATTTTCCAAACAGTCGCAAGACTGTTGTGTGACGGGATATCAAATTTTAGGAGGAGAAAGCCATGAAGTGTTCGCTTGAGAGGGAGCCACACTTGCATGAAGATGAGGAGCTATTAGTTCCTAAGGATGAGCCTCAGGATGTGGATCAGCCATAAGAGGAGGTTCATGGAGTGGAAGAGACCACTCATGCAGCACCAACCATCAGAGGGCGGAAGCGCACTACAGAAGTTGAGCGACTGGCTCAAGATGCAGAGAAGGTTGTAGGAGCACCTACATCACAGCGCAAACAGAGACAACATTCACTGGCATAGGTATCTTAGATACATGGCTCTTATGAGCAAGTGTATCCTTGACGAAACCATCCTCTTTCGAGGAAGTTGTGGAGGACCCCGCATGGGTAGATGCCATGGTGGAAGAGTATGATTTGATTGTCAAAAACAGTGCATGGGAGATTGTCCCGAGGCCGAAGGGGAAATCAGTGGTGGGTTCGAGATGGATCTACAAATTGAAGCAGGCAGTTGACAGGAGTGTGGAGAAGTATAAGGCAATATTTGTTGCCCGAGGCTTTTCACAGATAGAGGGGATCGATTATGAGGAGACCTTTGCACATGTCGCAAGGTATTCTTCCATACGGACGATTCTTGCTCTCTCAGTGCAGATGGGGTGGCACATTCATTAGATGGATGTGAAGACTGTGTTCCTCAATGGATTGATTGAGGAGGAGGTGTACATAGAGCAGCTTGAAGGTTTCGAGATCTTCAGCAGCGAGTCACATGTGTGCAGGCTCAAGAGAGTGTTGTATGGGTTAAAACAAGCACCTCGTGCTTGGTAGACACGGATAGATATTTATTTTACCGGACTTGGATTCTCCAAGAGTGAGGCGGATCCTAAAATATACCAGATTGTGGTGGACGGTAAGTTGTTGATCATTGTACTTTATGTAGATGATTTGATTTTGACAGGTGATGAGCTGTTGATACTCTCATGCAAGGAGGATCTTGCAAAAGAGTTTGAGATGAAGGACTTGGGCCTCCTTCATTATTTCCTGGGATTTGAAATTTGGCAACGCAGTGGTGGAATATTTGTTTCTCAGGGTAAGTATGCCCAGGAGATACTGGAGAAGTTCAACATGCATGGTTGCAAGCCTGTTGATACTCCTCTTCCTGGTGATTGGAGGAAGGAGGATGCTACTTCAGCGGAGGTAGTGGATGCCACTGTTTATCGACAGTTGGTGGGGTCACTCATGTATCTATTCAATACATGACCCAACATATGCTATGCTATTAACCAGCTTTCACAAGCTATGGTTAAGCCAACCAAGCTCTTCTGGAAGGTAGGCAAGCATGTATTGAGATATCTCAGAGGCACATTGGGATATGGATTGTGGTACAGAAAGTTGGATGAGGTGAAGCTATGTGGCTTCACGGATGCAGATTGGGAAGGGATCCCAACGGACAGAAAGAGCACATTTGGAGGGATTTTCAGTATCGGGTCGACAACAGTGTCTTGGTACAGCAGGAAGCAGAGATCCGTGGCACTCAGTTCAGCAGAGGCCGAGTATATGGCAGCGAGTTTGGCTGCATGCGAGGCTATATGGATGAGGAAGATCCTGGTCAGGTTGTTCGATTCACACATTGACATCCGGTATCATCATATCAAATATTTTGTGCAGCGGAAGGTCTTGTTACTTTCGTACATTCCTACGGAGGATCAGGATGTTGATATATTGACGAAGGTGCTCACCAGGAGCAAATTCGATACCACAGGGGCAGGATAGGGGTTGCAGATAATACATATCTTGTTGAGAGGGAGTGTTGAGATTGCAACAAGATGATGAGCTTAGTGGAAAGGAGTCGCCTTCACTAAGTGGGCCCGCAGGCTATTTTTGGCGCAAAGTCTATTTTTAGACATATGGATCATGTTCTATGAGTTGCAGGATGCTATTTGTGGATGGTTGGTCAATTCTGAAAAAATAGATGGACTTCTCTTTTTAGACATACTGGGCAGAATCTATTTTTAGATTGCCAGTCTAAAAATATATATGTCGAATATTATTAGCTATTAATAATTTTTAGACTCTAAACATTATCTTATTCTCTTGGAGCACTTCAGTTAAGTGCACAGAAGTGGCACATGCAGCTGACAAAAGGAATTACGCTATTCCTGAGGGTTATGTGGAGCTATTGCATGAAGAATTCAGTTATAACTCATGTGACAGAGTTTGGTGGAGTTGATTGAGGAAGTTAGTGGAGTTGTATTCAGTTTAACTCATCTAAACATAGTTGAGCTATTTGTATTCAGTTTAACTAATTGATACAATTAGTGAGAGTGGTGTGAATTAATTATTAATTAATTCACTAATTATAAACTCATAAATCAACTAAAGAATGCATCAGTTAACTTCAGTGCATGGACAGTTTCAGTGGAGACCAGTGCAGAAATAGGTGAAATCCCATAGCATTAATTACGCAATAGAGGTTGGCTATCAAGTGGCAAAATATTGGAGCATGTGTTTTGCTAGATCTAGCTTGATAGTGTGTAGCAATTGAGGGTGTGCATGAGAGCTTGTGAGGAGCTTTTGTACTATGATTGTTACATGATCTCCATGACATATAATATACAGATAGTTGGGGTTTTCGGCTTTAAGCTTTCCCATTAAATACTGTGTTCATATGTGTGATTGTTTGTGGTTTTAATGTATGCATGCAATTGATTTTATTTCCGCATGTGATGATCAATGGTAGAAGAGATTCTGTATTATGCATGAAGCTAAAATAGTGTGTGATCAGGAGAATCTCGGTGAATAATATCTCAGTTATTCAAATTTCTATGCCAATTTCATCACCCTGTGGGAGCCCGATCATGTTGGTATAGAAGAATGATGGGACCTAGAGACTTTATATTGACTATCGGGCGTTGAAAAATATAACTGTCGTGAATAGGTATATGATCCCACAAATTGATGACCTCATGGACTAGCTAAAGGGGGCCTAATATTTTTTCAAGATTTACTTGAAGTCTGGTTATCACCAGGTACCAATCGAACCCTCCGATGTATCAAATACTGCCTTCAAATCCAAGGAGGGCCTTTTTCGAATTATTGGTCATGCCTTTTAGGTTGACAAATGTCATTGTAACCTTCATGAGGCTGATGGAAGACATCTTGAGACCCTTTACCAACTCGTTCGTGGTGGTATATTTGGATGACATCTCGATCTTCAGCCAGAGTTGGAAAGATCACCTCCACCACATTCGATAGGTCCTCCATACACTACGAGAGCAACAGTTGTGCGCCAATTTGGAGAAATGCACTTTTGGTATGACATGTGTTCAATATCTTGGGTACATCATTGATGAGTGGGAGGTGCATGTGGACCCAGCCAAGATACAAGTCATCTGGGATTTTCCAACCCTAACCACTCTAACAAAGCTCTGCAGCGTTATGGGTCTTACTAACTTCTACCACATGTTCATGTTGGGGTTCTCTCATATCAATTGGCCTTTGATTCAAGTCACGAAGGGAGGAGAAAAATAAAATTTATTTTAGTCTAAATCCTAATAGAAGGCATTCACAGTGTTGAAGCATCACCTCTTCTCTACACCAGTGCTCACATTACTAGACCAACAACAACCATTTGAGATTGAGATAGATGCCTCCGACTATTCTATTGGTGTAGTTCTTACTCAATAGGGTCATCCAGTGGCATATCATAGTGAGAAATTTTCAAAAACCATCGTAAAATATCCCACCTATGACAAAGAGATGTATTCCATTGTGCAGGACTGCAAATAATGGAAGCATTACCTTCTGGGAAGGAAATGGTCATCCACACAGACCACGGACCCCTAAATGTTATCCAAACATAAGGGAAGTTTCAGAATGACCGCCATAAGTAATGGTCCACATACCTCAAAGGGAAGCAGATTATTTATGTGGAGCTCAGTGCCACTGTTACAACCACCAAGATTCAAAAGGATGAGCCTAAAGATCCAGAGGAGGGGGAGCGCCTCTTCCACTCATAGATGTGGGTGAAGGGTTCTCCACTATAGTTCATTGTTGATAGCATGAGCCAAAAGAACCTCATTTCAGCAGAGGTCATGAAGTGATTGTTCCTACTGACCACAAAACACCCGCAATCGTACACCATCGGGTGGCTTCACCAAGGACGAGATCTATATGTCATTCAGTATTGTCACCTCCCCTACAACATCAATCCCTTCACAAATGAGGTATTTTGTGATGTTGCTCCTATTGAAGTTTGTGATGTATTATTAGGCGAACCATACCTATGGAAGTGACATGTTGTTTATGAGTCTAGGCCTCACACTGTTATCATTTCTTTGGGAAATAAGTTGTATAGGATAACAAAGGTAGTACCACCTACCACCATCTCTTTGATCACAGTGAGGAAATTTAGTAAGATAATTTCCCAGAATGGGAAATTTGTTTTGTTTATGATTTTCCCTTAGGGAAAGAATAATATTGCGACCACGGCCTCCAAACAGGGCTCCTCCATGCGACAGAAACATATGGAAAAGTTCATGGAGGAGTAAAAGGATATTTTCACCTCACCCGTAGGGGTACCTCTACATTGTTAGTTCAATCACCCCATCGATCTGACCCTTGGTGCGCCACTACCCAATAGACAAATCTATCAACACTCTATTATGGAGATTGATGAAATTAAGAGGAAAATTCAGGAGTTGCTGCAGAAATGGCACAGCATGCCAAGGTCATCACCCTATGGGAGCTCGATTGTGTTGTTATAGAAGAAGGATGGGACCTGGATACTTTGTATTGAATATCAGGTGTTGAACAAGATCACTATCTCGAATAGGTATCTGATCTTTCGAATTGATGACCTTGTGGACAAGTAGGGGAAAAATATTTTTTCAAGATTGACTTGAAGTCCAGTTATCACCAGGTACCAATCGAACCCTCTGATGTGTCGAATATTTCCTTCAAATCCAAGGAGGGCCTTTTTGAATGGTTGGCCACACCTTTCGGGTTGACGAATGTTTTCGCAACCTTCATGAGGCTAATGGATGACATCTTGTGACCCTTTACCAACTCATTCATGGTGGTATATTTGAATTACATCCTGATCTTCATCTAGAGTTGAGAAGATCACCTCCACCACATTCGACAAGTCCTCAATACACTGTGGCAACACAAGTTGTGTGCCAATTTGGAGAAATACACTTTTGGTATGACCCAGGTTCAATATCTCGAGTACATCATTAATGAGAAGGAAGTACATGTGGACCCAGCCAAGATACAAGTCATCCGGGATTTTCCAGTCCTAACCACTCTAACAGAGCTTAGCAACTTTCTAGGTCTTACTAACTTCTACCACAGGTTCGTGTTGGGGTTCTCTCATATCAATTGGCCTTTGAGTCAAGTCACCAAAAGAGCAACGAAAAAAAATTTATTTTGGTCTGAATCCTAACAAAAGGAATTCACCAATTTGAAGCATCACCTCTATTCTGCACTAGTGCACATATCAAGAAACCTACAACAACCATTTGATATTTAGACAGATGCCTCTAGCTATTCTATTGGTGCAATTCTTACTCAATAGGGGCATCTAGTGGCATATCATAGTGAGAGACTTTCAGAAACCATCATAAAGTATCCCACCTATGACACAGTTATGTATTCCATTGTGCATGCATGCCAATAATGGAAGCATTACATTTTGGGGAAGGAAATGGTCATCCACATAGACCACCGACCCCTACAGTTTATCCATACACAAGGGATGTTGCAGAATGACCGCCATAATAAATGGTCCACATACCTACAAAAATTCCATTTGAACATTAACTATAAGAAGGTAATCACCAACAATGTTGCATAAATTGTCAGTCGATCATTGGTCATGGCGCTGACCATTGTCCTCGACTCTTGTGGGCACGAGACATTAGAATGACTGCATCTCTACAAGAGCGATCCTGAATTTGACAACACATACTAGACATTCCTAGGAGGCAAGAAAATTCCATATTTTCACCTCCATGATAAAATTTTATGCCACCTGGGACACCTCTATGTTCCATCAAGTGAGCATGCCAAGATGATTTAGGAAACACACTACAGTTGGGTCGCTAGAAATTTCGGGGTATAGAAAATAGTGAAGATGTCATAGAAGTATTTTTATTGGCCGAACCTTCGAAAGGATGTTGGGATATACATCATATCCTGCACTTCCTGTGCCATTTAAAAACCAACCATCAAGAAGAAAGGCCTATATACTCCTCTTCCTACTCCTAGTCGAACTTGGGAATCCATATCCATGGATTACATGTCAGTCCTTCCTTCTACTAAGCATGGCAATGATTGTATTTTCGTGGTCGTCGACAGATTCTCTAAGATGGCCATTCTAGCAACCTACAATAAGAGAAACACCACAAAAGCCACTGTGAAACTCCTCTTTGAATGAGTGTGGGTACACTTTGGGATCCCACAGTCCATTTTATAAAATCGGAACATAAGGTTCCTAACTAAATTATGGTCAAGTCTCTAGTCGATGCTTGATACCAAGCTCACTAAGTCCATGACTTTCCAGCCCCAAACTGATGGCCAAATAGAGGTCATCAACAGGATGATAGTACACATTCTATGCATGTGCAACTCAGATCATCCAAAAACATGGAATGAGAGCCTCCCCTATGTCCAAAACAGCTACAACATATCTTTCCATATCTCAACTAGACACAGCCACTTCCAATAGGGTTTGGGATTCTAGCCACTATGTCCCATTGATGTGGCCATACGATTTGCGGCTATTCAGGTAGATTCAGCTCATGTCCAGTCTGAAGCTGACAAGGCCAACAACTTCATTGAGTGAATTCAACACATCTACCATCAGTTCCATGACATATTGGACATAGCCAATGCTAAGTACAAGCAGCGACATGATCAGCATCGGGTGCCACACAAGTTCTAGGTGGGTGAAAATTTTTTGCTACATTTGTAGAAGGAGCGCCTTGCTGGGCCATACCACAAGCTTCGCCTACTCTGATATGGGCCATACACCATCACCAAGGTTGTAGGGTACAATTCCTTCAAGCTAAAAAATTGACCATTCCTTGAACTACACCCAGTGTTCAATGTGGACCATCATCAGCCATACTTTTCACCACTACTAGACACATTCAGCATTACCAAACAACTCACTCCAACGAAGTTGAACCCAGACTATGTGGAATAGTCCATAACTAATCAGATCATGGAGCAGCAGATCCAGAACACTTTCCAGCAGTAGAACCAATTGTATTGGGTTGTAAAATCCATCCAACTCCTGGACCAAGGAAAGTGGCTCACCAGTGACCAAGTTCAGCAAAATTTCCCCATCTCATGGAGGCACTCAACGTAATGGGACCATTGCTTCCTAAGGGGGGAGAACTGATCCAGGTGGATATTTGGTGGAGAAACTGATCCAAGTGGATATTGGTGGCCACCCGCCTATTGAAATTGGACACCCACCATTGTTTCTTTTATTTTTTCAGTTTCCTTAATTGTAGCACAATTTACTATTTTTGGCAGTTTTTCGAGTCTTGAACTTCCGGAGCCGTTTTGAGGCCCTAAACAACGTTTTTTGGGCATGAAAGGTATGGAAAATATGAGTCTCCCAGACTCCACATTCATCATCATCAATTTTAGTCCTCGGATATATATTTCTACAATGTATCATGTGTGTTGTTATCACTAAACTGAGGCTAATTGGGATGCTCAATAGTTAATTCAGTGTAATTGTTTCAAACCACCTAGGTTTGGAAGTTAGCCCTTCCAACCATAGAGGGATCTCTCAAGAAAATGTATGATATTCAATAATGAAGCTTAAAAAATAAGATGGCTAACTCTCATATGTCTTTTGGATGGTTTTTTGCAGGTGTGTTAGTGTCAGTATTTGCATACTTCCACCAAGGATCAAAACATATTTTGCATGTGCATCTTAGGTGTCCCACTCTAAAGAATTTTCAATCATTCCATTAGGTCATGATATAAAAGTGTTCCACTGGTGGTTTTCCTTGTCAAGTGTCCCATTTTCCTTCACAATTTTATTCTTGCTGACCCTCTTCCATGTCTTCATCATGATGAAAACAAGTCTGCTCACATTCCACTTTTAGTCAAAGTCACTCATTGAGTTAGTTTCTTTCATTTCTCATTAGGTCACTAGGGTTTCATTAGGTCAAATCGTTGCATTGTCTCATTTTCAATAAAGGGCAGTAGAAGGTGTGAAGGTGACCCAAAATAAACTCATGATTTTCTTCAATCAGGTTTTCCATGTAAAGTTACATTTCATCTTTATAAGTTTTCATCTGAAAAATCAGATTTTTGAGATAAAAATAGAGTTATTTGATTATTCCTAATTTCATGTAATTTTATGTCAGTTCAAATGTAATAATTAATCAGTATCCCAAGGCTTCCAACTCAGATTTCCACATGCCAACACATCAAGTTTCAAATACAAAAACTTTATACTTCAGCACTAAACCCTAATTTCCTCTCCCACTGAGCTAGGTTTTGCTATGGAATCAAAGACATATGAGTAGAGGAGGCATAAGATAGGTCATATCAGTAAGTATGAGGTCATTCAAAACTCATAAACATCATGTATCCATCATTTTCAAGGAAATCATTCCAAGAGTCAAGCCATTTGCCACTCAGAGGGACAATTTCATTGCAAGCTATGTTTTCGACCAAACAGAGATGAAATTAACAAAAGTGAGAGAGGTTTATTTCCCTTATAGGTAATAATAGAAAAAAAATCCTTCATATTTTACACAGTTATCATGGTTTTTGAGAAATATCAAAAATACAGATGCTACATGAGGTTTGATGCATATCTGGAGTGACCTTTGGAAAAATAATTTTACTCCTAGCTGGAATGTCCAAATGACTTGTTTGATGAGTCAAATGATCAATAGGCAGAACCATATTTCCAATGAGCTATCATGAGCTCAATTTGGAGTTGAGGAAGGCCTCCAAAATTTTCTTTCAACATCACTCTACATTTTTGCACCCTCATTCAACACTTTTTGACCAGTCTTGGGACAATCAACTTTTGACAAGGAAAATCAACTCAAATAAGAAAAATGGTATATTTGGAAATTATATAGGATAATATTTCTAACGAGCTATCATGGGCCTAATTTAGACACCGGGAAGGCCTCCAAATGTGGTCTGAAAAAAGGTGTTGCAGGGACGCTGCATGTTTGACTAAAATTGCAGTGTATTTATCAACGGCACTGTGCGTTTGCCAGGGACGCTCTGCATTTTCCCAGTTGCTTCAAAAATTCTCTGTTAGACCTTAAAATATCAAAAATTCACTTCCAAAGCTTCAACATCAACTCTTCATGCCTCCAGCAAGCCAGTAAGTAAAAAATTTGATTTACTACATTTTATCAACTGTCATTTTGTCGTGTGAAGTTTGCCTAAGGGTATTTGGTGTCTCCTTCTATTTCAAAACTATAGTTTTCACTAAAACCTAATTTACACTTTGATCGCATTCCCTTAGCCTTCATATACCTTTCCTAATATCACAAAACACTTTCTCAAATCCCTACACTGATATCCCCTTTCCCTAAACTATCATATCTTTCAAAACCCTAAGTCCTAGGTTTTCATTTACCTGGGCTGCCTACACCCTACCTGCAATTAAATCCCCTATCCTAAAACCCATCATAATCATTACCCCTGTCACCTCACTCATATTACAAATCCCTATTCCAAAACTCTTCAAATTTCATCACAACAACCCTCACTTCATACACTCACCTACCATTCCATCATCTCCCTAGGGTTTGACACCAAACACACCATTGATGAAGTGAGATGCATCATAACAAAAAGAGAGGCAGAGAAGGCTAAAGCCTTGCTTTAAGAGACACTAGAGAAGTATGGTGAACCAGATGATGAGGAGGAACATCCTCCAAGATAGAGACCAAGGACTAGAGGGCTGAAAAGAGCTCTAACCTTAGAGAAACAAAGCGAAGATGAGCTAGCAGACCAACTTACCTTAGATGAATAGCTTGCCATAGAAATAAATGAGCACAAAGAATTATGGCTTGAGAGGCTCAACCAACACTTGGAGCAACTCTTCGCCAAATCTCAAAAGGACAATGACATTTAGAGGAAAATGACAAAGCACTACCCCATGAGGAACAAAATTGCAAGGGCCAAGCTCAAACGAGCCCATGCAAAAATTCAAAGTTTGACCAAGAAAAAGAAGAAAGAGAAGTTATACATACTTGCTGAGGTGTAACTCCATGCCTTAAGTACTCGATGAGAAATTACCCTCATAATTTTGGCACATTTTTGCACTTATGTTCATTTCATTATTTTTTTGCTATTTTCAACACAGAAATTTTGCCAAAGGCGTAATGACCTGGACGCTGCGCTATTTTTTGGGGCCTCCAAATACCAAATGGCCACTACCAAAAGGCTGATAATGACGAGGATACAAACCCTAGCAAGTTTCAGAATATTTGGAGGAGAACTGGTCCCTCAAACATGCACAAAACCACCTAAAAATCATGTTTCTGGCTCCTTTTTCACCTGGTCACTTCACGTTTACCAGTCCTGGGAGATTGGCACTTTGATAGGGAAAATAAAAACCATTTTGAAAAATGAAGATAGATGTAAAAAATAGACTCGGAGATATTTCCAATGAGATATCATGGAGCTGATTTTGACACCGGGAAGGCACTCAAAACTAGCTCGCAAAATAGGCTATGTTCCCTGCTTGGACGCTGCACGTTTGCCAGAAAATTGCAAATTTTTACAATCTTCAACAAATCTTCTCCAGCTTGACTTTTCACTTTGGGAAATGTAAGTTTACTAATGTAGATGTTCAAGATGAATGTAAAAATCATGTTTTTACTTTTATCTAGGGTAGATACATTAGGTAAGTAATCAGTTCAAGTCAAATGAATTAGTTCTTAGAGATAGGAATGAGTCACTTTCATCATCCTATACTCTAGCTTGCAGTTTAGCTTTTCTTGTAAACCTTCCTCATCTCACGGATTCGACCCCCTGAGGCTAGGACGAGTTGGTTGGAGGTCTATATGATGTATTTTCTCATTCATTGTAATGGTTGGACTCAATTGGATGCTTGGCTTTTGAAGAGACACACTTTTGTTTCAGTTCTGAGCAGGAATATTAATCAAATTTGCAGCTATTTTTATGGGATCCATGTGGTATGGTGTTTAGTTTTAGTTTCTTCCTTTGTCCTCATATGTTAGAATGTTTTTTTCACTTCATCCATCATTTCATTTCTATTAAGTGAATGTATACAATTTAGATAAGCATAATCCATTCTCATAGGCTCTGTTTTGGGTAGACATTCACAGTCTGTTAAATTTCTTCAATCTAGAAAGAAACCATGATTTCACCATGATCTTTCTAGCTCCTCACTTGTCTTGATCATCCCGCGCATTGAAATCCTAAAGTGCTAAACCACTCTACCTACCTTGTCCCATAGAACACCCTACAAATTTTGACCTAATTTCCCTTGCCCTGACTATTTGACTCCTTCTGATCTAGCAAAACCCTATACAATAAAAATCAAAACCTTGAGCTAATATACCTAGCCTAATATATTCTTTCCTCAGTCATCTTGGCTATAATTTATACGGAGAGAGCCCTCTCCTTGCCTAGTAGGGCTAGGTACTTGGCTAAGCATGGTTTGTGGTTACCTCGGAATTTCCTTCTTCAGCCTGAGGTTCAATCCGAGTGATAACATTTTGGCGACCATACTGGGAAAGTGAAAGATCATATCTTCCATGGGAAAGAATGAAAATGTTTAGATCTGTTTACTGATGGTGGAAAACAATCAGATGCATATGAAGGCTGAACTCTTCACCTGGCGACTCCAACTTGATGTAAAGACTCCACAGCAGGATTGACCTTGCCAGCAGGAAAATGGAAGGATCTTACACAAAGTTCAGGAATTCAAAGTGGAATTGTATTCAAGATCTAATCTACTTTCTTGGATATTACTTCTTTTGTTTTCCTGAAACTATCCTGAAATTTTTCCAGAGTTTGTTGTATGATAAAGATGATCAAAATATTCATTCTACCTATTCAAAAAGTGTAAATACCAAGTTTTCCTTTGATCTTGGTCTACATCCTTTTTTTTAATCTTATTATGACCATCTTCAAATTGATGAGCCTAAAGAGATCAAGACTGATCCTACAACTTCTATACATACTCCTACACCTTGTAAAATTCCAGATCGATACAAACCACTCATCTTACCTCCTATACTCCATGCTTTCCCTGAAAATCATTACCTATATGTGCCAAGGTTTGATGGTGAATATGAAAAAATCGCTATTGAGAGACATATGCAGAATTTTGAGGCTTTCCTAGACCTTTTTGACGTTGATAAAGAGGATGTCAGTATCAGGCTATTTCCTCTTTCTTTGTAAGGAAAAGTCAAGATTTGGTTCAAAAACTTGCCTGCTGCGAGCATCTCAGATTTCCCACACTTCGTCAAAGTTTTCCTCAATGGGTGGGTGGTAAAAAAAACCCTTTCCTAATTCTAAAAGATTATGACCAACTGAAAATACAGCTAGGGAAGACAATACAACATTTTTCTACCAAATTCAATCAAGTCTATTATTCGATACCTGCTAATATAAGACCTCCTCCTAACTCAGCTCTCCTACATTACCTGGATGCCTTTGATCCAAAAATGGAGTTTCATATGAGAGAAAGGAACCTTGCAACACTTGAAGAGATGCAGAATAGTGTATTAGATGTAGAGGCTCATCTACTAACTAGAAGGGAAAAGTTGAAGGAAGAAGAGAGGAAGAACATTGCAGAGCACTTGACATCTTCAGAGGTAAATCTCGAAATTTTGGTAAGTATAATAGAGGAAATGATGCAAATGATCACCATGAGATATGTATTTTTCTTTCAAGATCATCATGACCCACTTATCCCAGAAAAAAAAGAGATTGCAAGCCCTAAATAATTTCCTGCTAATCCCAGCCACCATAGATCAGACAATGGATTTGTAGATCAATATGAGGAGAAACAATCTGATAATCTAATGTGTATTATTGGTGACATTACTTATATTAATGATTTTCCAAATTTTGATCAGTATGATGATGATTATGTTCCCCAAATAGAAGCTAATCTTGCAGAGAAATCAACAGTTGGTTTGTGGGAGGAAGTTCAGTTTTAGCAGCTCGAAAACAGTGATCAGCCAATGCATATCAGCTATGACAGTGATGAGGAAAGTCTACAAAACTTGGAAGTAATTGAAGGATCTTTTCCTCTTTGTTCTACTTCATTTCAATTTATCAGAGATAATTTTCATGCGATCAGAAATCAACACTCATTGAGTTTTGATCTTGACAATCAAGAGGATAATAAAAAAAATTATCAGAGCTCCTTACACTTGTGTTTCTTCTCATTTTCAAAAATAAGAGAAAAATATAAGCAAGAAGATAAGCTAGTGGTCAACACTATAAATGATGAACATTCTCCCGATTTGGTTGAGAAAATCATTTCGACATAGAATCCTCCTTTGCTCTAGATTTGCAGCCATCGAATGCCCTTGAATTTCAGGTTGCAAATGAAGGTTGGGAAGTTGAAACATATGATAAAATGATGCAAAATGATTCTGTACCACTATGTTTTGAAGCATTTCAATTTTTAAAGAAAATTTTTCATAATATCTCTAAATCAAAGGATTAGAAACCTATAGAAAGTCATGCAGTCTAATTAGAACAGATCGAAAATAGGTTGCAGCAGTATTTTCAAAATTTTCATGAACCAATAGCTGATGTGTTAGATGATATCTGTACTAAAAGTCCTTCTCCATTAGCTAACTGTGAGCTTGAAAAGAATGTTGATATAAACTTAATCCGACAACCGACTTCATTGTCTTGTTCAACAGGTGTTTCATTACAAATCTCATACCAAGATTTGCAGTCATATTAGGAGAATAATGAAGAATATTTTTGTTTTGTTTTTGATCATCAGGAAAAAATAGTCATTCACGAGTTTCAAGATCCTTTTGTCAACTTGTTGTAGTCATCAAAGAAAGAAAGCACAAAAGTTAGGAAAATTTTAAAACCAAGGTACGAAGACTACTTAGAGCAGAGAAGTAATGTATTAGATGGGCTGGAAATCAATATGTATTCCTATGAAGATCCTTTTGTAGAATTCTTGAGGTGAGTCGGTGGGCTCATGCTGTGCAATTTCATCAAGATTCGATCGGTTGACAATTTTTCATGGGAGTTGCCTTTTAGTATTTATTTCTTCTTGCTCATAAGGAAGCCCTTGCGGAAAATTTAAACAACAAATAGAATGCTTAAATGGTTGCATTGGTTGTTCCATTTCACTTGATGAAGTGATGAATGGAACAGTTAGAGTAGGTTTTGTTGAATAAGCTCAATTTTGAGCCTTTTTTTCTTTTTTCCTTTTTTATTTTTTCAGTTTGTCAGTTGTGTTTTAGTCTGAGTCAATTAAGTTTATTGAGCCAAGTTTCTTTCAGTATTCAGTTTGGCTTTTAGGTATTGACTCTATGCCCAATGGATAGGCACTTTGTCTATGGTGTTCTTGGCACCTTCAAGGAGCTACCATCCCCAGATGGAACCAATGTTAGTGTCAGTATTTTCATACTTCCACCAGGGATAAAAACACATTTTGCATGTGCATCTTAGGTGTCCCACTCTAAATAATTTTCAATCATTCCATTAGGTCATGATATAAAATTGTTCCACTGGTGGTTGTCCTTGTCAAGTGTCCCATTTTCCTTCACAATTATATGCCTGCTGACCCTCTTCCATCTCTTCATCATGTTGAAAAAAAGTCTGCTCTCATTCCACTTTTAGTCAAAGTCACCCATTGATTCAGTTTCTTTCATTTCTCATTAGGTCATTAGGGTTTCATTAGGTCAAATCATTGCATTGTCTCATTTTAAATAAAGGGCAGCAAAAGGTGTGAAGGTGACCCAAAATAAATTCATGATTTTATTTAGTCAAGTTTTCAATGTAAATTTATATTTCATCTTTATATGTTTTCATCTCAAAAATCACATTTTTGAGATAAAAACAGAGTTATTTGACTATTCCTAATTTCATGTAATTTTATGTCAATTCATATGTAATAAGTACTCAGTCACCCAAGGCTTCCAAACTCAGAGTTCCAAATGCCAACACATTAAGTGTCAAATACAAAAACTTTCTACTTCAGCAATTGATCAAATGTCAAAGGGAGTTGTCTTTTTCCAAGGGTGCCTAAGTCATCATTTTCCACAAGCACTAAACCCTAATTTTCTCTCCCACTGAGCTAGGGTTTGCTATGGAATCAGAGACATATGAGTAGAGGAGGCATAAGGTAGTTCATATAAGTAATTATGAGGTCATTCCAAGCTCATAAACATTATATCTCCATCATTTTCCAGGAAATCATACCAAGAGTCAAGCCATTTGCCACTCATAGGGCCAGTTTCGCTTCAAACTATGTTTCTGACCAAACATAGATGAAATTAACAAAAGTAAGAGAGGATTTTGTCCCTAATATGTCAAGAGATAAAAACCTCCTTCATAGTTTACACAGGTATCATTTTTTTTTAGAAATGTCAAAAATACAGATGCTACAAGAGGTTTGTTCAATTTCTAGAATGACCTTGGGAAAAAAAAAAATATCCTAGCTGGAGTGTCCAAATGACTTGCTTGATGAGTCAAATGATAACAAAACAAGGAGATATTTCCAATGAGCTATCATGATCTCACTTTGGAGTTGAGGAAGGCCTCCAAAAGTTTCTTTCAACATCATTCTGCATTTCTGCACCGTCATTCAACACTTTTTGACCAGTCTTGGGAAAATCAACTTTTGACAAGGAAAATAAAATCCAATAAGAAAAAAAAGGTATATTTTCAAATTAGACAGGATAAAATTTCCAACGAGCTATAATGGGACCAATTTTGACACCGGGAAGGCCTCCAAATGTGGTCTGAAAAAATGTGTTGCAGGGACGCTACACATTTATCAAGGATGCTACTCGTTTGACTGAAATTGCAGTGTATTTATCAACGATACTGTGTGTTTGCTAGGGAAGCTGCGCGTTTGCCTAGTTTCTTCAAAAAATTTCAATCGGACCTTAAAATCTCACAAATTCACTTCCAAACCTTCAACATCAACTCTTCATGCCTCCAGCAATCCAGTAAGTAACAAATTTGATTTACCACATTTTATCAAATTTCATTTTGATGTGTGAAGTTTGCCTAAGGGAATTTGGTGTCTCCTTCTATTTCAAAAACCTAGCTTTCATTAAAACCTAATTTAAACTTTGATCTCAGGCCCTTAGACTTCATATACATTTCCAAATATCACACAACACTTTCTCAAATCCCTACACTCATATCCCCTTTCCCTAAACTATCATATCCTTCAAAACCCTAAGTCTTAGGTTTTCATTTATCTAGGCTCCCTACACCCTACCTAAAATTATATCCCCTATCTTAAAACCCCTTGTAATCACTACCTCTATAACCTCCCTCATATTACAAATCGTTATTTTCAAACTCCTCCAATTTCATCACAACAACCCTCACTTCATACACTCACCTTCCATTCCATCTTCTCCCTAGGGTTTGACACCAAACACACCATTGATGAAGTGAGATGCATAATAACACAAAGAGAGGAAGATAAGGCTAAAGCCTTACTTTAAGAGACACTATAGAAGTATGGTGAACCAGATGATGAGGAGGAATAGCCTCCAAGACAGAGACCAAGGACTAGAGGGTTGAAAAGAGCTCTAACCTTAGAGAAACAAAGGGAAGCTGAGATAGTAGACCAGCTTACCTTAGATGAATAGATTGCCATAAAAATAAATGATAACAAAGAAGTATGGCTTGAGAGGGTCAACCAACACTTGGAGCAACTCTTGGCCAAAGCTCAAAGGTAAAAAGACATTTAGCGGAAAATGACAAATCACTACACCATGAGGAACGAAGTTGCAAGGGCCAAGCTCAAATGAGCCCATGAAAAAATTCAAACCTTGACCAAGAAAAAGAAGAAAGATAAGTTAGAAATAATTTCTGAGGTGTCACTCCATGCCTCAAGCACTCAATGAGCAAGTACCCTTATAATTTTGGCACATTTTTGCACTTATGTTCATTTCAGTAATTTTTTGCAATTTTCAACACAAAAATTTTGCGAAAGGCGCAACAATCTGGACGCTGCACTCTTTTTTGGGGCATCCAAGTGCCAAATGGCCACCACCAGAAGGTTTATAATGATTAGGACATCAACCCTAGCAAGTTTCAGAATATTTGGAGGCGAACTGGTCCCTCAAACATGAAAAAAACCAGTCCTCGAAGATTGGCTTTTTGATAAGGAAAATCAAAACCATTTTGAAAAATGAAGATAGATATAGAAACTAGACTCAGAGATATTTCCAATGAGATATCATGGAGTTGATTTGGACACCAAGAAGGCACTCAAAACTAGCTTTCAAAGCAGTCTATGTTTCTTGCTTGGACGTTGTGCATTTTCCAGAAAAATGCAATTTTTTACAATCTTCAGCAAATCTTCTCCAGTTTGACTTTTCACTTTGGGAAATGTAATTTTACTAATGTAAATGTTCAATATGAATGTAAAAAATCATTTTTTTACTTTTTTATAGGGTAGATACATTAGGTAAGTCATTAGTTGAGGTCAAATGAATCATTTCTTAGAGATAGGAGGAAGTCACTTTCCTCATCCTATACTCTAGCTTGCAGTTCATATTTTTATGTAAACCTCCCTCATCTCATGATTTAGACCCCCTGAGGCTAGGAAGAGTTGGTTTGAGGTCTATATGATGTATTTTCTCAGTCATTGTAATGGTTGGACTCAGTTGGATGCTTGGCTTTTGAAGAGACACACTTTTGTATCAATTCTGAGCAAGAATATTAATCAAATTTGTAGCTATTTTTATGGGATCCATGTGGTATGGTGTTTAGTTTCAGTTTCTTCCTTTGTTATCATATTTTAGAATGTTTTTTTCATTTCATCCATCATTTCATTGTGATTAACTGAATTTATACAAGTTAGATAAGCAGAATCCATTCTCATGTGCTCTGTTTTGGGTAGACATTCACAGTCTGTTAAATTTATTCAATTTAGAAAGAAACCATGATTTCACCATGCTCTTTATAGCTCCTCACCTATTGTGATCATCCCACCCATTGAAATCCTAAAGTGCTAAACCACTCTACCTACCTTGTCCCATAGAACACCTTGCAAATTTTGACCTAATTTCCCTTTCCCTGACTATTTGACTCCTTCTGATCCAAAAAAACCCTATACAACCAAAATCAAAACCTTGAGCTACTATACCTAGCCTAATATATTCTTTCCACAGTCATCTTGGTTGTGATTTATATGGAAAGAGCCCTCTCCTTTCCTAGTAGGGCTAGCTACTTGGCTAAGCATGGTTTGTGGTTACCTTGGAATTTCCTTCTTCAGCCTGAGGTTCAATCCGAGTGATAAAATTTTGGCGACCATACTGGGGAAGCGAAATATCATATATTCCATGGGAAAGAACGACAAATTTTAGATTTTTTTACTGATGGTGGACAACAATCAGATGCATATGAAGGCTGAACTCTTCACCTGGTGACTCCAACTTGATGTAAAGAATCCACAGGAGGATCGACCTTGACAGCAATAAAATGGAAGGATCTTACACAAAGGTCAGGTATTCAAAGTGGAATTGTATTCAAGATCTAATCTACTTTCTTGTAAATTAATTCTTTTGTTTTCTTGAAACTATCCTGAAATTTTTCCAGAGTTTGTTGAATGATAAAGCTGATCAAAATATTCATTCTACCTATTCAAAATGTGTAAATACTGAGTTTTCCTTTGATCTTGGTACACATCCTTTTTATGAATCTTATGATGACCATCTTCAAATTGATGAGCCTAAAGAGATCAAGACTGATCTCCTACAACTTCTGTACATACTCCTACACCTTGTAAAATTCCAGATCGATACAAACCACTCATCTTACCTCCTATACTCCATGCTTTCCCTGAAAATAATTACCTATATTTTCCGAGATTTGATGGTAAATATGACAACATCACTGCTGAGAGACATATGCAGAATTTTGAGACTTTCCTAGACTTTTTTGAAGTTGATAAAGAGGATTTCAGTATCAGGTTATTTCCTCTTTCTTCGCAAGGCAAAGTCAAAAGTTGGTTAAAAAACTTGCCTGCCGCGAGCATCTCAGATTTCCCACACTTCATCAAAGTTTTCCTCGACAGGTGGGTGGTAAAACAAAACCCTTTCCTAATTCTAAAATATTATGACCAACTAAAAAGATAGCTAGGGGAGACAGTACAACAATTTTCTGCTAGATTCAATCAAGTCTATTATTCAATACCTTCTGATATAAGACCTCCTCCTGGCTCAGATCTCCAACATTATCCAGATTCCTTTGATCCGGAAATGGAGTTTCAGATGAGATAAAGGAACCTTGCAACACTTGAAGATATGCAAAACAATGCAGTAGATGTATAGGCTCATTTGTTGATCAGAAGGGCAAAGCTGAAGGAAGAAGAGAAGAAGAACATTGCAGAGCACCTAAAATATTCAGAGGTAAATCTCGACATTTTGGTAAGTAAAATAGAGGAAATGATGCAAATGATCACCATGAGAGATGTATTTTTCATTCAAGATCATCATGACATACTTATCCCAGAAAAAGAAAAGATTGCAAGCCCTAAATATTTTCTTGCTAATCCCAGCCACCATAGATCAGAAAATGGATTTGTAGATCAATCTGAGGAGAAACAATATGATAATATAATGTGTATGATTGGTGACATTAATTATATTTATGATTTGCCAAAGTTTGATCAGTATAATGATGATTATGTTCTCCAAACAGAAGATAATCTTGCAAAGAAATCAACAGTTGGTATGTGGGAGGAAGTTCAGTTTTAGCAGCTTGAAAACAGTGATCAGCCAATGCATATCAGCTATCTCAGTGATGAGGAAAGTCTAAAAAATTTGGAAGTAAGTGAAGGATCTTTGCCTCTTTGTTTTACTTCATTTCAATTCATCAGAGATAATTTTTATGCGATTAAAAATTAGCACTCATTGAGTTTTGATCTTGACAATCAAGAGGATAATCAAATTTTTGATCAGAGATCCTTACCCTTGTGTTTCTTCTCATTTGAAAAAATAAGAGAAAAATATAAGAAAGTAGATAAGATAGTGGTCAACACTATAAATGATGAACATTATCCTGAATTGGTTGAGAAAATCATTTGCGACATAGAATCCTCCTTTGCTCTAGATTTGCAGCCACCGAATATTGTCCTTGTCAAGTGTCCCATTTTCCTTCACATGTATATGCCTGCTAACCCTCTTCCATCTCTTGATCATTCTGAAAACAAGTCTGATCTCATTCCACTTTTAGTCAAATTCAATCATTGAGTTAGTTTCTTTCATTTATCATTAGGTCACTTGGGTTTCATTAGGTCAAATCATTGCATTGTCTCATTTTCAATAAAGGGCAGTAGAAGGTGTGAAGGTGACCCAGAATAAACTCATGATTTGCTTCAGTTAGGTTTTCCATGTAAAGTCACATTTCATCTTTATAATTTTTCATCTCAAAAATCACATTTTTGAGATAAAAAAAAAGTTCTTTGATTATTCCTAATTTCATGAAATTTTATGTTAGTTCAAATGTAATAAGTACTTAGTCTCCCAAGGCTTCCAACTTAGAGTTCCACATGCCAACACATCAAGTGTAAAATACAAAAAAATTATACTTCAGCAATTAATCAAATGTCAAAGGGAGTTGTCTTTTTCCAAGGGTGCCTGAGTCATCATTTTCCACAAGCACTAAACCCTAATTTCCTCTCCCACTGAGCCAGGGTTTTCTATGAAATCAGAGACATATGAGAAGAGGAGGCATAAGGTAGTTCATATTAGTAATTATGACGTCATTCCAAACTCATAAACACCATGTCTCCATCATTTTCCAAGAAATCATTCCGAGAGTCAAGCCATTTGCCACTCATAGGACCAGTTTCGCTTAAAACTATGTTTTCGACCAAACAGAGATGAAATTAACAAAACTGATAGATTATTTTGTCCCTAATAGGTCAATATAGAAAAATATCCTTCATAGTTTACACAGGTATCATGGTTTTTGAGAAATTTCAAAAATACAGATGCTATAAGAGGTTTGTTGCATTTCTGGAGTGACCTTGGGATCAACAATTTTTTCTCCTAGCTAGAGTGTCCAGATGACTTTCTTGATGAGTAAAATGATAACTAGATAGATAGATATTTCAAATGATCTATCATGAGATTAATTTTGAGTTGAGGAAGGCCTCCAAACCTCAACTTCTGACACCGGGAATGCCTCCAAATGTGGTTTGAAAAAAGGTGCTACAGGGACGTTGCACGTTTGACAGAAATTGCAGTGTATTTATCAACAATGTTGCGCATTTGCCAGGGACACTACACGTTTTCCCAGTTGCTTCAAAAATTCTTTGATAGACATTAAAATCTCACAAATTCACTTCCAAACCTTCAAAATCAACTCTTCATGCCTCCAGCAAGCCAGTAAGTAACAAATTTGATTTACTACATTTTATCAAATTTCATTTTGATGTGTGAAGTTTTCCTAAGGGAATTTGGTGTCTCCTTCTATTTCAAAACCCTAGTTTTCATTAAAACCTAATTTACACTTTTATCTCCATCACTTAGCCTTCATATACCTTTCCTAATATCACACAACACTTTCTTAAATCCCTACACTCATATCCCCTTTCCCTAAACTATCATATCCTTCAAAACCCTAAGTCCTATGTTTTCATTTACTTAGGCTCCCTACACCCTACCTAAAATTAAATCACCTATCCTAAAACCCCTCATAATCACTACCCCTATCACCTCCATCATATTAAAAATCCCTATTCCCAAACTCCTCCAATTTCATCACAGCAACCCTCACTTCATACACTCCCCTTCCATTCCATCATCTCCCTAGGGTTTGACACCAAACACACCATTGATGAAGTGAGATGCATTAGAACACAAAGAGAGGAAGAGAAGGCTAAAGCCTTGCTTGAAGAGAGACTAGAGATGTATGGAGAACCGGATGATGAGGAGGAATAGCCTCCAAGACAGAGACCAAGGACTAGAGGGCTTAAAAGAGCTCTAACCTTAGAGAAACAAAGGGAAGCTGAGCGTGGGTTTGTGGTTACCTTGAAAGTGCATTCTTCAGCCTGAGGTTCAATCCGAGTGATAACAAGGTGAAAGAAGTGTGATGGCTACCATTGGGCATGGAGTCAGTATGAAACTCAATTACATAAAAACATCATTCATGGAAGCTGAGGCATATGAAATCTTACAAAAATAACTTTGACATCAAACAATATACATAAAGGAATTTGGAGCATAATAATTTATGAATACCAAGTAGTTATGTATGAAGTAAGCTTAATTAAAATTGAATAGGAAAAGGAGATAAACACTTAATAATCCACAAAGAATCTCAGGTCTGAACTAGATTTTTTGCAACTGTATATTAACTGAGTAGAGAAAATATTACAATAGTAGCATTGGTCATAACATCCATCAACCCTCTCTAATTATCTCATCTCCCTATTTATAGAGTGAGGACTTATACAAATGGTTTTCCACCCTTCTAGCTTAGAATTATTTCCTTGGAGACCTATTTGAAATATGATTACATCACTTGGAGACTTCCTAGGGATATTTTCTGTTTGGCATAGTTTGAATACAAAAACGAATCTTCCTTCATTAAATAGTTCAACAAATCCATTTAATAACCCTTATAAAATGCAACCAACTAATTTTATGAGTGTACTGGAATACTGATGTGTCATTATGCCACATGGATACTAAGTTGGACATATTCCAAGTCGAATTTTACAATTTTTACACAAATCTGGTTAGTGAAAATTCTGAAAAATAGGCCTAAGAGATGAGTGCATAATTTCCAAAACCTAATGAATTTGAAAAACCTGAGAGAGGTTTTTGTATATGGGAATGTGCCAAAGAAAAACCTACTTCATATTTCCAAAATGATTTTTAATTTGTTCATAAATTGAAGTTGATGTTGATTTCTAAAACAGTCATGTACAGGAAAGTTCACGAGAGTTTCTAGCGTAGTTTTCATAGCGTTTTCATTTCACCACCTTCTGCACTTTTTTTTATTTTTCTGCCTATTGCAAGTTCTTCACTAGGAAAAATTAGGTAAATACATGTTGTTACTCACCCCTATTATGATACATTTTGGAAATTTCACCTCAAAATATTCTTTAGCGAGTTCGTAGTGAAAACTTTACTTTAAGCCTGGAGTTCGCTACGAATTTGCCTGTCTTTTCCAGATTTTGAAATTTTCACTCTTTACCTCCAAAAAACATTTTCACAGCTTTGTAATTGATTTGATAGAGTAAGTTAAGACAAAATTGGCCAAAAAATGTGTCTTAGCATCTTTCAAGGGGAAGTAGGGTCATCCACTCCAATCATATTCAAAACTGTTTTCTTCAATTCTGCTTGCACCATCTCCAATGAAACAAAATGATATTATGAAGTGTCAAACACCATGATTAGGTGGAAAAAATTCATGTTGTATTTCAAGTCCTTATAGTTCGAATTTGAAGATGAGTTGTGTATTGCTGAGGTGGAAAAAAATGGTTTGCTGGCAGCCAAGTCATCCTTTTGCTAGGTGATCTTCATCAACAGGTGTCCCAATGACACATTTCAACTCTTTTGATGACTTATATGCTCATTGAAATACATTAAATTCTTCAAAAATACCACAACTACAACTCGATGTAAAAATAGAGTTTCAAGCAAGTTCATAGTGAATTTTGGTTGTTTTACATTGATTTCGCTACGAACTTGTGTAGAAGTGCCAAATTTACATGAAATGGCCAATTTCACTTATGCACGAGATATTTTTGGTATTTTTATTTTACATTGACACCTATCACCTCAATGATGACCTTTAAGACCCCCAAATATGTAAATTTGTTTAAAATTAATGAACTTCATGACCTTATTTCACCCTAATGACCTAACATAACTTACCTATGACCAACCTAGACAAACCTAGTTGTTATCAAGGATAACATGTGTCAAACGGAGATAGTATGCAAAATTTACGACCCTGGGAAATTGATGTACCAATTTACCCGAACGAGGCCCATAGTCTGGTGTTTCATCTCTTAGGGTTGGTTTTTTGGATGTTTATGGTTTTCCATTGTTTCTAAATAATAAATAAACATCTAAGCCTCATTGTAACACATTTCAAAGGTAGGTAGCCACCGCATATCTTCTTAGAGATAAGCTACCAACACCCTATATATTTTATTTCCATTCTGTCTGTAATCGTATTTCAGTTATGATATATTAATGAAATGAAGTCTTATTTTTGTTGCATATCTACGTTTATGTTTATTTCTATATTTTATTGCGTTCTTGCATAAGTCCGGATCAGTGGTATCAGAGTGGTCTGCTCTTTCTCGATTTTTCTTTGTATGTCCCCAATGAGGTTAGTTATAAGGAGTTAGGGCTTGATCTAGTTGAACCTTTGCAAGATCAGCCTCGCAAACCCCAACAACCACCCATGGGGGACGAAAAGAAAGACCAGGGAGCAGGAGATCCCATAAAAATATTACTCGAGGAGGCCCTCTAGAAACAAAGGAATGCAATGATGGATAATTTTTCCTAGATTCTTCAACGACTGCCCACCAGCGGTGCATCTGAATCTAACAGCCACTCTATAGGCACAACTCCTTTTAAGGTACAAGTAAACTTTGAAATTCCCATATTTGAGGGCCAAATAGATGTAGATGTCATATATAGATGGTTGAATCTATTAGAAGGTTATTTTCAATTCATGACTTTTCCAACCTGGAAAATATTTCTTTTTCACTTGTCAAAGCCACCCCCCATGTCAAGGATTAGTGGGAAACCTATTGTGAGAAAAAGGACGAGAGGGAACCCTCTCTTTTTTCAGTCACACCCACTTGGAATTATTTCTGGGACACCATCAAGTAACAATATTATCCCGTGGGGAGCTATTAGGACAAGTGTTATGGTGTGTTTAGTGCACGAGTGTACTAAAAAAATAGTGCTTGGTAGGAATGGTTGTAACCTACAAGCAATAGTCACACACATAAAAAATGGTTAGCTGGTTAGTGGAAACATGCTAACATATAAAACAAACTAAATTATGGAACATAGTATGCTGCAAATAAGAAGAAGAAACACAACTACAATAAAAAACAAACAAAATCTCAAATGAGTCAAACAATACAATAATGCGAATGGTGTAATAATCCCCTCTTATTGACTGCTATTAGTAAAGAAAAGGTAGAACGTTACACAATTGCAAAGGATCCTTAGAGCTGTGGATCTCTAATACCCTATGCAAGGAGGTCTTTACCCTTGAGCTAGTTTTGAAAGGCCTCTCTCTTCTCCTAAGGGATTTGAGTTGTTGGGTGGCCAACAACTGAATCCTCTAACTCTATTTCTACTCCAGATCACACACTGTTGGTTTTCTCATGGGACATTTGGCCAGCATAACGATGTGTTCTCATTCTGTTCTTCTCATGGTGGCAATTTATAGGCAAATTCAAATCCTTCTTCCCTCTCTTGGTACACTTGTGGATAGTGACCCGAGGGTGGGGGTTGATTCCTTTATGAGCTCACTTGAGGTCTCAAGGTGGCTCTAGGCGGCTATTCTTGGGCAGCCTCAAGTGGAGAATATTCTCCTGAAGTGTGTTAAGTGGTCCTAGATGGTGACTCCTACCACTCCCAGGACCATGCGGCTTTTTGAGGGAAATCTGCATAGACCAGCACGCCTATCAAAGAAAAATGTCCATGGAGATCTTTTTTGCATGTGTCTTCTATGTGAAATTTGATATTTTTCCTCTTGACCTTAGATATTTTTAAATTTTCCAGATCCTCTAATGTTTCTTAGCCCTGTAAATCCCTCTGCTTAACATTTGATAATGTCATTTTTCTTGTCTGATTTTCCAGTGATAACAATAAGTACATACAATGGACTACACTGCAACAGCAAAGGGATCAATATGTGCATGAGCTGACGAATTTTTTTCATACCCTGTGCACAAAATTGGGTATCAAAGATTCAAAGAAACATTTGGTGTTGAAGTACCACAGCTATCTACATAGATACATTCAGGAGGAAATGGAGTTCCTCGACATCTCCTCGCTTGGTGCAGCATACCAGCATACTACAAATATTGAGCCAAATTTCAAACAGAAGAAGTGAGACTTTGGATCTGTGAATCAGAAGCAAGGGAAAGGTTCCCCCAAACCACATAACAAAGGACAAATCCAAGGCAGGGAGGCCAAGGATAACCCGCCAAAACCACAAGCAAATAAAAACACCACAAAGCCAAAGAAGGACATGGGAAAGTGGTGTGAACTCGATAAGATCTCCACTCATAACATCAGTGAGTGTCGGGCTTAGCAACCATTGTTGGCCAAGTTGAAGGCTTCTAAATTGGATGCATGCTCTGACTTTGAATCATAACCCGACAAGGGGAGTGAAAAAGGGTAGCAAATTATCGATGCAGAGCCCAACTCCATTGTTGCCACCACAAAGCTCCAGAAGGAGGAACCAGAAGATCCAAAGGAGGATGAGCGCCTCTTCCATTCATAGATGTAGGTAAAGGGTTCCCCGCTGCAGTTCATTATCGACAGCGGGAGCCAAAATAACCTCATTTCAGCAGAGGTCGTGAAGCAGTTGGATTTTCCAGCCATAACACACCCACAACCGTACACCATCGAGTGGCTTCACCAAGGACATGATCTCCACGTCAACTAGCAATGTTGCCTTCCCTACAACATCAAGCCCTTCACGAATGAGGTATTACATGAAATTTCCCTCTTGATTTTTGTGATGTATTATTATGCCAACCATGCTTGTGGAAGTGACATGTTGTATATGAGTCCCGACCTCGTGTTGTTATTGTTACTTTGGGAAATAATTTGTACAATGTAGAAATTATAAAACATGCATGTATATCTTGTATTCACCCGATATAATAACGTACTAAAGTTAAATATTGAATCACTTCTACAAATATTTTTCGAAATTAAAAACACAATTTCTAATCACATGAACATGAAGAAAGATCAATCACACACGACATATATAATTTCTGGGGGAAAGCTTACAACTAAAAACCCTACTATCTTCTATTGTATATTAAGCATGGATCATGAAACAATTACATACAAATCTCTTCTCACAAGATCCCTCCAGTACTCAGCTAATTGTCTCACACTGTCATATGCAAAAATTACCAACACATAGCCAATTCTTATCCTCCAGGTAGCCTATCTGCCTTGCACAATCCCTAATGGTAAAGGCCCCTAAAATATAGGAATTATTTTCTGCATTGATTGTGCAAGTATCATGGGCACTCCAATGGGTATTTTCCTGCTTTTGTGCAAGCCAATAATCCTACAACTAATAGTAAAATTCCCTTTCACCTAGAACTCAACTCAGTCTCCACTGGATCTGACATGCATGCAGCTAATAATAGTAAATCCTCAGTTGCATGTGAGATGATTGATTGTGAATTAATTAATATTTAATTCACTAGATCTCTCACTAGTGTATCTTCAGTTACAACTATCACAACTAAGTTTAACTCACTTAACTGAGTTAAACTGATTTACAACTTGCACCAACTCATGAACCACTGCACTTCGAACTCTGTTACAACTAGAATTACTCTGCATGCCTCACCAACAACCTCTAACTCGAAATCCACTAGCTAAATGAATTTATCACTTTCATTTAACTCATTCAAGTCCACATTGAGAATAGATTACAGTTTAATGTCCATATTAATTAAGGGATAATTAAAATAAACATGCACCCAAAAATAACATTGTCAGTCTGTTGAGGCCTCAGAAATCTATGGCATCAACAAGGGGGATAACCACCAGGTCCATACCTTAAGCAGTTCCTTTTCCGTTTGGGATAGTGGCTCCGACTGGGTGTAATGGGACCAGTTTCCCAGATTTGGGTTTTATATGATTGTTGGGTTTCTCTCAAATGATTTGCATGAAGAATAACTAAAAAATAAAACAACTTTATTCTAAAATGAAAAATTTTGAATTAAATATGATCTAATCTAACCCGGGATAATGTTGATTTTATGCAATCTAAAATGATGTCTATTCAATCTGTGTGTATTTAGATCAATCACATAATTAATAGAATTAATACTTTTGTAAGATAATTCTTTTGAAAAAATAGTTAATCAAAAGAAGATGTTAAACATATCGCATATATTCTGATGATCATATATAAAACAAATCAATTTCTATTCTTATATTGTACAATAGTGCAACTGATACTTCAAACAGAAATAATTGATTTCATACATAATTCATAAAAGCTAGATTTATAAATAATGTTTAAAACAAAGTTTATCATACATGATAATAGTACCAGATGTGTGATGTTCTGTTCATCCAATCAGCGATAATAGGCCACATTCAATTGTCTATCAATAAGTCATTCAGAGAATACAAAAGTGCATCAACAGTGATCAACCAAAATGATATGTAATTGAAAATACCATATTCCATTATTTTATCAAGACATCCACAAACTCACAGTAAAGCATTCTTTGTAAATGTTCTTAGTAAAAATCCTGGACCCTTCTCTAAATGCATGAGAAGGGTTTAAATACTACATTAACTACTTACAAAAAATATATTATACAAAATATCTTATGAGGTGGTTTCAAACAACCTTCCTCATTCCTAGTATTTAATTCCTAAAATTGAAATTATCAAAATAAACTAACTCATGATCATGCTCGATGATAGGTTACTGCCAGCTCTGCTTTTTTGTTCACAAATATCAGACATTGGTTGAACTTGTGGAGGCTTCCCGAACTGTGTCTTCATATGTCTAGTAAATATAGCATCAAGTAAAAGTGGTTGCATTTTCTGTATGGAATCTAGAGAACAATTCAATGTCATTATTTGACTATGGGGCCTAACCCAGAGTTGTCAGTATGCTTCCCAACCAGTATTTTTTAGCTGTGAAATTGTTTCTTCTCGTATTTGACCTGTATTTTCCCAACTTTTCTCTAATATTTTAAGATCAGGAATCGATTTGTGATTTCCTTCTTTAATTAAACCGGAAGTATGCATCATGTGGTTGATCATTTTGACCATATTCTTTGATATTCCTGTTGCTCTGGATATTGCCAATTCTACTTGTTTTACCTGTGCATCCCAGTTGGTAAAGAGAATACCTTTATAAGTTTCTTTGATCTTTGGGAGATTTGACCTTCTCCCTTCTTCTGAATCTTGCCATTCAATATAGTTAGAAATTTTGGTATTGAGTTCATTAAACTCAATTCTCTAGTCAATGACTGTATTAGTCAATTGTTCACTGATTTCCAAGTGTGGAACTATGTCTGACATTTGTAAGAAAAACAAGTTTTGTTGTTTTGAGAGTAAGGCATTTAATTCCAATGCTTCTTTTATGAATTCCTCTGCAGTAGGAATGCCTTCATACTTTGTAATATTTTATCTGATTTCTTTAATCAGTGTTTCTTTACTAGATAAGTCATTTTCATGACTTATCTTAAGTATTTCCATATCTTGCTAAAATTTGAAGAGTTGTTGCTCGGTCTTTTGACTCATACTTTTCCTTTCTTCATCCAGTTGTTGTTGTAGCTGCATGATTTTATCATCTTTCTTCTGAACTAAAATGGATACTTCGGCTGCCTTTTCCATTGTTGCAGTAGTATATGCTCCGGAAAATTGTGATAGCCGAGTTAGATTTTCAATTGGATTTGACGGGGTGTCTTTCCATACAACTTCCATAACCTCATTACCCAGGGGTGTTTCAATCCTTCTTTTTTTTCTCTGTTTCCTGACTACATATTTATGAAGAGAACTGTAGAATACATCCAATGGAGGGATATCAGTTACCTTAAGAATAATTTCATCAGTAGGAAATGCAGGAATAACTTCTGTATCTTGGGAGGTTATCCCAGGACTTTCAGTGATTTCTTTTGCTGAAACTATCTGACTTTCGGGAGTCTGAATTCCTATATTTTTCTGTGTAGATGATCCCTTGGGGGTATCCATCAATGTATTATCAAATCAAGTCCGGAATTTATCTAGCTCACTTTGGTTCTGTGAATCTGATTCTTATGTTCTAATTACCTTGGTTGGTTCAGTTATATAAATAGTAATCAAGATATTCTGCGGAATACGCTTAAGTCTTTGTTCTCTATACTCATTGAATTTTTGTAATTCCTTTGGGTTTAGATTCAATTTAACAAAGTTTTGAACTTCTTAAAAAGTTCCAACAGGTTTAAAAATGTCTTCAAATCTATCTTCTATGTATATGATAGGTTTGATTTTGACTGACTGAGTAAATTTATTAGCAATCTTCTCTGGGTCAAATTTCCTTGATGGTAAAACAGGGAGCTTCAAAAGCTCAATATTCTAACATTATTTCAATGCATGATTGAAATTGCTAAGGGAAAATGAACCACACTAAATTGGAAAACTTGGCCATAAAGTTTTTTGACTATCTTTCAAAGATTTAGTGAGTCCATTGCCGACAGTTTTATAAGCCACTTCTCTTGCCATTAGTTTATCTGAAACATATAGAGGAAGCACATGTGGAGGAGCAGAGCCTCCAAATACTCTGAAATATGAAAATGATTCTTCAATGAAACATCTTCCTATCATTTGGAGATCTATAATGGCTTCCTTAGTGAACTTGGGGCTCTCTCTATCGAACATTAACTGATGTAATAGTAATACAACCCCATAACACAACATGTGGAAATGTGGTACATAATTATGTTCCCATATCTCTTTATGACTCAAATGAATATGGGTAGGGTCCTCGAGAGTCCATTTCCAACCCATAATTGGAAAACTAGTAGAGAAATAGATGGCATCAAAAATATATGCACTCATGAAAAATTGGGTGGGGGGGCGGGTTTGGAAGAAGAAGCTTTTGCCTAGTGATATTCATTAATCACTTTAGCTAGATTTTTGGAAATAATGGTTTCCCAATTCATGATGAGAGAATTAATACAAGAGTCAATCAAGGGAAGCCAATTTATAGATAACTCGATGTTATCATGGAGACCATATAATCTTCATAACATTGCTGCTGTGAAATTGTAGGGATTTGCAAGTGAAGTGATAAGATACATATCTGATTTCTCATGTTTAAACTTGTTATCCAGTTTCCTCCAACCTTGAATTGTTTTAAAAGGGTCTTCATTATTCTTTGAAAAAATTCAACAAACCTGTTGTCATAGATATCTTGTTGGTTAGGTAGCTTGTACATGATTTTCAAGTCTTCAGCTCTGAAAGAACCTAAGATATCATTCTTAATGGTTCGTATTTTTCTGTCTTTAATTTTTGAATTCTCAAGCACCCATCTTATCATATCGGTATATGGTCAAAGGCTGGCCCTTGCTACTATTCTATGAAGGAAGGAGCATGCAATATCTTTAAACTGTAAATTTGAGGGCCTTGCATCATCAGCAGTTGCCTTACCTCCACTACTTTAGGTTCTTCATCTTCGATGATAATATAGATAGCTTGCCACTTTGTAGCACCTCCATCTGCAGTGCAGATAGTATCTGAGACTATGGACGACATTTATGTGTATTACAATTCTGCAGTAGTCTATTTGCTGTATTTTTGTATTACTTTGTGTATGGACATATCTTGAAGGAAAATCCCTATTTAAGACAGATTAAAGATCAAATAATTAAAGATATATTGAAATGACAAATTTTAAAAGAAAAGATACAGGAAGCAGCTATATCATTAATTAATCATAACAAATTAATAATTGTTTGCATTGGGATGATAAAAAACACGTAATCATTTCTGACACTATTTATTTTCACATTAAAACCTTTATTTAAACCTGTCAAATCTGTTGCATCGCGCCTTTTGAACCTGTTTTGTGAAGCGAAATTCTTTTTTGTTTATGCGATCTGTGATTTCGCGATATCGTGATATCGCAAAATCGTAGTATCGCATAAACAAAAAATAAATTTGCTTCACAAAAATAGGTTCAAAAGGCGCGATGCGATGGATTTGACAGGTTTAAAGATATCACAAAATCACAGTATCGGAATATTGCAACATCGGAATATCGCAATATCAGAACTTTGGTGAGAACTGCTTAAAGTTTTAAAACGTATATCCGCGATGTGCGATTTATGATGTCGCTTACGAAATTCAAATCGCTGATCACAAAATCGGGATTTCACAATTTTGTTGCTTAACCTTTAATGAGAAAAGATTATGCGGGATGGGATTTGTGATAGGGTAATCACAAGGATAGTTTATTAATTTCTTTTTTGGTTTTTTTTTTTTTATTTAATAAAAACAACAATGTTTTTTGGAGTTGATTTTTTATTTAAAATGGAAAAATACATCTTTTAAGAAGGGTCCCTATTTCTATTATCAAAAGTTTAGACTATTTTGAAAAAAAAATGGGGGGGAGTTTTTGCATAGCACAACAATTGGCAATTCACTTGGGAGAACTAGATATCTCTGATTGGTTTATTTTGATATTTCTAAACTTTCAAAACAAGAAAAAGATATAAGAATAAAATAGTATGATTCATGAATTAAACAA
The DNA here is from genome assembly GCA_034641835.2 of Pinus albicaulis. Classification (NCBI taxonomy): domain Eukaryota; kingdom Viridiplantae; phylum Streptophyta; class Pinopsida; order Pinales; family Pinaceae; genus Pinus; species Pinus albicaulis. The sequence goes on along the minus strand of CM076570.1, from coordinate 107,412,134 downwards.
TGTTTTTTCAGAATATAATTTAGTTACCTATCTCATTTTTTCTTAATTAATCCCTTCAGTGAGAACACATAGGTGTCTGTATCAGTCGGTAATCAGATTTAAAAAGATAAAGTAGGTATTCTCTAAAAATTGGTTTCATAGATTTTTACTCATTTATCATAGATAGAGCCACTGTTGCCAGCTTATCTTTTAACAAATAATGATTCATGGTCCCATCTAAATTTGATTTCTTATTTCAAAATATAATTTGACATATAATTGATTTTTTTTTTCTTGATACATTCTCAAAATCATTGTCTAGGTTTGGTGGCCTAATTATGCCAATGTCATTCACTGATAGTAATTTAGACTGAACAAGCTGGCTCATAATGAGACCCCTTGTCTTTTAATCTTTATAATCATTTAGCTATTACCCTGTTGTGGTATGCAGTATTGGTAATATTAGTCTAGACTATTTCTCTATGATCATGATAAATAAGCTCGTGATGAGACTTATTTTCTTTTGAATTTGTACATTGTATATTTTTCTTTTTCTTTTTTGAATTATAATTTAAAGAAGAAATTTTGTCAGATGGGATGAATCATTAGCTCGTTTAAGAGTTGTGGATGATAATTATAGAGTTGGTAGATACTTTTTCGTAGCGAATCCTTGCTAAGTTAAAAGTTTCCTTTTTTGACTGATACATAACATCTATATTTTATGACATCAAGAGTCTTTTCGGAAATTAAATGCCTTTAGTAAATTTCAAACTATTTCAAAAAAATAAGTTTTACTCAATTCTCATAGTTATAATTACCTTTTTAATTTTCTTATTTATAGAAGCGAAAGATCAAATAAATTTATCAGAAATTTTGAAACTTTGAATCAACCAAAAATGATGCTATTTTCAACTTTTATTTTCCTAAAGAAAAATAAAATTCAAAACTTGATTTTCTAAGAGAAATATTTTTTAAGAATTTGACCATTCACAGGCAAGGAATCTTTCTTACCTAATAAGTCTTGCAACAAAAAGCTGGATAAGCCTATTTTTTCTATCATTTGAAATGGACCAAGCCATAATCTTTGGAATTTGGTATACTTACCTTTTTCCTCATGTGCCTTATCCTATTTCAAAACAAGGTCTCCAATCTCAAAAGCTTTTGAGCTAGTAGATGTTGTGTCAAACGAGGCTTTAACTATTTTTTTATGATCATCATGTATAGCTTTGGCTTTTTCTCTTTGTTATTCCATTTTAAGAATTTGATCTTGTCTAAGTTGAAGGGAAGACGAAGGACTTTCATCAATAAACTACACTAAATAAAATGATGGTATTGCTATATTTGTGGGTAGAACTATTTCTTTCCCATAAACTAACACAAATGGAGAAGTACCTATTGAGGCTTTCTAAGTGATTCTATCTGCCCAAAGAGCAAATAATAGTGCTTTGTGCCAATTTTTATGATTTTGTTCTATATTTTGTTTGATGATTCTAATAAGGTTTTTATTTGTAGATCTAGCTAATCCATTACCCTGTGGATAATAGCTAGCTAATTATTTTAATTTAAACCTCTTTTTAAAGCAAATTCTATCATGGCATTTCCAGAAAAGTAAGATGCATTGTCAAATATCAAAGTTGATGGGAGGCCAAATCTGGTGATTATAAACTGATCAATAAAATCTATAATATTCTATGTATTAACCACCTTTAATGGGATATATTCCACCCATTTTGTGAAATAATCTATTGCAGTTAGAATATACTTATGATGTTTAGAAGAGTTTGGAGTTATTTCACCTATGATATCTAGCCCCCATTGCTCGAATGGTTGTTGGATATTTACTGGTTGTAGTGGAAATGTTGCTTTCCTTTCTCTTCCAGCTGCAATTTGACATACTTTTCATTTTCTTGCATATTCATGTGCATATTTAAATATATTTTGCCAATAATAACCGGCATGTAGTATTTTATGATCTATGGTGTTTCCTCTGAAATGACCTCCAGCTGGTCCATCATGTAATTCCTGCATTAATTTTTCAGCTTCAGTTTTCTCTAAACATCTCAATAATACAGAATCATAATTCTTCCTAAATAACACATCATCTATGAGTTGATATTGATTTTCTTTAAGCCTTAGAGCACGCTTTGCTGTGTAATTGAGATATAATGGAGCATATCCATTTTTCAAGAAAAATTTCAGATCAGCATATTGTGACTGAGAATCGTTTAGGATTACCTCGGACATTTGTATTTCATTTTATTGATCTTCTTCTATTGGTAACTGAGAGGCTCCAGTTAACATCCTACAAAGACCTTGACCTTTAACAATTTTAGCAGGATGTATCTCTACATCATATTCTTGAAGTGCGGTAACCCAATTTGCTCTCTTCTCTCCGACTTCTCGTTGGATTAATAATTGCCTTACTACTGAGTAAGGTACTATTATTTTAGTATGTGTCTTTAAGAGAAAAGGTCTAAAATGTTTCAAGGCTTTAAACAAAGAAAAAGCCTATTTTTCTACAGCTGAATAATTTAACTCAACACCTTGAAGATTAGAACTAAAAAATTAAATCGATGCTTCAATGTTTTTATCATTTAGCTGTGTCAAAACTGTTGCATATGACGTATCAGAAGAGAATGTGTATAATACAAATGGCTTAAGAAAATTGGGAGTTGTTAAAGAAGGAGCTTCAATGATAGCTTTATTAATCAACTCAAAAGAATTTCTCTCATCTTTTCCCCATTTAAAAATTGAATTTTTCTTGATCATTGATTGCAAGGGTAAGATGATTTGGGAAAAATCAGGAAAAAATCTTTTTACAAAATTAATTTGTCCTAAAAATGATCACATCGTCTTTTTATTGTGTGGTAGAGGAATTTTTTCAATTTCCTAAATCCTATCAAGGTCAATATGGATTCCTTTTTTGGAGAAAATGAACCCTAATAATTTACCTTCTAATAAGGTGAAATAACATTTTTTAGGATTCAAGGAAATACTGAATTTTCTACATCTTTCAAAAATATGTTTTAGGTGATTAACATGATTGTTTCTATGCTTAGAGTAAACAGTAATGCCATCTAAGTATATAACAACTGAGCTATTTATTATTCCTCTGAAAGCTTTATCCATGGCATGTTGAAATGTAGCACCATCATTAATCAACCCAAATGGTATTTTTTGGTATGCGTATGTTCCCCATTTTGTTCTAAATGTTGTCTTTAATCTATCATCTGGATGTACCATAATCTGATTATATCCTTAAAATGTGTCGAGAAAAGACATCAATTCAGATCCTATAACTGACTGTAATATCTGTTCCATGTTAGGCAAGGGAAAATTATCCTTTTGGCAAGCTTTATTTAAATTTCTAAAGTCTACGAAAATCCTAATATCTCCATTCTTCTTTCTAACTAGGACCATGTTTGATACCCACTTCGAATGTCTAACAGGAAAAATAATTTTGGCTTTGAGCATTTTTTTAATTCAGATTTAATTTGACTTTCTAAGTTTGGGTGGATCTTTCTAAGTTTTTGCTGAATGGACTTGTCATCTGAAATCATAGGTATAGTATGCTGAATTATAGAAGTATCATATGTTTTGAGATTTGAATAATCCCATGCAAAGATATTTTTATATGTTTTCAGCAACTTAATGAATGACATCCTTTCTTCAGGTTTTAAACCAAGACCTAGGTTAATGTTTTGAGGTTTTTCTGGTATACCAAGATTAATCAATTCAAATTTTAAAGTAGAACTTTGGGTTTTTGAATTGGTAATCTTCTTAAACCTATCTTTCAAATCATAAATATCTTCTATTTTGACTATAGATTTGGGAATTGGATTAGCATTATGTTTATCTTCAATCTGTAAATCATGTTCATGTTCATCTATGATTTTACCTTCATAAGATCCATCTAATGTAAGAAAGTCTACTATATCTATATCATTATTAAATACTCTCCAATTTGTTACGTTGTCAGGAATGGAAGGCCTAAAAAATAACTCAATTGAAAAACTGTCTGGGCTAAATTCTTCAGATGGTATAAGCTTAAATGCTACATTAGCAAGTAAATCAACACTTGAATTTTGTAATCTAGAAACTGTGGAGATATTGAATGCAGAAAAATGGGATGTAAGGCTTTGAGATAAAGCTTGATAGTGTTTCAAATGTCCAGAAATACAATGAATTGTGTTTCTGACTTGTCTAACAATTATCTCAAAATCTCCATATACCTGCAAATTTTTAACATTTAAGCTAATAGCTTTGTACAGACCTTGTATCAATGCTTCATATTCAGCGGTATTATTTGTGCATTGATATTCAATTTTTCAAGCTAGCATTATTTTTTCCCCTTGCGGATTGATCAAATCGCAACCTGCTCCTACACCATCTTCTGATTTTGAACCATCAAAGTATAATGTCCAAAACAAAGAATGTTTTGAAATTTTATTGCTAATATTAATACACTTAGAAGTGTTTGTTTGAGAAAAGTTTTCAATTTGAGAAATAGTAGTATTTATTGAAAAAGGTGAAATCTAGGCATTGAATGATCCAAGAAATGATTCAGCTAAGTAATTTCCAATAATATTATTAGTGAAAGGTATAGGTTCATTTGTTTCTTCAAGTTCAGTGATTGTATGTTTCATAAATTTCTCACGATTAACTTTGATTTGATTTGGTTTACCATTGTATGGTAACCACATGTGTGACCAATTGGTAGCAAAATATCCATGTAATTTTTTAGAACAATCCCTGATTAAAATAAGACCATAAAATTCAGAGATATTTGAACTAAAATATCAATTACTTGCAATACCTTTGGATTGGATGATAATCTAATGAATACTAACAATTCTCCAATGACCTCGACTTTTGTTCTATCTAATTGAACTATATGTACAACAAATGTTTGAGGAGTGACATTCAGTTTTTTACATACTGTTCTTGGCATGATGTTTGAAGAAGCTCCTAAATCAATAAGACAATTATGAACATTTTTGTTGAAAATCTCATAAGTCATAAGTAAAGGAGGAGTGTGAGAAATATATTTGTCACCGATTAAAACAATATCATCGGGATTTACTTTGTTTGACGATGACAGAGGTTTTCCCATATATTTAGAAGCTTGGGCTATAACCAGTGGTTGTATAGGATCTACAGGGATTTCCTTGAGTTCTCTGAGTAAAATTTTCTGCTGTTGTTTGAGTTTAGTCATTTCATGTAATGAAATGTTTGCTTTGGTATTTTTCATATCTTCAACTATATTGTATTCCACTGTATCTGAAACTACTAAAGTTTTGGAAGTTGTAAGAGGATCTAATGAAATAGGATTTGTCTGAACAGTTTTAGATTTTTTGGCTACTATTTTTTCTTTTGTGGGGAGAGATTTCTGTTTTTTATTTGATAGAGTTGAATCAGAAGAAGATCTACTTCTTGTAGACACAGGCATAGCTTCTCTTTCTTCTTCTATGGGGAGAATAAAATCCCATAACCCATTCATTCCAACTTCTTCTTCAGACGCTTGCTCCTTTTCAGATGGTGAGGGATCTTCAGTATCTTTATCAAATTCAGCATTTGAAATCACATTTGGAGGATGAGCTGTTGAAGAAGGATTTTTCTTAAACAGGCGATATGATTTCTTAGGCATTGATGTTTCAGCGACCTATTTCTTTATCTCAATCATGTCATTTTACATAGCCTTTAACACGTTTTGAATACCTTCAATATCGAATGGTTCTTTCAAGGCTTTATTTTTAGAATCTTGACTAAATGTTACTTTCTTTGATTTCCTATCTGTTAGTGTCCTGTGATTTGGCTAATTGGCAATCCAAATGATAGTGTAACATCAAACCAGTCTTTGGAGCCCAAGGACCTAGCCTTCCTGGACTCAGAGAGGGCTCTCTCTATTTGTGTAAGTGATATCTGTGTGTTTGCTTATTTTGTTCTGATTTTAGGCTAGTTATGAAGTAGGTTTTTTGGTTTTGGTTTTTAGGTTGTGAGGGATGAAGCGGATCAAAGATATAAGATAGGTAAAAAGATGTCAGATCAACTGGGCTATGGAGTCGAATAGGTCAAGAAAGCTATCAGATGGTGATACAAGGTTTTTGAAGGGCCGATTTGATACGAGGTAGAAAGGATCTTTGGGAAAAATGGAGTAAGATGGACATCAAGTTTGTGAACAACAAAGGATTTCAAGCATAACTAGTTTAATAGCTGACATAAACATGGTAAGGAAAACCATTAATCATGATAAATGTAACTATAAGCTAATTGATACATAGAAATAAACATTCAAGCCATGCATAGAGATATATAACTCTCTAAATTTGGGAAATGGCTATCATACTTTGGGTAAATACACTTAAGATGGAAAAACAACTCAAATCACTATGCCGAAACGCCTAAAAATAGTACTTCAAGTTATTAGGCACTTTGAAAACAAGATTGCGTAGTCTTAGGCAAAGGGCAAGATCAAAACAAGACCTCCTTGGTTCAACAAATGACAATCTAATTAGTCAAAGAGAAATTTCATGGATGGAGCTATGGCTAGCCATGAGTAAGCAGGGCATACCGTAAATCATACTTAGCATGCATAAAACCATGAATGAAACAAGAAAAAATATCCTTAAGTTATTAAAGAGCAATCAAGAATTCTTTAATGTGACTAAGAATGAAGAAAACATGGAAGCTATGAAGAAATAGGAAATTTGAGGTGCCTTCAAGGGCATGTCTCAAATTTTTTCTCTACTGTCCTATAGCAAGAGAGAACATGGATTTATGAATGAAAACTAGGAAACAAAACAAAGAGAGAGACACTATACCATTCTACCAAGTCATGGAATCCAACAACAATCCTCTTTCATCATCCAAGAACATCCAAGAGACTATCCAAAAGCATGAGACAAGTATTTCTTCCAAAGCTTATATGACCATATATTGCTTCTATTCATCAAGTTCATCCATGTTTACAATTAAAGCCTTTGGAATATATAGGCCAAAGTGAGGAAAACCTCTTAGTTCAACTTGCAATCTCATTGGCCTATCCAAAATATCTTATTTTTTCCTTGAGGCTTTGCAAAGCCCAAGGCACAAAATATCTATGAAAATATCTAAAAAATGCTAAAAAATGGAATTATATTGACTTTACGCACATGAGGAAAAAGCAGTTTTGAAAGGTTCAATTTTTACAAAAATACTCATAAAATACATCAGCAAAAGGTCCCCTGATTTGCCGACAAATTTTTGAAACCTTCCCGATGTCTAAATGAGGCTCATGATAGCTCGTTGGAAAGCTCTGAGTGTCTAATTTCTGAAAATGTTTAGTTTTCTCCCAACGAACCACTAGAATTCCTCCAAAAATAGGCCTATGTGTAAGAACCCAAAAAAAATAAGCCTTGCTAATAAATGGGGCAGAGTGTAGAAAAAGCGAGTGTTTTTCGCCATTTTGGGGAAGCAAAAGATCTTCAATTGTTCTAAAAATCGTTGAGTATGTGCCCCTAAAAATATGGCATCCAATGATACCATTCTCATCCTTTGATGATGCCTCAAAATAAAATGGTGATGCCCATGAGTTCTGGCCAAAAACAAAAAAATGACAAAAAACAAAAATATGTCGAATTTCGCTCAAACTTGGCGAGCATGACCCTCAAGGTTTTTCAGAAACATGTTGTGAAGCAGAGGCCAAGATTTGGAGTCTTGAGGTGTTTTTACTCAATTTTTGTGCCGGGTGCTTCCCTTTGGCCTCCTTGAGTTTTTCTTGAGCAACCTTCAACTTCCACCGGGAAACTGATTTAGCTTTTTATAATGCCCCGTCATCCTCTGTTGAAGGTCCAAGTCCCTCTTTGCCTTCTCCAATTTCCTCTCCAAGTGATCATTAACTCTCTCAAGCCATGCCTCCCGATTGTTCTCTATCTCTTGTTCGAACAATGCAATGAGAGGGGTAGATTGGAGAAGGGAATTTTCTTCTTCTTTTTTCTTCTCAAGGGCCTTTTTAAGCGCCATGGTTCTTGGCCTCTTTCGCCTAGGCTTATCTTCACCTTCACTTTCATCGAACTCACCCATGAGTTATTCCAACCTCACTTGTGCTTTGGAGGCCTCCTTCTTGTATTTGATTTCCCGTGTCTCATAAACATCCATATGGACACTCATCTGCTTGTTTTGAATTTGCAAAAATTGATTGAAATTCCTAGCTCTATGAAGATTAGCCTTCAAGGCATTAATTTGGCTTTCTCTATGGATCAAGAGATTTTCTAGGATCCGGGCCTCATTATCAATATCATCACTTTGGATTTGGATGATGTCAAATTCCCTTTCCTGTTCATGACTGCTTTCTTCCTTGCCCTTCCCTTTGCTTTGGGTGGCTCTTCTGGTACTCTTCCTCTTAGGCAATTCGACCATGGGCTTCTTTGGAAATTTTCCCTTGCTTCGAAGGGCCCTAGTCACATTTGGAGTTATGAATCTAGGCACCCTTTTCTTTTTTGTCTGGGGCTTGGCCATTTTCAAAGAAGAGAGCATGGCCCCTTGCCTCGGAGAGGCAGCTATCTCATGCTCCATGGGCTCTTTACCCTTGTCACTTTGCCCCTCATTTTTTCCATTGTCTTGGATCTCTTCATGGATGTCTAGGCTATCTTTTTGCATCTCCCTTTGAGGGTTGTCCTCATCACTATGCTGCAACTTTTTATCCTACTGCCCTTCTTCTTTTTGAGTTTGATGTTCCTCTTGAGGAGGTTGTTGTTCTTCACCCTGAGGTTTCCCCTGCTCATACTACTGTAGCTGTTGTGTGTCATCTTTTGGCTGCCCTTGTTCATCACTTTCATGATGCTCCTGCTCAACATCTTTTGGCTACCCCTGTCCATCACCCTTTGGCTATCCCTGTTCATCTCTCTCATACCCTTGTTCAACATCTTCATGTTGCTCTTGTCAAGCAATTTCATGCTGCTCCTGTTCCGCCTCACTGAGATGTTGTTGTTTAGCACTTTCTTCTTCATCCGCTTGCTGCCGCTCATCATCAATTTCCTCTTGCTGCTCATGTCCTTCTTCCTCCTCATGGTCACTCTCTTCTCCTTCTTCAGGCTCCTTTGTTTTTTCTGTGGTAAACTTGAGCTTTTTGGGAATAGGTCTACTAGAAGAAGGTGAGGGATGATGAGTAGGAGGTGTAGGGGATGTATGAACTGGAGGGGCATTGGAGAAATCTGGATGGGTGATGAAAGTATCCCAAGAGACCTCCCTCTTTTAAATTTGATGAAGAATGATGAATTTGATGAGAGAGTGATGGGAGAGGCAGGCTATTTGCTGTGAAGGAGGCTTCTTTTGAATAGTGGAGGCCATTTTCTCAATGCTTTTGTGTAAAAAGAAAGGAATATTTTGAAATTTGGCCCTAGTGAAATGCATGAGCAATCGAATGTGATATGCATAAACTCGGGAGAATCTTCCCTGACAAGTGAAGTATTTCATGATGATCTTCATGAGGGGGGCGTAGCTAGCCAAAATATATGAGAAAGGGAAAATAGAAGGACATGAATCTCTGTACTCAGGCTTTAGAAAGGGCTTGTAATATTCTGAGTCCAAATGGCTTTGTTTAAACCACGTTTCCCCAATATAGGGGATTTTAGTGGCCTTGGAGATGGACCTTGGAGATAATTTGAAGTCTAGGCCTGCCAGCTGAAAATGCTTGCCTTGAAACCTGAAAACGCAAAGGTGTGTCAAAGGAGAAAATCTCTTCACCTCTTGCACTCTTTGACAGAAATCTAAAAACCCAACCTCATGGAAATTGAACAAGACTGATGGGTGGGCATTCACTTCTTCAGTAGAAGTAGGCTCAAATCTCTTATGCAAGCCACTCCTACTATCCTTCCTGGGATGAATCTTGTTTCAAATGCTCTCTGCAACACCAAGCTGCCTCAAAATGGTTTTTAAAATGCTTTCTCAAACAAAACTCTGTCTTCTTTGTTAGTCACTGTTTGACCAAGGCAGATCTCTTCAAATGCTATGTGGAATGACTTTAACACAAAACTCTATGCTCCTTCCAAAACACTGTCTATCTCCCTTTGTATGCTAATCAACCAAAGTTATCAAAATAACAAGCACATAGTGAAAATGTTACAGTGGCTGGGTATGTTTACAAAGATCCTTTATGTTTTGATAAAGACAAGACAGCCTTGTATTTAGACAGAAGAAAAACACTGCTTCCAATCAAAAACACCCTCCTTGTACTTTGTTGTTTTTCACACACAATTTGACAAAAAAAACCTTCAAATTACAGTGACAGCTTCACTCACTAAAGTCTGTTTCATGGACAAAAAGGCAGCACTGATTTTTCTCTTCACCACACAAAGAGGAATTTTGAAAATGACAAAGCAATTTATGTATGATCACTGTGTTGGGTAAGGTCACAAAGCTTTTCTGTGTTTTTTTTGGTATAGGCAAGATAGCCTTGTAGGAGAGAAACACCCCTCCTAATCAAAATACTTCTCTTTTACTTCACTGTTTGACATTCACAGGCAGATAGAAAACTCTAGACTGAGTTTGAAAGATTTTTTTACCACACTTGTCTTATGGGACAAATGAGGCATCAATTGTTTCACTGTTTTACTTCTTTCAATAATCACTATGCTTTCCTTGCAAACACTAATTTACCTCCTAACACTGTTTCCACCATTCACTGGGCTGACAGAGGTTAGTTTTGTCCTAATGCAGTTAGGATACCCTTAACAATTGACAAAACCTCTAAAACAGTGTCTATTTTATTTTGCTGGCAGTGTGATGTTTTAGTACTATTTTTAGGGCAGTTTAGGTTCTTTGAAGCTAAAATGAACCTTCCACCGTTCTCCCACTGTAACAAATTTCTTCGAAATATTCACAAATCACTTTTATTTACACCATGAGTTTCAATTTTTCGCCACCACTTAACAGCTTGAATTTAGAAAGGAGGCAAACAAAATACCTTGAAGATCGATGGTGGGCTTTGCTTGAGGAATTGAGCAGCTTCACGACTTGTTTGGAGGCACTTTGATCATTTGAAACATGTGTGGCATGTTCAAAAGGGAAGGCACAACGCAATAGAAAGGTGTCAGGTCAACGATGGGCAGTCGTGACCGGCGCCTATAGGCGTGCCACGCGACAGTGTAACCTCTTCGTAAAATCACTCCTGAAAGTGTCGCGCGCTTTTCCAAGCGTGCCGCGCGGTCTCCAAGCTTCAAACTCCTGCAAATTCGCTCGAAAATTCCTTCTTCGGTCTAGTGAACAGCAAAGGGAAGTGTTGCTTGCATTTTGAGAACTTCAAATGGGCTTGCAACGGTTTCTTTATCCTCTTTTGAACGCAAAATTAAATCACCCTTGAGTTTTATTTGTGAGGGTTTTGAAGGCTTCTTTCTTTAAAACCACTGTCTTTGTTTATTTGAAAACAAAACCAAAATGACTATGAACGTGCTATAAGGGCCCCACCTTTTAAATAACGTTGGAAAAAATGCTATGCATGCCATCTAGTCAGTTTTGGTAGATATGACTCTTTCCTCTTATAAGAAAATCATTCAAGGGCCAACACCTTTTTACTGTTTCTCACTAAGGAATGAGATATTGTTTCCTTTTGATATATGTAATGTAGAAAAGGAATTCATCACTGAGCCAAGTGAATGACTGTAGGTGTGCCTTTTGCATGATACTGCCCTTTTTTACTGGGGAAAAACTTAGCTGCAAATTCCATATCCTTCACCACTTCTTGTCTTTGTGTGGTTCATTTGCTGTCACTGTGGAAAGACACATTGTGTTATGTGAGGTTTTCTTTGACACTTTGAAGGAGGTAGCTTCACCCTTTTGAAACTTAAATTGACAGTGTCTACTCCTGATGCTTTGGAGGTGGTCATGCCCATTATGAAACTGATTGAGCTGGCAGGTGTTGTTTGAGCTTCTCTTTTGACTGTGGGTAAAAAACTTATTTGAAACTGTAAGTGAAAATCCTGTTTAAAAAATGTCTCCATCACCAAAGCCACTAACTATCCTTAGATTGACAAAATGATCCAGTTTCCAGCTTTAAGGAGATAAAATAGGGGATGTTGTACTAGAGTTGAAAAGTGAACAAGGGAAAGCTGCCCCTTTGTTCTTCTGTGAAGGAGGTCAGCAAGAGACATGGGTTTTCATTCATTTCACCATTTTTGAGAGCAGTCCCTTTGGAATCTTTTCCATATGCCATAATCGCTTTTCATCCTCAAATAATGGTGATCCCCTTTACTTTGCTTATGAAGGACGCCTTCTTTCACAAATGCCTGGTCTCCTTTCCACCTCTGTTTCAACCCAATGAATAATGTTTGATGATCATAATGATAGTGGTTTCCTTTATACTTGGTGGCAGAAGTCAGTTTGAGACCAAGATTGTTTGACTCCTTTGGCCATCTGCTTAACAATATTTCTTCACTGATAATCAACCTATTAGCTTCACATAGTAATTAAATAACAGTGAAACTCATGCAAACCAATTTTAAGAGCCCACTGCTTTGCCTCTGCCTCTAACATCATTTTTATGCAGAGACCCTCAGTTTCTGTCTCACTGTACTCAAAAAATTGTCTTCCAGTCAGTGCAATTCTTAAAATCAAACTTTATCCTTGGCCCTCTGCTTATAGATGAAGGAGGCGCTCTCAGTCCTCAACCCTCTACTTATAAATGAAGGAGGTTTTTTTGTCCTCAACCCTCTACTTATAAATGAAGGAGGTTTTTCTGTCCTCAAACCCTCTACTTATGTATGGAGGAGGTTTTCTCAGTGATGCCACTTTATCAGCTTTTAAACAGTGTTATCTTTCCCTTTACTGCCTATTCATGCTTGAGCAAATGAAAATGACAAACTGACGATAAGTCATGATGGGCATTTCTCTGAGACATGTAATTCTGCTTTCCAAATACCTTTGCGCCTCTTTAGACATCACAAACAATTCTTCTAGTATCTGCAAAGAATTTCTTGTGTTCCTCAATTAAGTAGGAGCTTAATGAAATAACTCTCTGTCCTGTAGCTGCATCCCAGGCTAAAAAACACATGAGAAGAAGTTGTCTTCTCATGTTGAGTTTAATATTGTCTTTTGGAATATTGGTACACTTCTTCTCTTGAAAGATTCATGAAAATACTGTAAATCCACCTAATATCAGTTGGACCTATGGCACATGCATTGCTGAGACTTCAAGGCTTGTTAGTGGCGCGACTTAAGGGTGTAACCAAATTTTATCTGTAGAATAGGAAGGTCTGTTAGGACTAGTTGATAGTAGAAAGAGGTTATTTGGATTTTAGGATAGTTTGCCAAGGTGGAAATGCCTAAAGCGCCACTACCTAACTTAAGGGAAACTTCTTGGACAGATTTGGATTGTTCTCTTTGGAGCTGATGGACAAGCTAGTATGGCTGAGGCTAGATATGGCTTGATAATGAGGTTTTATCTCGTCATGGGCTGATTGAAAAGGTAGGAGAGGAAAAATTATTCATGGGTGTTTTTCCAGCTAGAAAATTTTGACAAATTTTTGAGATCAGCTACTAGAAAACTTAGCTAGGAATCTAGTCATCAACTTAGCTTGTGCTCTTTATGTTTGATGGAATGCCATCCCAATCTACATCCGTGAAGTCATGTAGCTTCACTCCATCCGTCTGTCTATACCATATACCATACTCTGATGTGCCCCTCAGGTATTTCAGGACATGCTTCCCCGCCTTCCAAAAGAGCTTGGTAGGCTTAACCATAGCTTGATTTAGCTGGTTAACTGCGTAGAAAATGTCTGGTCCCGTGTTCACCAAATACATTAGCGAACCCACTAATTATCAATAGACAGTAGCATCCACTACCTCTCCAAAAGTAGTATCCTCTTTCCTCCAATTTCCTAGAAGAGGAGTACCCATGGGTTTGCAAATCCCCATGTTAAAATTACCCAGTATCTCCTTTGCATACTTGCCTTGAGACACAAAAATTTCACCATCCCACTACCATATTTCCAATCCAAGGAAATAATGGAGTCCCATGTCCTTCATTTCGAACTCCCTTGCAAGATACTCCTTGCATGAGTGTATCAGATGCTCATCACTAGTCAAAATTAGATCATCAACATAAAGAAAAATGATCAATATCTTACCCTCAACCACAATCTGGTACAGGTTTTCATCTTCTTCACATTTGGTGAAGCCTAGTCCGGTGAAATAGTTGCCTATCTGAGTGTACCAAGAACAGGGTGCTTGCTTCAGCCCACACAGTGCTCTTTTGAGCTTGCACACATGCGACTCACTGTTGAAGATTTTGAAATATTCAGCCTTCTATATGTACACCTCTTCATCAATGGTCCCATTGAGAAAAAAAAATTTCACATCCATCTGATGAATGCACCAGCCCATCTGCGCTGAGAGTGCAAGGATTGATCTTATGGAAGAGTACCTTGCAACAGGTGCAAAATTCTCATCATAATTTATCCCCTCAATCTGTGAGAATCCTCGGGCCACAAATCTAGTCTTCTATTTTTCCACACTCCCATCAACAACTTTCTTTACCTTGTAGATCCATATCGATCCAACCACTGATTTTTCGACCGGTCTTGGGACTATCTCCCATGCATTGTTCTTGACAATGAAGTCATACTCCTCCACCATTGCATCAACCCAAGTAAGATGTTGCAATGCTTCCTGAGAGGAAGATGGTTCGGTCACAATGAATTTGATCATAAGAGCCATGTATCCAGTAAATCGGTCAGGAGACTGTCTCTGTCTGCACTGTGAAGTAGGGGCTCCTACATTATGTGTAGGATCAAGTATCAACCTATTAGCTTCCGTGGTGCGCCTTCTTCCATTTCTGATGGATGGATCTGCATGAATGTTTTATTCCACTCCATGAACCTCCTCATATGGTTGATCCACATCATGAGACCCACCTTTGGGAACCAGCAGTTCCTCCTCTGCATGCAAGTCCAACTCCCTCTCAATGGAAAACCGCATGGCTTTCTCCTCATCAAATTTGATATCCCGTCACACAACATTCATTCTTATTTTTGGAAAATACATACGATAATTATGGGGTGTTTTAGTGCAACCCACAAAAATCCCAACCTCAGCTATTGGTTCCAAATTCTTCCTTGCGTCCTTGGTCAAATGCACATAAATATATCAACCAAAAATCTTAAAGTGTGAAACATGAGGTTTCTTACCAATGAAAGCCTCTACAGGTGTACTCATGCCAAGTACTCTATGAGGACAACAATTTTACACATGTACCATTGTATTTCATGCTTCTGCCCCCAGATGCATCAATATGCCTTGGTCATGAAAGATCGCTCGTGTTGCACCCACAATAGTCATGTTATTCCTCTCCGTGACCCCATTTTGTTGTGGGTTATGAGGCTCTATGAGTTCTCTTCGAATTCCTTCTTTATTGAAAAAGTTCTTTAATTCATTAGAGATGTATTCTCCACCATTATCGCTCCTAAGAGCCTTCACTTGCTTCCCTGACTCTTTCTCCACCAGTGCCTTAAAGTCACAAAACTTACATAATGTTTGATATTTCTTCTACATAAATAAGATAAAACACTTACAAGAAAATTCATCAACAAATATTACATAGTACTTATGTTTTGTTGTTGAAGCAACAGAGAAAGGACCACACACGTCTGTGTGAACTCTCTCAAGGATCCTCGAAGCTCAGTTTTCCTTCTCATGAAAGGTGGCCTTTACATATTTTCCCATAGTACATCCCTTGCATTTGTCTGACTGAGAAAGTGTACCCCTGGGAAGGCCAGTAGAAATATGTTGCATGACTTTCAAAGCTTCATGGTGAAGATGGCCCAATCACCTGTGCCATAATTCATCCTCATCCTCACTCACCACTTGATCTACTTTTCCCATCATTGTTGTGCAACAATATACCTCCAAATTTTAGATATTCTTAACTCAAATCCCTATCCTCTTCCCTTGACCCGTTGTTTTATGTCGCAGGAAAGCTTTTCCATCACTAAGAACAACAACATAGCCTCTATCCTCTAGCATTTCGACTGAGACCAAAATTTTCTTTAGACTTGGTACATGCATTACATATTTTAATTGAAATGGTTTACCCAATTCCCTCTAAAAGGTAATGATACCAATCCCGGTAGCACTTTACCATCTGTCGTTGCCCATCTCAATATGCATCTGGAGATGTTTCTCCTCCAAGTCACTGAAAATTTCCTTCTCTCCCGTCATGTGAAAGGAAGCACCATTATCCAAATACCACACAGATCCCAATGCACTGGTCACCATGCATGCGATCAATGATAAGTCAATATTAAATTGAGAGGCAAGGGCCTCACCAGTTGTAGATCCAACAGCCTTCTTCTTCTTCTTCTTCTTCTTTTTTGGACAGTTAATAGTAAAATTCCCATGCTCGTGACAGTGAAAACACTTCACCTTGGAGATGTCTCGCTTCTTTCCATTCTTGTACTCAGATTTAGAATGGAATTTCTTCCCCTTCCCCTTCCCCACCTTGGTAGCCAAAGCACAATAGTCTTCATCCTCATTCTTAGATGAAGATCCATCTCTGGTGTTCTGTCTGAACTCCTCCTGCACCAAATCCGACCACAGTTGTTCCCAATCTGGAAATTTTTCCCTTCCATTGATAGAGTATTGATAACTGTGCCAACTCTTGGGAAGTCCTAGGAGAGCCAAGCTCATCAAATCATCATCAGCAACTGTTATTCCAACATTCCCCAGTTCATCTCGAAATTGGAAAAACTTTGTTAGATATTTTGGAATGGTGTCGCCCTTTTCCATCTTGAACTTCCTTAGTTTATCTTTGAGCCCTAATTTCCTATGGTCAATGCTGCTTTAGAATAGACCTGTCAAAGCCTTCCACATTTCATATGGTGTGGCTTTCCCATGGAGGCTTGAGACAATGTAGTCTCGTACTCCCTCCAACAGGATCCTCCTCGCCATTTCCACTTTCTTTTTCCATGCATTAATATTTGCAGTATCGGGTTTAGGAACATCTTTGGCAATGAATTCCTTCAACTTGTTGTCTTCGAGTACTACCTCCATCCTGTCCTTCCAAGAAATGCAATGCGAGCTTCCCTCGAGTGCATACTCTAACCTCAAGCCATTGAAATCCATTTCAATCTTGAATCAGTTGTAGCATCGAGAAATTCTTTCTGCAAATTTGAATTCTAACTAGTCACAAACTCAACTCCTTCTTCACTTCTACAATTTACTATGCTCTAATACCATGTACAAATTATAAAATATGCATGTATATATTGGATTCAACTGATCTAACAATGTACTAAAATTAAATATTGAATCGCTTTTACAAATATTTTGCGGAATTAAAAACACAATCACTAATCACATGAACATGAAGAAAGATCAATCACACACAACACAGATAATTTATTGGGGAAATATTAGAGCTAAAAACCCCACAATCTTCTATTGTATATCAATCATGTATCATGAAACAATTACATAAAAATATCTTCTCACAGGATCCCTCCAGTACTCAGCTAATTGTCTCACACTATCATATGCAAAACTGACCAACACATAGCCAATTCTCAGCCTCCAGACAGCTTGCCTTGCTTGTGCAATTCCTAATGGTAAATTTCCCTAAAATATAGGAATTATTTCCTGCCTTGACTGCGCAAGTATCATGGGCACTAGTGTATCTTCAGTTACAACTAGCACAACTGATTTTAACTCACTTAACTAAGTTAAACTGATTTCCAACTTGAACCAACTCATGCACCATTGCACTTCGAACTCCGTTACAACTAGAATTACTCTGCATGCCTCACCAACAACCTGTAACTCGAAATCCACTAGCTAAATGAATTTATCACTTTCATTTAACTCATTCAAGCCCACATTGAGAATATATTATAGTTTAATGTCCATCTTAATTAAGGGATAATCAAAATAGACATGCACCCAAAAATAACACTGTGGGCCCCACCCTATTCTGGGTTCTTAGTGAAACCCGATGCTAAATGAAACTAGGTGCTTAATTCACTATGTGTGGGTGTTGAATCTCAAAATATAGGATACCGGAGGTCGTACCACCTGCTGCCATCTATTTGGTTACTGCAAAACAATGCAATAAGCTCATTTCCAAAACCAGGAAATTTGTTTTCCTGATGATCCTCCCTCAAGGAAAGAAGAATGTTGTGGCCACGACCTCCAGACAGGGCTCCTCCTCATGAAAAAAAAAAATGGACAAGGTAGTGGAGGAGTACGGGGACATCTTCACCTCACCCGCAGAGGTGCCTCTGCATTATCAGGTCAAGCACGCCATAAATCTAACCCCAATTGTGTCATTTCCCAATGGACCAATCTATCGGTGCTCTATTCTAGATAACGATGAAATCAAGAGGTAGAGTCAGGAGATGTTGCAGAAAGGTTACATTTGGCAGATTTCATCACCCTATGGGATCTCGATCGTTTTGGTGCAGAAGAAGGATGGGACTTGGAGAATCTGTATTGACTATCGGGCATTGAATAAGATCATTGTCTGGAATAGTTATCTGATCCCATGGATTTATGACCTTCTAGACCAACTCAAGAGGGGAAAATATTTCAACAAGATCGACTTGAAGTCCGGGTATCACCAGGTACCAATCGAACCCTCCGATGTGTGGAAGATTACCTTCAAAGCAAAGGATTATTCAAATGGTTGGTCATGCATTTAAAGTTAACTAATTATCCTGCAATATTCATGAGGCTCGTGGATGACATCTTGTGGCAATTCACCAACTCATTTGTAGTAGAATACCTGGATGAAATCCTGATCTTCAAGCAAACTTGGGAAGAGCACCTCCACCACATCCGGCGGATCCTCCGAACACTGTGGTAACACAAGTTATTTTCCAATTTAGAGAATTTATCTTTTTCAATGACCCAGTTTCACTATCTATGATACATTATTGATGAGCAAGGGTTGCATGTGGATCCAGCCAAGATCTAAGTCATTCAGGATTGGCCAACCCCAACAAATCTAACAGAGCTCTGAAAATTTCTAGTTCTTGCTAATTTCTACTATAGGTTCATGTTGTGATTCTCTCATATCACTTGGCTCTTGAGTCAAGTCACCAAGGGAAGAGAAGAAGAAAATTTATTTTGGTCTGAATCTAAACAGAAGGCGTTCGAAGAGTTCAAACATCGCCTCTACTCAAATCACCCACGAACATGGGATGAGAGCTGCCCCTATGTACAACATAGCTATAATTGGGCCCTCCATAGCTCAACCGACCACAACCCCTTTCAGGTGGGCTTGGGATTCCAACCACTATTTTGCATTGATGTATCCATGCCATTTTCAGCTACTCAGACCGATTCGGCTCATGTCCAGTCTGAAGCTGCCAAGGCGAACAACTTCATTGAGCGCATTCATCACATCTACCAACATGTTCATGACATATTGGATAGAGATAATGTGAAGTACAAGTAGCGCCATGATAAACATCGAGTGCCACACAACTTTCTAGTGGGCAACAAAGTGTGGCTACATTTGAAGAAGGAGCGCCTTGATGGACCCCACCGCAATCTTTGCCTGCTCCGATATGGGTCATTAACCATCACCAAGGCTATAGGGGACAATGTCTTCGAGCTTAGAATTCCACCATCCTTGGTCTGCACCCAGTGTTCAATGTGGACCGCCTGCGGCCCTACTTTCCACCTCTACTAGACACATCCGACATGGCAAAACAACTCACACCAACATAGTTAAACCCAGATTGCATGGAACAACCCACAACTGATCAGATTATGGACAGACAAATCAAGAATACCCACCAGTAGAGGATCCAAGTATATTGAGTTATCAGAGCAGGCCAACTCCTTCACCAAGGAAAGTGGCTCACTAGGGACCAAGTTCAGCAGAAGTTTCCTCATCTCATGGAGGAACTCAATGCAATCGGGACCATTTCTTCCTAAGGGGGGAGGAATGATCCAGCTGGATATTGGTGGCCACCTGCCTATTCCACTTGGACCCTGTTATTTCTCTATAATTTAAAATATTCATAGAAAAAACACAGAGGACAACATCAAAACCACTTTGGAAGCTAGGATCTAGCCCTGCCAGCTTCAGAGAGGGATCTTTATTTATGATTTAACTTTGTTTTGAATAGGTATTAGGCTAGTTAAGACTATACTTGGTGTTGTTTGATTTTTATTTATTTGGTTGATTAAATATTTCTATTCCCATTGGGAAATGGATTCAAAACATAAAACTAGATTTTGCATCAATTTTTAAGAGAGTTATAACAGGGCAATCTTGGTTGCATTTACTGGATTATTTTAGATTTTAAATGAATAATGGACGTGGAAGAAAAGTGAATTTAAGTTGAGACTGAAAAGCAATTAAGTATTTTTCAATATGAATTCAAGTAGAAAACATTTAAATTTTGAAAACAACCAGAATAAGGTGTTTTAAATAACATGTCCTATTCATCACACTTTCTATTTTACAATTAAGAATTATGATAAACAGAGAAAAGAAAAAATAGTGGAAAACAAAGAGACAGTAGAAACACTTCACCAGTAATTACACCACATGAATCTTGAAAGAATTCTTTTCATTATTGATGCTCCGGAAAAACTTGGAATTTACAATTGCGCGCTAGGAAAAATATGTTCAGAAATCAACCTCTAATACATCAAACAATGAAGTATTTATACTAAAATATTACAAAATTGATTACAATTAATGTTTTCTCAACAAAAACTGTATTAGTAGCCTCATTCTAATAATAAAATCTAACTGTGATAAAAAATAGGCTCAGTGTGGGTGATCTGGCATGCTGGCACTGCTTTCAAGGAATCAATTGTTGAGTAGGCCTATTTATAGGTTGCACTGGCTGTTGCGTTGTACTATGTGCTGGCTATAGCTGATTGTTCTTTGTTACTTTTTACTCCTAAAACTCAGTTAACTTATCCCATCGATCTTCATCTGGGAAATTTAACTTGATGACCTTCCTATAGATTTCATCCACTTCGATATACTTAGCAAAATTTGTTTTTCCACAAAGACGTGGTTTACCTCATGCTGGATGAAAAGGTCATGAACTAACGCCTCCAAGAACGCTTTCCCTATCATAGTGCCTTTGATATTTGAAAATTTAGCTATGTATCTAGAAATTTCACTCAAGTTCTTAACATAAACCTCTTTTTTCATCAACTTGTCATTTATTACAAACAGACAAGGAAGACCTTTCTGATTTAAAGGTTCTATCCTACTGAAAAATCTATTTACAACTATCTCTAAGTTGTGGTATTTCTCTTCTAGCTACAGAATCAGGTTTCTCTTTGTGAGAACCTTCTTTACCTCCAAAAATTTTATGTCGTATCCTCCACTCCTATTTCATCCAGTTCATACTTGTTCTTGGAATTTAAGAACTTGATAATGTTGTTAGCAGTAGTTGGCATGTCTCCGAGCTCCTCCTTGATAGTTTTGATGGCATCATTAGCTTTCTCTATCAAGTATTTCTTCTCAAATATAATTTGGATGCAAGTCCAGATTTCATTGATGGATTCAATGATATATTTCCAGATTATCTCTTTGAATTAGCCCAAGGTATTGACTCGCTCTCATACTTCTACAACCTTTCTATTAACTTTTGTTCTCTCTGTGCTTCAGCTGCATGTGAGCTATCACTCCTGGACTTCTGATCCTACAACAATTTCACTTGATCTTGAAGCTTCTTTATTTCTTCTATTTGGATTGATATATTCTTAATTGCTTTGGTTTGTTGTTATGCTCCATATGATGTACTTGTTGTACAAGGTGTGGTTGTGGGAATGGCTGTAAGGTGTACAGCCTCCAAAGGAACCAATGAAAGCTTAGCAGCCTGCTCTTTTCCTTTATCATATTCAACATCTCTGATTCCATCTGTATCAACTGTGCATTCTTCTCCATGATCAGCTTCATCATGTCTAATTTCTGTGATTTTTTCTCTTCGATTTATTTGGTCAAAGGGTCCTCTGTAGCTGGAATTTTAAGCTACTTCCTTAATGCTTCTATGTCATCATTTTTTTTCTTTATCACCTCTTCTACAGCTTTGATGTTGGAGTGATCATATCCAACTCTGACCACTAAGTCTTCCAAAGACTTAATCCTTGAATCCTTGGCCATAGAAGATATTTTCTCCACTTTGAGCTATGAATAGATATTGGCTAAGGAAACCTGCAACTTGGACAAACTCATAGTAGTGTTAGTGGGTGTAGATGAAATCATTTCACCTATTTTCTTATGCATCTCTATTTGATCAATCGGATGTATGTATTTCATATCAAATTCAAATGTAGTATTTTTATAATCTGTTGTTGTCTTAGGCTATGGAATCTGTGATTGGAGAAAAGCCATATGCATTTTTCCTTTCTCAGAGTCAAAGGCTGACAACAGTCTACTCTTAGAACTGGAAGTCTTCTTCCAGAACTGATTATAAGTGTTGGTCTTCAAAACTTTTAATCTTCAATTTGATTTCTCTAAATGTATGAAATATCGTCTTTTCTTTCACCCTTGTGACAATTGTACTTGTCTGAATGGCTTGTTGTTGATCTTGTGAATCTGTCGAAGTGGTAGGAGAGAGTGTAGTTTGACCACCAACTTGTGAGGAAGTACGTTTCTCTTTGGTGATGATGATTACTTCTTGATATGAATATTTTCTTGGGTTTATCTTGGGATTGAGCTTATTCCTCTTCCTGTACATGATTTTAAGCTCTTTATTGGAAGTTTCAGTCACTAAAGGTGACTCTTCTTCCCTCATATTTTTTCCTGCTTTCTCCTGTGGGACAAGATTTTATGATGTTGAAGTAGAAACCAACTGTTCCTCGGCCTCTTGTAGAGTGTTTTCAGTCCACTCTAATTGGTTCATATATCTCTCAATTTTTGGCTTGTGTGTATGAATGTAAGGTGTAGATTTGTTCTCTACCCTTAGCTTGGAGATGGTACCTAATGGATCATATGACCATGTAAAATTGAGGCTCAATTGCATTTCCTTTAGCAATTTATCTGCTTCCTCCCCTGCTATTCTGTTGTTACAAATGAAAGGTCATATTTTTGTTTTGATTCTGAATTGATATTTCTTCTTTGCAGACACAAAATGGACTTCATCAACATTGAGCATTTTCCTAATGTATTCTAGAGAGAAAATCCTCATTGGGAGGAATTTTGGGAGCTTATATGGGGCAAGCTCACATCCATAGATCCTCAATCCTATGTAATTATGGTAAATATACCAATCTCCTTTTTTTCGTTTGGTCTAATAACTGAAATTTTTTCCTGATGTCTTCATTGATTCTTGGCTCTGAAGTGTTGCCTAAAATATTGAGTGATAGATGTACAAAAAATTCAATGAACTGTATGTATGAATATTCATTTTGTTCCTTCATCACCATTGTAGTCTAGAAGACGACAGATTGTTGATTTCCGTCATCATCTAAATTTTGCATTGCAAAATTGAACTTGTCTCCCTGAAAATACAAAAAAATATATACTAAAAAAAAGGCATATTTAAACACCTCTTCAATTTGGAATTTGACAAACTGGTCATGGATGGCATATGCTAGGAATTGGATAAAGTTGAAAAATATGGAAGTCTTAGAATCTGTAGAGAAGATAGACAAGAATCCTATAATTGACTCATCTACCCATTGATCTTATTAATATCCAAGGAGGTAGGAGGTAATTTTAATGATTTTCTTAGCTCTATCAGGGAAAATGGATGATGAATAGGGAGGATTTTTCTTGGGTAATTGGGCATCTTCAGCCAGAAAAATCTCAAGGGTTTTATCCCTTTATACAAAATCCATCTTCTGATATAGTTTAGTGAGAGCATATTGAGAGAAAGGAGTTGCATTTTCTGTGACAGGGGCCTACATCATTTGGTCTATGGATTGGGAAGTTATGGTAAATAAAATATCCCTTGTAGGGGAAACTATATCTCTCTAGATGGTCATATAACAAGCTCGAAATTTTCTGATGAATTCATGGGAACTATGGATGTAGGGAAAAATATAATGAGGTACGTTAGACTCCCACAATCAATTATCATCCGACTTGTAAATGTACTTGTCTTCTATCCAACAGTACATTTCAAACAACTCGAATTCACATAGGGTTTCATGGATTTTATAATCCCTGTCTGCCAAAGGTATGTGATCAAGGTCAACAGGGGGATGGAGAAATGGATTTATAGGCTCCTTCTATCCCTTCTTCTTAGGAGGCATGGTTGGATCTGGTTTTATGGTGAATGAGGGTTTCTAATAATATAATGTTTTTCGGGATTGTGTAAAACTCTAGGATTGGGAAGAAATGTGCGACAGTTGCAAAGAATACTTTGATAAAGACTGGATTAGTTGTTCTAACACTCTTTCAACTTGCAACAAACATGCATAGAGCAAAAAAAATGACAAGGTAAAGGTTTAGCAGTTGATCAGGCATGGATTTATACACCAATTAATCAATTTTACCATTGATTGTGGCGTGGATCCATTGGATTAACGGTCAAGCATGAATTAAATTCATTAATGGTTGCTTTTCCACGGGAATTCATTTAATTGGAAACGGTAATGATTGATATGTCATGAGATTACAGGCGCTCAACGGGTTGATTAAGGGTTTTTGACATAGCGGAGAAACCTCTTTTTAGAGGGGTTCTAAAGTGGTAAATGGTTTAAGCAGGGGGGAGAGGGTGAGAAATGATAGGAACGTGCCATGTTAACATGGGCCCGAAAATAAAAACAATTTTTTTTGGACCCACCCCCCGATGGTAAAAATTGGATGGAGAGGGGGGGCGAAAAGGGACAAGGGCCATCAGATGAGGAAGTGGAAGATCGGACGGGTGGAGAGATGATGGTATGTTAATGTGATGTGATGCGACAATTTGTCAGGTAGCGGGGGGTTTGATAAAGGTAAAACTTTGGATAATGGATTATATGCCCAAAGTTGATATTCATGCGCTCGATCACTTTTAACTTAGGATAAAATATTTTACCCCTTTTCCTTCTCATGTGCATATAATAACTTCGAAAGTTTAAAACTTAGAATAAAACTTTTAATGCATTTCAAATTTATAATACAAATTCTACCTACCCTTTAATTTTCATTTCTTTTTCTAGGCTAACATTTTTTCATCTTCTTTATTTAGGGTGCATTTAGGCTAGCAAACCCACATATCCATTTTTTTTTTATAAAAATATAACTTACTCTATCACGTATTTCTCCTATTGATTCAGATTAGATTTTTGAATGAAGTTCATTTTCTACCTAACTACTAATTTTCCAAGATTAAACTTTTTTGCAAATCTTTATTCACTATCCTAATTAACATGAAATTCACAATTGTTCCATCATGATTAAGTTGTATGAATGGAAAAAAATTATAGTCATTGTGGAATTTTAAGACAATATGCACACAATATTATTGGATTTTGACATAAAGGAAACTAATTTAATAGTAGTGGCACTTAAATTTGCAGCACATTCAATATTATTTCTATTTCTGCCTCCAAAACAGGGCAGAAAGTGACTTTTTGAGTGTTTTTTTTTACTTTTTGCTACTCCTTTGAGCCAAAAAAAAATTGTAAAGTTGTTTTATTCACTGTAAATGGACTTCTGAATCCAATGGTTCTTTCATTTTTGCCATTGGAGGTCGCTTTTGATAGTGGGACTGTATAAAACTGCCAAAAGTGCAAAATTTTCCAAAATTTTCAAAAATTGCTCAAATTTACTCAAATTTTCTTCGGTGGGATGATGATGAGGTGTGTTAGGAAATTAATGATGCATCAGCAAGGATATCAAGATTTTCCCCTTCATTTTTCTTGGTTATGGTTTCAAGTCTTGATTTGGCCTTTTGGAGCTTTGACCTTACAATCTGATTTCTCTTGCAATAGTGTTTTTCCCTCTTCCTTGGTATATCATTCTCCTTATTTGCCTTCTCCAAGAGTTTCTCAAGATGCTGGTTGGCCCTGTTAAGCCAATTCTCCTGGTTCTCATTGAAAATTATGGAAAAAATCTTATGTATAGTGAGCTCATTAGCAAGTTCAACCTGTTTTTTCCTCTCTAGTTATAGAGCTCTTTTCAGCACTCTAGTCCTAGGTCTTCTTCTTGGAACTTGCTCTTATACCTCATTTGTTTCATCATATCTCTCATATGCCTCATCAATAAAGGCATATGCCTCGTTTTCTTCTCTTTTTTCCTTGAGAAGTTGAATCTCCATGATTTCCTGCTTGGTTTTGAGTTGTTGATTTTCTTTCTCATAATATGAAATCACAAACTTAAATATCTCTAAGTTGGTCTGAAGCTTCTTGATTTGGGCATCCTTCCCTTTGATAATAAAATTGAAGGCCTCATGATCATGCTTCTCATCCAAGTCAACAAGATCAAAATATATTTTAGTTTCATGGAGGTCTTCCTCCTCATGAATGGCTTCCTCATGTACATCTTCCTCTGCCATTTTTTGTTTCCCCTTCTATACCTCCTTTGTTTATGAAGAAGGCAATACCCCTCCCACAATCTCTGGGGAAAAAACCTGCCTATGCCCTCTCTGATATGTCTTTGCCAATATGCCCAATTCAGCCCTCTTGGGCTTACTGACCATAGCTCTGCTAGGTGACTCATCCCGACCATGAAATGGTGATGATGATAGTGATGGTGATGGAGTAGGTGAAGTGGACTGGGGTGGAGGCATAGATGAGATGAATAAGGCACATCTTAAGCAAGTGGAGATTATGGATTAGTGAAGATGTCATATTCAGTGAAGGTGTTCCATGTGATGCCCAATTGATCAAGGTGATGGAGTACAATGATTTTGAACAATGAGTGGTGGAATAGGCTATTCATTTGTGGGCCATAGTCTCTCTTTTTCACAATGAATGCCATTTTATCTATGCTCTTGAATAGATGTATGGGATATTTAACAATCTTACTCTTGTGAAGTGCATCAACAGTCTAATGCGGTATGTGTAGAGCCTAGAAAACCTTCCTTCACAAGAGAAGTACTTCATGATGATTTTCATCATGGGGGCATACCTATCAAGAAAATAGCTGAAAGGAAAGACTGTCTTCCTCTCATTTATGTATCTTAGTTTAATGAGTGGTTCATAGTACTGATCCTCTAAATCTTTGGATTTAAACCACTTCTCACCCATGTTTGGAATATGTTTTGTAGCAGCAATGATAGATGTAGATATACTGAATTTCAAACTTGCAAGGGTCACCTAATTATCTCTAGGGTTTGAAACAAATAATATACTAAACATAGGATGATGTTGGACCCTCTGATCATGTTGTAAAAATCAAGGCAACCTACATACTCAAAACATCTCACAGTCACGGGAGAGGCCATCAATTCATTTGTATTGGTGGTCTCCAACCTTATGATTATTTCTCTTTGTGAGGCCTTCTCTATTCTATGTCCTCCTCTCTCTGTCTATCCTCCTCTTCCATATTGTCTATGTCTTCCTCCATAGTGTTTGGTGGCCAATGAAACCCTAGGGATGAGGTGGATGGGAATGGGGAGTGAAGATAGGTCTAGGGAATAGGGATAAGTCTAGAAAAATGTAGGGAGATGGGGGGAGGGGTTATAGAGCTTTGGGAGGTGATAGGAGTTTAAAATGTCAAGGGATTTGGGAATGATAATTAAATTACAGGTTTTGGGAAGAGGCTGCCTAGGAATTTAAAAGCCTGGGACTTAGGGTTTTAAGGGAAAGGGATTTAGGGACTATGAAATGGTAGTGTAAGGGTAGGGATATGGTTTTTAGATATGTGGGAAGTAAATGCAGGGTATTAGGGAATTAAATTTTGGAAATAGGAATAAAACTAGTGTTTTCTCACTAGACCAAATGCCAATTTCACTTAGGAACAAAATCACTATGAAATCAATGTTTAGGAGTGCAAGGAGGCAATAAATTTTTTGTACCTGTTGTAGATCATTTGCATCTCCTTTTTCAATTTTTATTTTAAATATCAAAAATATAAATAAATAAAAAAATGCATCTGCTATAGTATAAGGTCGTTATACTATATCATGAAAACAAAAAAGTATTTTCGCAAGTTCAATGCAATTTTAAAAGCTTGATGCAACTAAGTTGAAAGTGTGATTTGATTTCAAGCGTAAAGTTCGAGCAACTTCCCGAGCGGAAGTAGCGATCGCCGAGGAACCTTGTCGAGTGATCAATTGTGGGGTTATGAAGTGCTCGTACATTATACAATTTGGACCCCCCGTAGTTGACTGGTCAGATCGCGGGTGAGCCGTGATCGACGGCTGTGAATAACTGCGGGGGGTGCCGGTCGAAGTTCGCTACCGTACTCCAGGACCCCCTGCGGTGATGTCATCTAGTGAGGTGGACGACAGCTGTCCTAACAGATTTTTCACGTCATGTTGGCATTTATTACGGATTTTCCTAGCTGTTAAAAGGGTTCTTTTATCCCGTTTTCATCTATTTGTGGTTGTTTTTACCTTTGAACCGTGTTCTTGCCACCTTTGCATTGTTTGCTATCCCACGAATTGTTTCTATCTCCTGTCAGCCATGGCAAAGCGAGTCTCCCTATCTGGTATTTCAAACCTCGGTCCCCTCCTGGACAGCGAAAAAGACATCCACGACACCTTGTCCTCTATCAATCATCCCTTATTGTGTCACCAAGTGACCCTCAATGCCGAGAAATCCCCAGTGTTTTCCGCCATGAGAACTTCCGGTGTTTTGGCAGCCTATATCCCAAAAACACACTTTTTTCCCGAATTCATATCATGGCTGGTTTCTTCAATGTACCCTGGTAAGTGTTTCATCATGAACTCGCTGGGAGAAAATTTTCTCAAGGTGTCGACGCAACTAATTCGACAGCCATTATGTTGTCCCGAAAGTGAGTCACCATTGCAGTTTTCCAAAGATTCATTGGCTTGTGCTTTTGAAGACCTTTCAGATGAAGAGTTTAGTCTGTGTATGTCATACTTGAGACTGAATTCGGAGAAAGCTCAGTTTGAAGGAGAACAATTTAGTTTGGAAGCGTTCAATGCTGAGTATAGACCAGTTTTAAGTTGCATTGCGGAAATTTTGGGCAAAGACAATGACCAGAAAGTAGATAAATCAGTTTCGGGAATGTACGTACTCATGCTGAAGCCAGGGGTCGTTCTGGACATTCTGTCTTTCTGGCAGGAGATTGTGAATTCTCAATTAATGGCCTTTCCGCTTACAGGTTTCTTCAGATTCCCATCATTGCTTGTCTATTTATTTTTATATCAGAATGTCGAAGAATTTATGAGTTTGGGATTGAATATAGTTGATGTCAATAGGAAAAAGAAATCTATGTTATTTTGGACTGATATGACCAGAAAAGAAGGAAATGAAGCAGGGCTATTTGAGTTTTCTAGTCATTATATGCCTATTGCCTATAAAATTTTGAATGGAGTTCCTCCTCCATGTTTTCTACCAAAAGCCCGGGAGTTCTTACAGCTAGCACCAAGTTGCAGATTTGGAGACTGGTTTGTGTTCGAAGAATATTCAGAGATAAGGTTGTATGGAGCTAGCATTGAACCCTATAGGCTTCCAAATTTTGTAACCATGCGGCTCTTCGCCTTGGAATTCATAAGACAGAGCCTTAATGTGGATCAGGTACACTTTCTTCCCAAGAAGAAAGGCTTTATGTTTAAATTACCTATGAGTGTAGGACCTTTCGTGGTCAATACGAGGCAAGATTTAGATGATGTTTCTAAAATATTGGAAGAGACGTAGTTGCTACTAGGTGAGAATTGGTCTTATGATCCGCATGGAGTAATTTCTCAGAGAAGAATTGAAAATGGCTATGTTGTGTTCTCTCATGTAAGCAGACCTGATCAGGAGAATCTAGCCAACCCAGGCGAAATGAACATGTCAAAAATGAGCATTCAAACGCCTCTTATTACTGAAAAGGAAAACAAAAGAGGTAGGGAGGATGTGGTTGAAGTAGATGATGAAGAGCCCAGGGAAGAAAAGAGGACCAAATTGGCCAAGGATCATTCTTCCAACTCGCCTGGTTTTACCTTTCATATCAATGAAGAACAAAATGTCCCTTCCTCTCCCAGAGGACATGAATTCTATCCAGAGAGCACACCTTCATTCAAGCAGATATTTACACAGATTGAGGAAAAGAATCAGAGGATAAAAGCTACTGTAGTAGCTCAGGCAGAGCATCACGTAGCTGCGGATCAAACCAGGTTATTGACTGTAATGGACCTCAAAAAAGATCAATTTAGGATGGCTCTGACACATCCAACTGGAATGTCCCTTGGATCTTCGAGCAGTTTTAATGAAGTAAACATAGTTATGGATGTTAAAAAGATTCCATTATGGGATAAAATGAATCTTCATATGCAGACCGGGCAGTTGATTGTTAATGATTTAACCAAGACTAATGCCACAACAATTAAGGCTGAAAAAATTCTTGCGAAAGTTATTAAACAGATCAAGATGGAGAAAGCTAATTCAAGAGCTTTTTCGACTCAAAATGAAGAATTGAAGAAGATCATTATGAAAATAGGTGTAGATCCCAATGATAAAGCTGCAGTTCAAAAACTCATGAAAAGTGCGGAAATGGAAATATCCTCATTGAGGAAAAAGTTAAAATTACCAGTCACATAGCATTCAATGGCTGCTGAAGTAGAAGAAGTAGAGAAAGAAAAAGAGGAGTTGCGTCAACAATTGTTGCAGAAGGATGAAGAATTGACTAAAGTAAAACAGACTGCTATCTCATTACAAATCCATATTGAAAACCACACTTGCACTTTTATTTCGCCTACAGGTGATGCTGATTCTGATCCTCAAGCATAATTTTTTCAGCTCAGCACCGAATTAAAGTTAGCAGAACGAGATCGTAAGCAGGTTCAATCAGAGTTGGAAATAGCTACCAAGATCATGCGAGCATGGGAAGATAAAGCGAATGAGAACAAGCAGAAGTTACAAAAGGCTGAGGATGAAATTAAAGATCTCAAGGAAAAGTTAAAAGGTAATATCTCACTGTTAAGAGCTAAAGATATCATCTGGGGTGAAATAATTTCTGAAATGAAATCCAATTGGGATTCTATAAATATAATTGCTAAGGAAAAACGCCTCATTTCAGAGCATCAAGAAGAGATATTGTCTGAAAAGAAAATGGTCATGAAAAGAGCAAATTGGGCTAAAAAGTTTATAGATTTTATCAATTCCAAATCAGATGAGGAGTTAGAAGATATGGAAATACAAGACAGATATTTTTACGCTGAAGAAGTCAATAAGATGATAATTAAGAATAATCTTCGACAAGTAGCAGAGAAAAGGTTACTGGGAATAAAGGAGGTAGTAAAGAAGTTTGACATAACATTTGATAAATTGATTAGGACAGGTTTACCATCATGCTGGACAGAAAATGGAAATATTTTGATGTGGAAGTTTTATGAAGATGCACTAACACTGGCAAAAAGCAAGGCAGATAGCAGGCACGAAAAAACTCAATTTTTAAGGGGAGAAACAATATTTAACTTTTTGCAGAGGCATTTCAACTTGCTATGGATGGTTAAAACACTCTTCACAGAAAGACTTACTCACAGTCAGGTTGTTGCATTTATATTGGAATATCTTAGTTACAAGAACGCTTCTACAACTCAAGGTGAACTTTGGAAAAAATGCAAAACTTTTTCCGTGGATACAACAAAAGAGATCCCAATGGCTCAATCAAAAGCAGCCGTTGATTCAGCAATAGCTTCAGGACCAGATTTTCTCATATATTAGGAGTTTTAAAATTCTCATTTTATTTTTCAAAACTATGTAAATGTAATAGGACTTTCCGAAGCATGTGCTTTTATAACAGTTAGTGGTTTAAGCAATTAGAATTAGTTGGAGCAGTTAGAATCAGTTTCATTACTGGAAACTGTCTTGTGCTACTGTATTAAAGGACAATTTCAAGAAAGATGAAGGTTCCGAGTTTTTGACCTTGAAGCTAAAATTTTGTACTGAAGAATACTGAATTAATTAAAAGTTTTTGCAAGTTTCCTTCATTCTATTTATGCTGAATAGTTCCTCAGTTTTCATTATGTTTTCCATATCTATGAGTAAAATAGAGTAATTTGAGTTGCAGGTCTCTAGATACATGTGTATTTAAGAGTTAAATAAACCTTAATGGGCGCTCCTATATTTTAACGTTATCATTACTCATTCCTTCAAGATTTTACACTGATAGATTCTGTTTCAAGCAGCATATCAAATTGAAATCCTTTCTTTCTTGTTTCTTCCATCCTTTCATTTCAGCATAGGGAGGATATGGCATTGCAGAACCTTCCATGGGTTTAATATTTGAAAATTACATAATTAATGTTTGAAGGTTTAGAGAACAGGGACAGATATACTTTTGTTTGTGACATAATCTTTAATGTCTTGAGCACGGATTTCTTTACACAGCAAGAAATTGTTTCTCAAGGAACAACATTAATTGGTGCCATTGCCGGGGACCGAATATTCGAAGATTTTCCCTGGGTTTTGTTTTACATTTCCTCTGGTTGTTCAGAGAGGAGGAAATAGTACGCTGTGTTTGTTTAAAAATAGCTCTGGCTCCCAAGAAACCTCACACGAGGTTAGATACCTCTCAGCAAAAAGTTCCTGTTTTGTTTGATCCTGAGAAGCTTGTTTCAAAGAAGGGCCAGAAACCAAAAATATTAGATACACCTGAAACTACATTGCTTGCACTAGGCAGCAGTTCACACATTTTCTCATCCAAGAAAGCTTCCAAGAAACTCATTTTCTCGGAAGAAGAATCATCACCATCACCTGTTCGTTTTCAAGAACCCACATTAGGAGAGCAATCTTTGGAGTTTGTGTCTTTTCCTTTTATAGAAACTCAACCCCATATAGCTTCCCGCTCTTCTGAAATCGTTCATACTCCTACTCCTATATCAGTTGTTTCACCTCATTCATCCCTACCTACAACTGGTATTCATTTTACCCCCGCTCAAGGAGCAGTTAACCTGGGCATAAATATGGCAGTCCCTGCAGCCCCTGCTTTCTTGATGAATAGATATGCACCATTAAATCTAGCCCAACTACTGCATGATATTCCTCAGGAGTATCTCAAGTTACTCCCTAGATTTACTGGTGAAGACGAAATAACTGCAGAACAGCACTTGCCCCTGTTTTTCACATTTGAAGAGAATTTAAATGTTGAACATTTGGACGTTGTAATGAGACTTTTTGTACAGTCTCTAAGTGGAGAGGCAAGGAAATGGTTTAAAGGATTGCCTAATGGTACCATAAATGATTGGGATACCCTAGAAACGTGTTTCACTGAGAGATGGGGTGAAAAAAGGGACCATGGCTATTCTTTGACAGAGTTCAATGCAATAAAGAAGAAATTTGATGAAAGCATGAAATATTTTGTGAAAAGATTTAATAAATTGTATAATAGTTTGCCTGTTGAAATGAAACCCCCTCCTATTAGAGCAAGGGTTGTTTTTGCTGGTGCATTTGAACCAGAATTCAGTTTCACATTGAGGGAAAGGAGGTCACCTACATTGGAGCAGATTCAAACTGATGCTCTAGAGATTGAGGCTAATATGTCCGCTGCTGGTAAAGTTCAAGATAAAGGAAAAGCTAAAGAAGAAACCTCAGCTCGAGAACAAATAATTGATGATATGAGTAAGGTCATAAAAAATCTGTCCAATAAATTGGTGAAATTGGAAATAGATAGTAAGCCTGCAAGACAGAATAGAGGGGTTTTTAATCCCCAATTTAAAAAACAGCCTCTGTAGATTCTACAAAGAGAGAGGAAAGATCAAGATCAGGTACAAGCACCTTTGTATATAGAGGCGGCTCCATCCTGTTCAGTAGATGATGATGATGAAAGAGAGGATGATGCTCGAATTTCCACTGTGTACATGGAAGATGATGAAACAGAAGAGGAAGTTGAGGAAGAAGGAGCGGAAGAAAGTGATATGTCATTTGATCAGGAAGAGATGGATGATTACTGCAGACAGTTTACAGACTTCATGTAATCCGAGTTACATAGAAAGTATGATTTAAGGTCAAAGAAGAGACTAAGAACTCAAGAGGATGAAGAAAAAGAACGAGAATCAGTGCCTGCTCCAGTGGCGACTCCATTACAGAAAGACCAGACTCAGAAATCAGATAAGGGGAAAAAGCCCATGAATGAAGAAAGAGAGAAGGAAAAGCTGCAATTTGATGCTTCTCAAACGAACGTTAGAGATTCTAATATTCTGGAGAAAGTGGTCACTGTTCCTAATCAAAATCCAAGTTCCAAGAAAGATCAAGAAGAGCCTGAAAAGTTGACAAAACCTAACCAAACTTTCAGTTTCGCAAAAGAATTGGAAAAAGTGAAAATTCAAGTTCCTCTTCTTGAATTAATGAAAACACCTGGTTATAAGAAGGAGATTGTTGAGTTTATCAATCTATCTCAGTCTGATGAAGTAGGTGATATAGTTAATCTGCAAGAAGAAAAACCAGTGGTTACATTTGGGCCTCATGTTGAAGAGGTAGATTCATCTGTCCCTCCTTTCTATATTTCACTTCCGTTACATGATTTTGTTCTGCATAATTGTATGCTAGATTCTGGCGCATCCCACAATTTGATGCCATTGTGTGTGATGAAAGAGTTTAATTTTCAAATCACTAAGCCATATCGAGATCTTTATTCTTTTGATTCAAAGAGGGTGAAGTGTGTAGGCCTTATTAAGGACATGGTTGTTTCGTTGGCTCAAATCCCAGCCAAAAGCATTATGATGGATGTGGTAGTGGCTGATATTCTAGCCATATTTGGTATGTTATTATCTAGATCGTGGGGAGAAAAGCTAGGAGGAGTTTTGAAGCTAGATTTCACATATGCTATCATTCCTGTTTTCAATGGGGAAGAAAGAAGGTTGTATAGAGAAACTAGGTTTCAAACAACTGCCACTAAGAAAGATGCAGGTAATTCACCAATTTATGGACAAGAGAAAGATGACCTCTCTTGTTTCATGCTGCATGAAGATGCAGAATTTGCTGAAGAATCTCAAGGGCAACTCCCTTCAGTAGTTGTACATAAGGAGCTGCATTCAAACAAGCCCTGGAAGTGTTATTTCGATGTTGCGTTTTCAAAAGAGGGCACGAGAGCTGGTTTAATTCTTGTTTCTCCAGAAGGTAACCTTGTGCCTTTCTCTTTCAAATTGGAGTTTGAGTCCACTAATAATGTTGTGGAGTATGAAGCATTAATCATTAGTTTGCAGACAACTAAGCACATGGGAATTCAGTCTATAACCGTGTTCGGTGATTCTGAATTAATTATAAGACAAATAAAGAATTTGTGTCAAACTAAACATCCCAGGTTAAGGGCATACAGGAATGAAGTCTGGGATTTGATTGAAAATTACTTTGAAGCCTTCAACTTACAGTTTGTACCAAGGGAAGAAAATAGAATGGCTGATTCTTTGGCAGTTGCAACCAGTACTTTCAAGCCTCCTATCAATCCAAGACTAAGGTATGAAATTGAGATGAGACATAGACCGTCAATCCCTGACAACATTAAACATTGGCAGATCTTTGAGGATGATGAACAGATCAAGCATTTTTTGTTGATGATTGATGATTTTGAAGATCATCAGATTGATTTGGAAAATGATGAAATTAATTTGGTTGGTAAGAATCTGAAAACGAAGATTGGTGGACAGGAGATTATTCAGTTGAAAGACAATGTTTTTCCAAGAGGCTTGGTGCCTCTTGAAAGACTGTTTGATGCAAATGACGTGGCAGTGAGTCAGAAGAAAGCAAACCAACATGAGAATGTGGAAGATTGTAATTTAGGAACTCAACAGGAGCCTAAAATGATCAAGTTGTTCAAACGAGTCCCGCGGGATTATAAAGAAAGGTACATTGATCTATTCAAACAATTTAAAGATGTATTCACCTGGTCTTATGATGATCTGAAGACGTATGATCAGAGTATCATACAACATAAAATCCCACTGAAAGATGGAGTCAAACCGCATAAACAGAAGCTTAGACAAATCAATCCATTATTTTTGGCTCCAATTGAAAAAGAGATAAAGAAATTACTTCAAGCTAAAATAATTGTTCCTCTCAGATATTCAGATTGGGTTTCCAATCTTGTACCAGTCCGAAAGAAAAACGGAGAGATAAGGTTGTGTGTAGATTTCAGGAACTTGAATCGGGCTTCATTTAAAGATAATTACCCTCTGCCGAAAATGGATTTCGTCTTACAGAAAGTGACTGGGGCTGGTAGATTATCAATGGTTGATGGTTTTTCAGGGTATAACCAGGTTGCTGTGGAGAAAGGAGACCAAAATAAAACTGCTTTTACTACGCCTTGGGGAACATTCATGTATGCCAGGATGCCATTTGGCCTAATGAATGCAGAAACCACATTCCAAAGAGCGATGGATATTGCATTCGTAGGAGATGAGTTTGTGGTTATTTATCTGGATGATGTCACAATTTTTTCGAAATCTGATGAAGAACATCTACAGCATTTGCAGAAAGCCTTTCTGAAATGTAGAAAGTTTGCGTTATCGCTAAATCCTAAGAAGTCCTTATTTTCTCTGGAGGAGGGTAAATTGCTGGGCCATATTGTTTCAAAACAAGGAGTAAAGATTGATCCAGCAAGGGTTGAAGCAATACAGTCAATTCCACTGCCTCGGAGTAAGAAGGATATTCAGAGATTTCTTGGAAAAAATAATTTTTTAAGAAGATTTGTTCCCAACTATGCTGAGATCGTTAAGTAGATAACAGATTTGTTGAAAAAGAATGCTGAGGTGAAATGGGACAAAGAAGCAAGGGAATCTTTTCAAAGGATCAAAGAAGCTTTAAAGGAAGCGCCTGTCTTAATTAGTCCAGATTATTTGAAGCCATTTCAAATTTTCTCATTTGCGTCTGCTTCAACAATTGCTGCCGTGTTATTACAGAGAAATGAAGAAAAGTATGAACAACCTGTAGCATATTTCAGTAAAGTGCTTCTAGACGCAGAATTGAAATATAATATATTGGAGAAACAAGTATATGCTCTGGTGAAAGAAATAAAAGCGCTCAGAACTTATATTCTTCATTCTCAAGTCTTGGCGTACGTTCCTAATTCAGCTGTGAAGGATGTCCTAGTCCAGAGCGATGTGGAGGGAAAAAGGGGCAAATTGATTGCTAAAATCCAAGAATATGACCTGGATGTAAAACCAACCAAACTTGTTAAAGGATTAGGATTGGCCAAATTATTAACAAAGTCAAACTTCCAAGCATTGGGAATTAATTTGTTGGCTCCTGTAGAGGAAGTCAATGGAGAAACAGAGAAAAATCAGCCAAAGCTAGCAATTAAATATAAGTTTCTCTGCTCAGGTTGGTACAAGGACATTGTTCATTATTTATGCTTTCTTTCTTGTCCTCCTTCCATATAGAACTAAATACAGAGCCTTAAAGCTTAAGGCTCAACCTTATGTCATAATCGAAGCAAAGCTATACTGGAAAGATCTTGCTGGTGTATTATTGTTGTGTTTGACAGAGGAGGAAGTTTCAGATGTAATCAAAGAATATCATTAATGCTTGTGTGGAGGACACTACAGTTGGAAGGTAACTGCTCATAAAATTTTCAAATCAGGTTTTTACTAGCCATCTGTGTTTGCCGATGTTTATAAAGTGGTCAGAAGCTGTCAAAAATGTCAAGTGTTTGCAGAAAAGAAAAAATTATCTCCTTTACCTCTTCTCCCTGTTTTTGTTGAAGAACCTTTCAGACAATGGGGATTAGATTTCATTGGAGAAATCAATCCACCATCCAGTGGGCAGTTCAAGTGGATCCTTACCGCTACAGATTATTTTACCAAATGGGTGGAGGCAATCCCCACTAGGAAGGCGAATGATTTGGTTGTTATGAAGTTTCTAGAAGAAAACATCTTTAGCAGGTTTGGATGTCCAGTAAAGATTGTGACAGATAATGCCCAAGTTTTCAGCTCACTAAGGTTTATTAATTTCTGTCAGACTTACAACGTGATATTGTCTCACTCTACAGCTTCTCATCCACAGGAGAATGGATTGGCAGAGTCTCAATGGATTGGCAGAGTCTTCTAACAAAACATTGGTTAAAATTCTGAATAAGACAATAAATGAAAACCAAAAGAATTGGGACTCAAAGCTAGTGTTTGCGTTATGGGCGACGAGGATGACCACTAGAAGATCCACTGGTAAGTCACCTTATGAACTAGTATATGGGACTCAGGCATTATTTCCCACCCAGCTGGTGAAGCCTGTGATTTATTTCCTTCAAGAAGCTCAAGAAGAACCCAATGCCATAATTAGAAGGATGAATAATGTAATGGAGCTAAGTGAAAGCAGAGATAGAGTTCAGGAGAATTTGCTTGCTTATCAGCAGAAAATGAAGACAATATTTGACAGGAAAGAAAAAGAGATCATCTTTCAGAAGGGATACCTGGTATTAAGGTGGGATGCCCGAAGGGAAGACAAAGGGAAACACGGCAAATTTGATCCTTTGTGGTATGGTCCACTCAAAATCAATGAAGTCAAGATGAATAACACTTTCACACTGGAAAATCTTGAAGGAGAAGCACTAGATATGCCTGTGAATGGGCAATATCTAAAGCATTATTTGCGGTACTGAAGAAATATTTCACCATCATTGTATATATCCGGTGTGATCATTGTATATTTTTCATCAAGCAATATGTGACTCCATGCCCGAAGTGAAGGCACTGATCTGCAGGTTCTTAGTGTTTCGTGGCAAAAGCACTATCCCCAGGTGGAGCCAGATGTTGTAGATCATTTGCATCTCCTTTTTCAATTTTTATTTTAAATATCAAAAATATAAAAAAAGAAAAAAGAAAAAATGCATATGCTATAGTATAAGGTCGTTATACTATATCATGAAAAAAAAAAGTATTTTCGCAAGTTCAATGCAATTTTAAAAGCTTGATGCAACTAAGTTGAAAGTGTGATTTGATTTCAAGCGTAAAGTTTGAGCAACTTCCCGAGCGGAAGTAGAGATCGCCGAGGAACCTTGTCGAGTGATCAATTGCGGGGGTATGAAGTGCTTGTACATTATACAATTTGGAACCCCCGCAGTTGATTGGTCAGATCGCGGGTGAGCCGTGATCGATGGCTGTGAATAACTGCGGGGGGTGCTGGTCGAAGTTCGCTACCGTACTACAGGACCCCCCGCGGTGATGTCATTTGGTGAGGTGGACGATAGCTGTCCTAACGGCTTTTTCATGTCATGTTGGCATTTATTACAGATTTTCCTAGCTGTTAAAAGGGTTCTTTTATCCCGTTTTCATCTATTTGTGGTTGTTTTTACCTTTGAACCGTGTTCTTGCCACCTTTGCATTGTCTGCTATCCCACGAATTGTTTCTATCTCCGTCAGCCATGGAAAAGCGAGTCTCCCTATCTGGTATTTCAAACCTCAGTCCCCTCCTGGACAGCGAAAAATACGTCCACGACACCTTGTCCTCTGTCAATCATCCCTTATTGTGTCACCAAGTGACCCTCAATGCCAATAAATCCCCAGTGTTTTCCACCATGAGAACTTCCGGTGTTTTGGCAGCCTGTATCCCAAAAACCAACTTTTTTCCCGAATTCATATCATGGCTGGTTTCTTCAATGTACCCTGGTAAGTGTTTCATCATGAACTCGCTGGGAGAAAACGTTCTCAGGGTGTCGACGCAACTAATTCGACAGGCATTATGCTGTCCCGAAAGTGAGTCACCATTGCAGTTTTCTGAAGATTCATTGGCTTGTGCTTTTGAAGACCTTTCAGATGAAGAGTTTAGTCTGTGTATGTCATACTTGAGACCGAATTCGGAGAAAGCTTAGTTTGAGGGAGAACAATTTAGTTTGGAAGCGTTCAATGCTGAGTATACACAGATTGAGGAAAAGATCAATTTAGGATGGCTCTGACACAAATTGAGGAAAAGATCAATTTAGGATGGCTCTGACACATCCAACTAGAATGTCCCTTGGATCTTCGAGCAGTTTTAATGAAGTAAACATAGTTATGGATGTTAAAAAGATTCCATTATGGGATAAAATGAATCTTTATATGCAGACCGGGAAGTTGATTGTTAATGATTTAACCAAGACTAATGCCACAGCAATTAAGGCTAAAAACATGCTTGCGAAAGTTATTAAACAGATCAAGATGGAGAAAGCTAATTCAAGAGCTTTGTCAACTCAAAATGAAGAATTGAAGAAGATCATTATGAAAATAGGTGTAGATCCCAATGATAAAGCTGCAGTTCAAAAACTCATGAAAAGTGCGGAAATGGAAATATCCTCATTGAGGAAAAAGTTAAAATTACCAGTCACAGAGCATTCAATGGTTGTTGAAGTAGCAGAAGTAGAGAAAGAAAAAGAGGAGCTGCGTCAACAATTGTTGCAGAAGGATGAAGAATTGACTAAAGTAAAATAGACTGCTATCTCATTACAGAACCATATTGAAAACCACACTTGCACTTTTATTTCGCCTACAGGTGATGTTGATTCCGATCCTCAAGCACAGATAGTTCAGCTCAGCACCAAATTAAAGTTAGCAGAATGAGATCGTAAGTAGGTTCAATCAGAGTTGGAAATAGCTACCAAGATCATGCGAGCATGGGAAGATGAAGCAAATGAGAACAAGCAGAAGTTACAAAAGGCTGAGGACGAAATTAAAGATCTCAAGGAAAATTTAAAAGGTAATATCTCACTGTTAAGAGCTAAAGATATCATCTGGGGCGAAATAATTTCTGAAATGAAATCCAATTGGGATTCCCTAAATATAATTGCTAAGGAAAAACACCTCATTTCAGAGCATGAAGAAGAGATATTGTCTGAAAAGCAAATGGTCATGAAAAGAGAAAATTGGGCTAAAAAGTTTATATATTTTATCAATTCCAAATCAGATGAGGAGTTAGAAGATATGGAAATACAAGACAGATATTTTTACGCTGAAGAAGTCAATAAGATGATAATTAAGAATAATCTTCGACAAGTAGCAGAGAAAAGGTTACTGGGAATAAAGGAGGTAGTAAAGAAGTTTGACATAACATTTGATAAATTGATCAGGACAGTTTTACCATCATGCTGGACAGAAAAGGGAAATATTTTGACGTGGAAGTTTTATGAAGATGCACTAACACTGGCAAAAAGCAGGGCATATAGTAGGCACGAAAAAACTCAAGTTTTAAGGGGAGAAACAATATTTAACTTTTTGCAGAGGCATTTCAACTTGCTATGAATGGTTAAAACACTCTTCACGGAAAGGCTTACTCACAGTCAGGCTGTTGCATTTAGATTGGAATATCTTAGTTACAAGAACGCTTCTACAACTCAAGGTGAACTTTGGAAAAAATGAAAAACTTTTTCCGTGGATACAGCAAAAGAGATCCCAATGGCTCAATCAAAAGCAGCCATTGATTCAGCAATAGCTTCAGGACCAGATGTTCTCATAGATTAGGAGTTTTAAAATTCTCATTTTATTTTTCAAAACTATGTAAATGTAATAGGACTTTCCGAAGCATGTGCTTCCATAACAGTTAGTGGTTTAAGAAATTAGAATTAGTTGGAGCAGTTAGAATCAGTTTCATTACTGGAAACTATCTTGTGCTACTGTATTAAAGGACAATTTCAAGAAAGATGAAGGTTCCGAGTTTTGGACCTTGAAGCTAAAATTTTGTACTGAAGAATACTGAATTAATGAAAATTTTTTGCAAGTTTTCTTCATTCTGTTTATGCTGAATAGTTCCTCATTTTTCATTATGTTTTCCATATCTGTGAGTAAAATAGAGTAATTTGAGCTGCAGGTCTCTAGATACATGTGTATTTAAGAGTTAAATAAACCTTAATGGGCGCTCCTCTATTTTAACATTATCATTACTCATTCCTTCAGGATTTTACACTGATAGATTATGTTTCAAGCAGCATATCAAATTGAAATCCTTTCTTTCTTGTTTCTTCCATCCTTTCATTTCAGCATAGGGAGGATATGGCATTGTAGAACCTTCCATGGGTTTAATATTTGAAAATTACATAATTAATGTTTGAAGGTTTAGAGAACAGGGATAGATATACTTTTGTTTGTGACATAATCTTTAATGTCTTGAGCACGGATTTCTTTACACAGCAAGAAATTGTTTCTCAAGGAACAACAGTACCTACTTGCTAGAGAGTGTTAGAGGCATTTGTTGAGTTTTGGTGCCTTCATGGCTTACTAGACAGCGCATCGGGAAAAATCACAGCACCTTTTCCAAAAGCACAGTGCCAGTGGGGGAAAAGCGCAACGCTGCCTGCTCTAAGCACAGTGCCAATTGAGAAAGTGCAACGCCACCCTCCCCTAAGCGCAGCACCACAAAAAACTCAGCCTCAGACCCTAAAAATTGATTTATTGAACCAAGGGAGTGTGTGCTCAATGGATGAAATGACCAATGAGATTAATTTTTATGTCTTGGTGGTCTTTATACTTCATCATTTGAATAGATTGGGCCTTGGGACCCACTTTTTCCTTTCTTCACTTCACTTTAAACTATGAATCTTTACCTTTGCATTTGTCTTTTTCTTTGACACATTGATCATTTAGTGACTTTCAGAACTCTTTGATTTGACATTTTGATGCTCTGGCATGTTGAAACTCTGAGTTAGCAGCTTGGGAATCATGAAATTATTATATCTTTAATGACACAAAATTACATAATGAAAATTAAAAATTACATCTTAAAACCAAAATTACATGCTGAAACAAGAATTCTTCTTTTACAAATCATCTTCATATGGTGAAGAGATGTTATTTAATCACCCTTTACTTGTTGGTCTTATGTAATGGAAATGAATTTTATTGTACTATGGAAACCCTAATGACCTAATGAAACCTTGAAAAACCCTAAAATACCTAATGAGACCTTGAAAGACTGAATTTCATGATGACACGACTGAAATTAACTTTATGGATGGTGTATAGTCAGCAAGGTATGAAACTAGGCCAGAAAGTAATCAAATTTGAGGAAGAGTGATGGTTTTGGACTAGGGATACCATTAGTGACTAAATTTTTGCATGACCTAGTGGAATGATAAAAATTTTCTCAGTGGGACCCTTAAAATGACATGAAAAGAGGATTTTTTATCATTGATGGCACGATGAAATAATGACACTAAAACCCACTTTCCTTGCATACGGAAATGAATAGCATGGACATGGAGGATATTTGGAGCATGAGACTCTTAGTGATTATCTTTCAGAGTAGAAATATAAATCTAGAGCATTCAAAGAGAATCTATCTTTCCAGCAGTTTTTCTAGATTAAAGAGAACTAGAG
Organism: Pinus albicaulis; assembly: GCA_034641835.2. Lineage (NCBI taxonomy): Eukaryota > Viridiplantae > Streptophyta > Pinopsida > Pinales > Pinaceae > Pinus > Pinus albicaulis. The sequence continues at coordinate 107,368,899 of CM076570.1, read as the reverse complement.
ACCCCGCAGTAGAAATAAAAGAAGAGGGCATATGCAGAATAGATTCTTTCTACCTACATTCGGTGGGTCATCCAAAATCATGACCTAGGCTTGGATGGAGAAGTTAGATTATTTATTCAAAATACACCCTATAGTGGAAGAAGAGGCTATTCAAATTGCAGTGCTACACCTTGAGGGTGAAGCAAGTGATTGGTGGTTTGGTAGATTGAAACATGCAAGAGTGACTACGTATGGATATTTCACTCAAATATTGGTAAAGAGGTTTGACAGAAGAAAACTGGAGGAACTTTCCATTGAGACATTATCTGACAATAAAGAGAAAGTGTATGAGGAGCAGAAGGGAGATTTCAGTGCTGATACACTGGGAGGAGATCAACTACCACCACCAGTAAAAAGAGTACTTGCACAGATTGGAGGAGGCCTTTCATTTTGGCAAGATGTTCCCAAAAATTTGACATTGAGAGTCCAAGGCATGATTCATGAGGTGCATGAGGAAGAGGAAGTAGATACCAATGTTGGTGCAACAATAGAGGAGCAACCATCACCATCACCAGCAGTTGGAGAAGCAATTGCACCTGTTGGAGGAACTCTTGTTTCTTTGCAAGATGTTCCCAAGCATCAGCTGATCCAAGGTATGCAAACATTTACACCCCATGTTATTTCAGCACATCATATGGATATTTGTGAGGTCATTCCATAATGTAAATTGCATGATGGTTAAAGCACATTGCTGATTTAGAGCAGTAGACTATCACTGCGTAGAGGACCCTTGACTAGTTCAAGAAGAATATGTATAGTTATCCCAGTTTGACATTGTTGAGTTTCACACAACACTTTTTGTTGGAGTGTGGAGTTTCTGAGGATGGGATTAGCATATTCCTAATGTAGGGAAGCTATCTAATAGCTTTTGAGAATCATAAGTTATTGTCACATGATTTTCCGTATTCTACTTACGACAAAGAGATATTAGCCATTATTCATGCATTGGTCAAATTCTAGTAGTTTTTGATTGGTAGTAGATTTCGGGGGAATACCAACCATCATAGTCTCCAACATCTTTTTGGAGGAGTAAAAAATACAAAAGAGGCAGTAATGGTGGATCAATACAATGTAGGACTATGAGTTCAGCATTGTGTATGGAGAGGGCCATGAGACAGTAGATGCACTATCATGGAGATCAACAGCGCTTTCATTAAGGAGCAGTGATGATTTGAGGGCCCGGTTATTATTTTAGCATTCTGATGATCGCTTCACTTATGAAACATTAGATGGGAAGATGGTATATGGTAGACATCATGTAATGGATAAAATCTTCCATTATCAGGACAAAGCCTTCTTGATGAGCACCTTACAGCTCAAAGCTAGTTTTCTAAATACGACGTATTCCAAACCTCATAGGTTCTACCAGGCCATCGGAGACAGGTTCTCATGGAGAGACCTCAAGGAGGATTCAATTCAACATATCTTGGAGTGAAAATATTTTCATCATATTGTGGAGGATGGTATTATCAACATTGATCCGTTGTCAAGGTATGCACATTGCTTCGACATTTTCACACAGCACATCTCTTCACCCATGATCGAATTATATTTCTGGGATGTCTTCATGCTTCATGATCTTCCCAAGGCCACAGATAGTGACGGGGGTATTTATTCTATGAGAATTTTTTTGCGACAGCTTCTCCATTGGGTGGATACTGAGTTGGTGCATGATATGAGTCATCACCCATAGTTGGATGGATGGATGGAGATGATGAGAAAGTGGCTGAACAAATACTTGCAGATCTATGATGCGGGGTAGCATGAAGCATGGCTATGCTGGTTTCTCTTGAGTGAGTATGGTTACCACCTGACATTTCAGATTGGTATGTTCCATTCCTTCCATAGTACTGAGGTGATGCAGCAACAAGAGGAATGGCTGCACTAGATACTCTTGGGAGAGTATGGCCAAGAAATTTCATTTTATATGTCCATTGGCATATCATTGTTTCCTACCTTGCACAATAGTGATGAGATGAAGCAGATGGAGGCATGGTTGCGTTGGTTACTCTTGTGGGAGTGTGGCCACCATATGACATTCTGCATGTCAACTGGGATTTCACTATTTTATAATTGGCATGATGATGTGTTGTGGCAACAGGAGGCCTTGCTGTTTTGGCTTCTCTTGAGGGAGTATGGCTACCATACTTGGTTTGATAATGATATGATGTGGCAGCAAGAGGCATTGTTGCGGTGGCTTCTTGATCTAAATCTTTTCTTTGGTTTATCTTGGGATTGAGTTTAGTCCTCCTCTTGTACATGATTTTAAACCCTTTGTTGGAAGTTTCATTCACTAAATGTGACTCTTCTTCCCTCATCCCTTTTCATGATTTCTCCTGTGGGACAAGAGTTTGTGATGTTGAAGTAGAAACCAACTGTTCCTCGACCTCTTGTAGAGTGTTTTCATTCCATTCTAGTTGGTTCATATATCTCTCAATTTTTGGCCTGTGTGTATGAATGTAAGGTGTACATTTTTTCTCTACCCTTAGCTTGGAGATGGTACCTAATGGATCATATGACCATGAAAAACTGAGTTTGAATTGAATTTCCTTTAGAAATTTATTTGCTTCCTCCCCTGCTATTCTATTGTTACAAATGAAAGGTCATATTTGTGTTTTACTTTGAATTGATATTTCTTCTTTGCAAACACAAAATGTCATCAACATTGAGCATTTTCCTAATGTATTCTAGAGAAAAAATCTTCATTGGGAGGATTTTTGGGAGCTTATCTGGGGCAAGATCACAACCATAGATCTTCAATTTTGTGTAATTATGGTAAATATACCAGTATCCTTTTTTGGTTTGGTCTAATAACTGAAAATTTTTCCTAGTGTCTTCACTGATTGTTGGCTCTGAAGTGTTGCCTAAAATTTTGAGGCTAGATGTACAAACAGTTCAATGAATTGTTTGTATCAATATTCATTTTTTCCTTCATCACCATTGTAGTCTAGAAGACGACAGATTGTTGATTTCCATCATCGTCCAACTTTTTCATTTCAAACTTGAACTTGTCTCCCTGAAAATACAAAACATATATACTAAAATAGAGGCATATTTAAACACCTCTTCAGTTTGGAATCTAACAAACTGGTCATGGATGGCATATACTAGGAATTGGATAAAGTTGAAAAATATGGAAGTCTTAGAATCTGTAGAAAATATAGAAAATAATCCTATAATTTCCTCATCTACCTATTGATCTGAGTAATATCCAAGGAGGTAGGAGATAATTGTAATTATTTTATTAGCTCTATTAGGGAAAATGGATGATGAATAGGGAGGATTTTTCTTGGGTAATTGGGCATCTTTAGCCAGAAAAATATCAAGGGTTTTAGCCCTTTCTGCAAAATCCATCTTCTGATATAGTTTAGTGAGTGCTTCTTGAGAGAAAGCAGTTTCATTTTCTGTGATTGGGGCATGCATCATTTGGTCTATGGATTGGGTAGTTATGGTAAATAAAATCTCCCTTGTAGGGGCAATTATATCTCTTTGGATGGGTATATAACAAGCTTGGCACTTTTTAATGAATTCAGGGGCACTGTGGATGTGGGGAAAAATATAATGGGGTACATTACACTCCCACTGTCCAATATCATCCGACTTGTAAATTTACTTGTCTTCTAGCCAACATTACATTTCAAACAACTCAAATTCACATAGGGTTTCATGGATTTTATAATCCTTATCTTCCAAAGGTATGTGATCAAGGTCAACAAGGGGATGGAGAAATGGATTTACAAGCTCCTCTTGTCCCTTATTCTTAGGAGGCATGGTTGGATCTGGTTTTATGGTGAATGAGGGTTTCTAATAATAAAATGGCTGTCAGGACTATGTAAAACTTTGGGACTAGGAAGAAATGTGCAACAGTTGCAAAGAATACTTTGATAAAGACCTGATTATTTGTTTTGACGCTCTATCAACCTGCAACAAACATGCATAGAGCAGAGAAAATGAAAAGGTAAAAGTTTAGAAGTTGATCAGGCATGGATTTATACACCAATTAATCAATTTTACCATTGATTGTGGCACGGATCCATTGGATTAATGGTCAGTCATGAATTGAATTCATTAACGGTTGCTTTTCTGCATGAATGCATTTAATAGGAAATGGTATTGGTCGATGTGTCATGAGATGATAGGCGCTCAACTGGTTGATTAATGATTTTTGACATAGAAGAGAAACTTCTTTTCAGAGGGGTTCTAAAGCGGTAAGTGGTTTAAGCAGGGGGGGTGAAAAATAATGAGAAGGCGCCACATTATCATGGGCTTGAAAATCAGAACAAATTTTTTCAGACCACCCCCCCCCCCCCAACCCCTGACGGTAAAGATCGGATGGAGAGGGAGGGCCGGAAAAGGACAAGGGCTGTTAGATGAGGAAGTGGAAGATCGGATGGGAAGAGAGATGATGGTAAGTTAATGTGATGTGATGCTATAGTTTGTCGGGTAGAGGGGGGTTTGATAAAGGTAAAACTTTGGATAATGGATTATATGCCCAAACTTGATATTCATGCGCCCGATCACTTTTAACTTAGGATAAAATATTTTACCCCTTTTCCTTCTCATGTGCATATAATAACTTTGAAAGTTTCAAACCTAGGATAAAACTTTTAATGCTTTTCAAAGTTATAATACAAATTCAACCTACCCTTTACTTTTCATTTGTTTTTCTAAGCTAACATTTTTTCATCTTCTTTATTTAGGGTGCATTTAGGCTAGCAAACCCACATATCCATTTTTTTATAAAAATATAACTTACTCTATCACTTATTTCTCCTATTGATTCAGATTAGATTGTTGAATCAATCTCATTTCTACCTAACTACTGATTTTCCAAGATTAAACTGTTTGGAAAATATTTATTCACTATCCTAATTAACATGACATTCACAATTGTTCCATCATGATTAAGTTGTTTGATTGGAACAAAATTCTAGTCATTGTGGAATTTTAAGAATAGTTGCACATAATTTTATTTGATTTTGACATAAAGGAAACTAATTTAATAGTAGTGCCATTTAAATTTGCAGCACTTTCAGTATTATTTCTATTTTTCTTTTGTGGGGTTTTATTCTCTTTTATTATTTTTTCAATTATTTTTTTGTCTTTTTTCTTCATATTCATTTTCTTTTTGACATACCCTCTTTTGAGTTTGTTTTTTATATTTTTTTTTGGAAATCATTTGCAAATTGAAAATTATTTACAATGTACAATTACAAATATGAAATAATCCATCACCTTGAGATCCTATAAAATATAGGACCCTAACAGTGGCTCCAGTTGGGGATGGAACTTCTCCATGTGAAGTTTCAAGAAAATATGATTAGTAGCCTTGAATATTCAATGTTTGTAGTGTCTGCATCCGATTTATTTTGTTTTTAAGGTACTTATGGTAGCTTTTCAATCAGGGCTTAGGGCCTTCTCTGTGGGCTTCAACTCCAATCAGCAAGTTACCCAATCAGATCAATAAAGGCTATGAAATTTACAATGATGTAAGAAAAATATTTATGCTAATAAAAGTAGTGCTTCAGCATCCTTCCATTTCTAGAACGACCAGGTAACTCTGCTCCATCCAATTCCTTGAGGAAGAATGCCTTGTTTCCCCTGAAAGCATAAATAATGTATGCCCCTTTCCAAAGGTTATCAAGTTTACCATGTTAACCTTTGTCTTCTCTCCTGGAATCCCACCTTATAAATTTATCTACAATGTTGAAGTCATCTGCTTTAGTCAATCTGTCAAAAATATTTTTGACATTTTCCTGAATTACTTGAGTTTTGTTGTAGACCTCCTCCCTTTACTGCTACAATTGAATGGTTTGATTGATTATTCTCTGTATGTCATTTGGCTCAACCTATAATTATTGTATTATCTTCATGACTGGTACTCCTAAATATAATGGAAACATAGCATCCATTCCATAGACCAATTGTTATGGTGAAATACCAATTGACTTCTTTGTAGTAAGTCTCTCAGCCCAAAGTGCATTAAACAACTTGTTGTGCCAATATTTCTTGTTGTCCTCCAACAACTTTTTAATGATATTTACGAGACTCTTATTTGAGGATTCATCCAACCCATTACCATGAGGGTAATAATCTATTGAATTTCCCAAATTAATGTGGTATTTATTACATAATTCAATCATTTTCTTAGATTTAAAAGTTCTTGCATTATCAGTAATAAGTTTTCTAGGACAGCCAAATATATTGGTCTCAAGAAATTTAATAATGACAACATTAGTAGCAGATCTAGAAGGGGTGGCCTCTATCTATTTATTAAAGTAATATGTGGTTGTGATAATCCACTTATGTTGGCCAGAGGAAGGAGGATGAATTTCACCAATGAAATCCAATCCCCATTGTTGGAAAGGTCTTTCAACTGAAATGGGCTTTAATGGCAGGGGTAAAAGCTTTATTTTTCCTTCAAAAATTTGGAATTTATGGCATGAAGTTACTTTCTTATGAATTTTATATGATGCAAAACTTAACTGCTTTTAATTTTATAAATCTAAGTTCCTTTTATTTTGTTAGACTAGGAGGAGCATTGAAATTGAATAAAACATACAAAAATTTCACATACCAAGGTGAGTTAAAAAATGCTTCATCGATCTATGGAGTCACATTTTCCTCTTAATCATCCAATGCAGCAACAAAGTTGATTTCTAATGCATGGAAATTAGACTCTGCCATCAGTTTGGAGAGTCCTTGTCATTTGATCAACTTGGTGGGTTTGATTTCTAATTCATGCTCAAGGATGACAACAATCCATTTTCCTTGTTTTCCATCTGGTCCATTCTGTGTTAAAATATCCTTGACAACTGAATTAGGTACATGTGTGATAATATGGGAATGAAAAATATATACTATAAAATATTTTATTGCTTTAACCAATGCAAAGGCCTATTTTTCCATAATATTATATTTCAAAGATGCATCTCTTAAAGCCTTACTGAAAATGCAATAGGTTTTTAAAATCCTTCCTCATGTTTTTGCAACAAAATAGCTACAACAGTGTGTTCAAAAGAAAAATAAAAGATAATAAAATATTTAGTAAAATTTGGACTAATCAACATTGGTGCTTTTGTTAATGCATGTTTAAATAAATCAAAGGATTATCTAGCCTCAATACTCCATCTAATTTTTGAATCATTTTTAAGCATGTTTGTTATATTTCTAAGAAGCCCTACAAGGTTAGGAATGAATCTCCTTAGGAAATTAAGCTTGGAAATAAAAGACTGAAGATCTTTGATGTTTCTAGGGTGACTGATTTTCAATATAGCTTCAATTATATTGGGATCAATCCTAATCCTATCCTTTGAAATAATATGAACAAGAAGCTTACCTTACTCAAGGCCAAACAATGTTTTCTTAGGATTTAATGAGATACCAAACCTTCTACACTTTTCAAACACTCTTCTTAGATGCCTCGAATGTTCCTCATCATCCTTTGAATAGATAGTAATGTCATCAAGATAAATCACAATAAAATGGCCAATCTCATCAGCAAAGGAAATATCCATTGCTCTTTGAAATGTGGCCCCAACATTCATTAACCCAAAGGACATCTTCGCATACATGAAGGTCCCCTGGAATATACCAAATTTTCCATCAGCTAATTGGAATATTAGAGTTCTTAATTTTATTATTTATTTAAGTAAATAAAAAGGGTGGAGGGATGATGCAGGAGCATCAAGTTAAATTTTCATTATTCAATTGTGTAATTAAGGGGGTGAGAGATTTTAATTATTTTATTAATTAATTTGCTCATTTTTAATAAATTAGGAGAGAAAATATAAATGTGAGGATTATTGTAAATATTCCTTAAATAATTAAAGGATATGAGTGGAGTGAATTAGGTAGATAATCTAGGGATGAGGAATTCCATAAATGAGACTTAGTTGAGTCCAAAAAAAGATAAATCTAAATTAGATTTTAAGTTGAGATTTGTGTGGAGGAAATTATGGAGTGGAATAAATTCATATTTATGTATAAATATGAAACTTGTGAGAGTGAAATGACACAAAGAGAAGTGAGGAGAGGTGAGGAATATAGAGAGTAGAAAGAATGGTTTGAAGGGCCAGGAGCCAAGAGGTCGCCCATTGTAATATTTGGCCAAAGAGTTTTTATGTTTTATATCAGTATTTTATTTATGTGGCTCTCTTTCCTTCATATGTATTTTTGAGCTGAACATATTTGTGGTTTTAATGAAGAATTTTAATTTTGATAGAAGCACACGTTTTTTTATTTGCTGGGATATGATTTAACCCAGTATCTTGGCATCATTTTGGTATCAGAGCAAAGATCCATGCCTGGCGAGGTTGAATGCGTTGAAGAGGAGGTGCACAATGTTTTGGTAAGAGCAGAGTTGGTTGCCTGGAACATTGAGAATTTCGAAGTCGAATTGAATTGTGAGTGTGTGGTAATACAATTCTGATTGTGGAATGCGTAAATTATGTGTGGTGCATATTGGGTAGCGTATTATAAAGATCATCAGATTTGGATTTTGAATTATGGTGCTTCCTCTACCCAGTTAAATTTATAGTCACCCACTACATATTGCTGGCCGTAACCGTGAATGTTGATGGACTGTCAAGCATATTTCCATTTTTCTTATAATAAAAACTTGGAAAACCACAGATTTTGTGTAGGCACAACATCAGTGTGAAATTCAAGCCGGAATCGACCAGCGCAGAGTGCCAAGCGGATGCAAGAGAAATTTTTCTTGGTTGTGACTTTTATGTGTCATGTTAAGCATTAAATTTGCGTAATATAAAAAAAATCCATTGCATGGGATCATGGATGCATGATGCAACTGAGTGTTAGAACTAAGTCGATGGGCATGGTGCGGAATAAGTCTCCAAAATTGAGACTGTGTAAATTTTTATTGTGACTGTGATCAAATGAATTTATTTGTGCAATCTACAGGGACAATATACATTAGGTATGATGCTTGAAGCAGAAGCAGTCTCAAATTGCTTGAATTATAAACAAAGACTGGAGTTATAAGTATGAAAGACGAATGAAAAAGTAGCAGATCCATTAAGGAAACAACAATAAGTTAACACATCCACGGGGGAAGGATATTGAAACTTGACACAGTCTTAACACCGGCAAAGACGTGTTAGTCGGATGCATGTGTTTTCGACATCCAATGGATAACTGTGAAGCAAAGAAACATTGCGATGAACCACTTCTCTAGATCTGCAACGCAAGGTTTGGTCATGTTGAGTTAAATTCAGAAACAATCGATTCATTTTTGGCTAGCAAAGACTGTGTATAAACTGCATATAATTTTATGATGGGTAGATTGATGCGTGTAATCTTGTATTGATTTGTATGCATCAATTGATGCGTGTAATTCCTGTGTGCATTGAAGAATTACGAAAGAATTAAACCCATCTCTATTTTTCCATGGAAGTGTGACGTGTGAACATGTGCAGTAGACCAGCCATGGGTTTCAGCAACATTTTGAGTCCGCGGTGTTGGTTAAATCGTGTGACATGTGACCATTTGCAGCCAACCATGTCATGGGATGAATGTTATGACTTGGCCATTGTTGTTTGGAAGGCTGGTAGAAATTGTTATGCGTAGGCTTGAGTGTTTCGTGTCTTTTTTGGTTGATGGGCATGGGCTCAATACGGGTTGAATATTTTCTTTATGGATTCCAAATGCAATTTTTAATTGTGTTATTATTACAAAAAATCACAATGATCCTTTGAGGACTCATCGACTATTGGAAAAAATGGATTTTTCACAAATGATGCAATATTTTATTATTATAGGTATAAATCGAGAAGTATTTGGAATTGCATACTAAGTGCTGAAGAATAGATCAATTCCATCATTTTGAAGATTAACCTGGGTCTTAGTAAAATTGAATATTTTACTTTGAAAGTGGAAATTTGCTTTCTACATCAAGTTTTGGAAGCCAGTCATATCAAGGCACTTAAAAAAAAAGCACGTGTGGGGCTTGTGAAAGAGGTGCAGTTCTAGCGGAAAATTCAAAGTATGGATCCAATGTTTCCATGGTACCATCTTCCAGCATAAGAAAAGGTCACTAGGACTGATCGAGGTAAATTTTTTGAAAAATTCATGTACACTTTTTTGGGAGAATGTAATCTTGAAAGGATGTTCAGTTACATTAAGATTTCATGTTTTCAAAGCAAGAAATTGAAATTGAAGAGATTGATATGAGGGAACTTGGATTAAACTAAGAGGGGAGATTGTGTGTACCTTGAAGGTTTCTAACATTATTTGCTGGGAAAATATTTATGTTAGAAATTTTCTAGGAATAAATTTATTTGTTGGGGAGATATTGTTGGAGAATGGACCTTGCACATTCAAAGTAAATCTGTTGAGGCTTGAATGTCTTCCTAAAAGAATATGCAAGAGGAGGGTTGGATCATTTCAACCACGAGAAGATACAAGGTAAGTGCTCATTGAATGAATCAATATTCATTGAGTAGAGGTATTTTAAAATCTGGATGATTAAATTTCCTTGCCATACTCGTTGCAAATGCGGAAGTATAAATGAATGGAAAATTAATGGGAAAATTTGCTGATCTTGGGTGATATAAAGAGAAACATGCATTTTTATGTGAGAGGGTTTATTATGCATAATGTGGATTCTTCACAGTTTTCATTAAGTCATTTTGGACCAATGCTTGTAGTTGGAAAAAGGAGAATTCTTTTCATTTTTGGTTGAAAACATAATTGCTTGATGTTGTAAAATATTTGTTTTACCATCATGTGGCAGCATCTAAGAGGTGATATTCAGGATGGACATAATGTACAGGTTGTACATCGAAGAGTTTGGAATATGAATAGCTTGTTCTCTGTACACAGATGAAGAAATGTGAATTGATGTGTATGGTGCATGAAAGAGCAGGAAAAATGTTTGCACTAAAATGATGAGCAAATTGAATGAAATGCATGTGAATGTTAACAGTGACAAAGACGACACAGAAGAATGGAAACCAGAAAATTGAGATTGTGAAGTGAAGGTTTGTTAATAACCTTAACAGGGCATAAGGTATGATAAGTCATAAAGGTATTTTTGAATGTTGAAAAGTGAATGGTTTATTTATTTTCACCATAAAATAAATCTCTGAAAACATGGAGTGCATTTCGACTAAAGACTTCAGTATCATGTGAAATGATAATGGGAAACTGATGATTTTTCATAAGTATGAGAGAGAGTGAAGATTTTACATCCTAAAATGTATTAGGAGTGTATGTTTGTTGGAGGATTGTATAACTTGAATTAAGTCAAAATATCTACTATCATAATTATTGGGGCAAAGTTTGAAGTCAAAACAGATGTTACAGTCAAATGAAAGTTTGTATAGTTTGAGTGAAGATTGAATATTTTCATCCAAGATGAATAATTGGTGTAAGTTTGAAGTCAAAGAGTCATAAGCTAAGTCAAAATTCTGAATGTAATTGGGTGCATGATTAGCAGAGCTCAACACCCAAAGAATTGGTCATTGTAACACATGAGTTACTAAAGTGTTGTTTTCATCAAAGTGAAGCAAGAGGGTTTCCAGAGATTGGTTTCAAGGCAGAGAACCAAGAGAAGCCAAGCGCAGGAGGAGAACTTGCAATTTTTATGAATGACAAGTGTGAAGGATTGAATGAAATCCACACGTGAACAGATGAAGTTCACCAAGGAGGGAAAGGTGACTGTTGATAGTCATTTCCAACGATCTGATGAAGACCACATAAGAGAAAATAAGGAAAATTCCAAGGTAAGTGGCATATGTGAGTAGTTGACAGATGAATATTATGAGCGGGAGAAGGCTGAGATAATAGTTCACCTTGAATTGTTAATGGAATTGTTGCAGGAAAAATGTGAAAGACCAGACACATGGTTGGACCATGAGAAAGAAGGTAAAGTGACAAAGGCTACATGCAAAGAGGGAAAAGCAGGTAAACATACAGTTGACAGAAGAGCTAAGGAAGCTTGAGCAGATGTTGAGGTGTGAAGAACTCAGAGAGGCTGAGTTAAAAATGGATGTTTCCATTTGTGGCGCATAACAGGGTGAAATTCTAGGTGAAGAGATCAATGGGGAAGATCTCATGAACTATTGGGATAGTTCAGAAGAGTCTGAAGACGTGTTGGCGAGAGAAGCAGATGAGACTATGAAGCCTTGCATTTTTAAATCTCACAGTTTATGTAAGTTTGCAAGATGTGCGAAAGATGGTGAGCAGTCTGGTGAAACAGTCACAGAGAAGAATGAAACTTTTTAGGTGGAGTCTGATGGAGAATGCTTTTCAGATAAGGAAGGTACTGATTTGTTTCAACAAGAAGAAATCATCAATGAATTCATGTTTGGGGTAAGATAGCAAGTTTAAGCTGTTATGAAACAAAAGAAAAATGGAAATTCCGAAGAGATATTCCAAGGAGGTAAACAAATGTATTTGTTTAGTGAATTTGCTGTTAGAAGTTTACAATGTAATGATGCTGAAACCAGGACAACTCAGGAAGATTTCTAGAAGAAGGATGAAGCTATGAATGAAGGTTGTGACGAAGTGCTGAAAAAATTTCATAGGGAAATCAAGTTCTTGGAACAATGGCTTAAGGAACCTGATGGAGAAGTAAAGCTTGCAGAACCTGATCTAGAAGAAATTGCAGTTAATATGTGTGATAGGGATGAAATGATTTTAAAATTTATAGATTTGAATGAATGCTATCACTTTTCATATAATAATTTAGCTGTAGGTAAAGAAACCGACATTAACATATATGATGTCGAACTCAGAGAAATTGAGCAGAAATTATTTGGCATTGGGATGAAGGATCAGAAGCAGCAAGGAAGTTGTGTCCCTAGAGACATAAAGGAGACAAAAATAATGATCTAGTAGGATGAAGATGGAAGCAACCAGCAGTTCAAAATAGGATCTGTTGAAATCCTGAAAGTCGATGGTGGGAGATTGATGCCTGAAGCATCAAAAGAGACCGAAAGGTCTTATCTTTTTAAAACTAATAGTTTGTCAGTGAATGCAAGTACAGCACCGGACGAGAAAGTTGTTTCTATAAAAGCAATCAAAGACTATAGTAGTAATCAAGGAGTTCTTGATTATTCTTCATTTCAAAAAGTTGAGTGTTCAGCTCAGTTGGAGATAAAAGAGTTCAACCAAAAGGAATTTCTCCAAGGAATTGGCGAAAGAAAGCGTTGGAGAAGCCGATGGAATCTGATCGACAGAGTGAGCGATGAGTTACCAAATCGAGTTGATACTTTGAAGGACCAGCGACAGAATAGAGTTTTGAATCCTGGAGGGATTAAGTCATCAGGACTTGTGGTTGTCGCATTTTTACAGAAAAGCAGCGGACCTCATAGACAGGAGTCTATGGAAACTTCTCTACATGGGGAGTCTGATGCAGGAGCTTCAAGTTAAATTTTCATTATTCAATTGTGTAATTAAGGGGGTGAGAGATTTTAATTATTTTATTAATTAATTTTCTCATTTTTAATAAATTAGGAGAGAAAATATAAATGTGAGGATTATTGTAAATATTCCTTAAATATTTAAAGGATATGAGTGGAGTGAATTAGGTAGATAATATAGGGATGAGGAATTCCATAAACGAGACTTAGTTGAGTCCAAAAAAAGATAAATCTAAATTAGATTTTAAGTTGAGATTTGTGTGGAGGAAATTATGGAGTGGAATAAATTCATATTTATGTATAAATATGAAACTTGTGAGAGTGAAATGACACAAAGAGAAGTGAGGAGAGGTGAGGAATATAGAGAGTAGAAAGAATGGTTTGAAGGGCCAGGAGCCAAGAGGTCGCCCATTGTAATATTTGGCCAAAGAGTTTTTATGTTTTATATCAGTATTTTATTTATGTGGCTCTCTTTCCTTCATATGTATTTTTGAGCTGAACATATTTGTGGTTTTAATGAAGAATTTAATTTTGATGGAAGCACATGTGTTTTTATTTTCTGGGATCTGATTTAACCCAGTATCCTAGCATCAAGGGACCCATAAACTGAGTAGATAAATCAAATCCACTTCTGTAGTGTTAATGTGGGTTAGTTCAGTAGTGTAGTAGCATTATGGAGTAGTGGAGAAGCATAATAAAGAAGAAAGAGTGGAGGTCATGGAGAAATAATGAGGAAGATGATGGAGATAGTGATGACAGTGGAGGATTAATTGTAGAGATGATGGATATAATGGAGAAATAATGATGAAGTGATGGAGGAAGTAGTGCATTAAATGCACACATGATGGAGGGAGTGGAGAGTAATTGCAACAGTGTTGGATATCATGGAGGACAGCGCAGTCTTTATAGAGGCTAGTGGCCACATGTGCAGCGTATTAATGAGGTGGGCCAAGGCTAGAGAAGAATCACAACCATAAAAGGAAGATGAGGGTAGCAAAGAAAGGGGGTATATATGTTTATTGTTGAGTGTCGTAAGACATTTCTTTGCATGCTTCAACTATTTAGCTAAGTTTGTTGTGTTGTTTATCATCGAGTGTTCCCGAGCGGGAATCCCACCCTTACCCATGGGGGACTTTAAGTGCCTACTCTGGGAAGGTTTTCTTTGGCAGCATTCATCATCCATAAATCATTTCCACTTTTAGCCACTCTCATTTTCACTTCTAGCTACAGGAATTACGCATTCATGAACTTGGGTTTGAGAGTTGGAAAGCTTGTTCTTAGTACTTCAGTTGAGAAACATATGGAGGGATAAACCCTTCACACCGTGGATCCATTGAAGTCTTCTAGGATTTCATTTTCATATTCGGCATTAGGCCATCCATCTAATTCTCCTATGCAGCAACATTTCTTGTAGGAATTGCATAATTCTGCAGTGAGGGTTTGAGGAGAAGAGGAATTTCCAAGAAACTCATCTTGGAATCTTGTGAGGGATTAATCCTTCACTCCAAGAATCACTTTAGTAGCCTGGGATCAACATTTTATTATCTATCAGCAAGCTACATCATCATCCCTCCTATACATCGCAGTATTACCCAGCAGTTGTGCATGTAGCAACTACATATTCAGTGGAGAAGCCAGGTCCTAAGTTTCTCAGCTTGGGATCGGGAGAAGGGACCAACCCTTCCGTTATTGAACTGAGTGGGTTATATTTCAGTAGATAGAACATTATTTCAGCCCAAGATCAGCAGTTTTCTCCAGGGAGTGCATAACTCAGCCAGCAGGGTTGCAGTGTGCAACCCAAAAAGGGCCGAAATTCCAAACTGAAAATATTGCCAAACCATTTCTGGGTTTTTTTGGGTTTTCCAAGTAGAGTCCTTCGTTAAAATCTTGGATCTTTTTTAGCACTCCAGCAGACTCTCACACATATATCTTCTTCCTAGCAATAATAGTTTATACTTTCCAGTGCTAGGTTTCAATAGTGTATTTCAGCCATCTTGTGGCTTGAGTGCATTCCTTTTGGAGCACTGTGTATTTACATGGTTGTTGATACATAATGATATGGCTCAGTTGTTTCTTCTAATTTTTTGATGTTTTGATGTTATATTCTGGCATTTCCAACATTTTACAGTTTTGTGCTTACATTCTGGTTATTGCCTTGATTGAAATTTCTAAATGTTCTATATTCTTGTTTTTTCCATTTTTGGATATTACAGTGGTATCAGAGCATGACCTTTGGCTCAGCTTGTGGGAATTTCATGGCATCGGAAGAATAAGAAGAAGAAGCAGAAAATAAGAAGTATTCAATGGTGGAAGGATTGATTTTTGCTACACTTCTGTTCAGATCTATGCAAGATCTCACCATGGAGATCAAAGAAATCATAAGGGAAAGACAAAAGGAAACCTCAAGAGGGTTTCAGAATGGAGAAGGTTTGATCACTTCCTATCAACAGTATAAGCAATCAGTAGTGCAGAAAGTTCCACAAAGCCCTACTATGCCCACTTTTATCACTCCACCAGATCTCTAAGGCTGAGAAAGAGTCTAAACAAAGGTAACCACAGACTAGTATTTTATCTTGGTAGCTAGCCCTACCAAACCAGAGAGGGATCTCTCTACAAAGTCACAGCCAAAAGGGTTGGATGAATGAGGGTTTTAGGCTAGGTATGAGTACAGGGGTTTTTTTGTTTTAATTGGTTTGCTGGATGGGTGAATTAGGTCAAAGAGGCTACACCAGGGAAAATAAGACTAGGGTTGCAGAGATTCAATGGGGAAAAGTAGATAGTAAGGCTAGCACTTTAGGGTTTCAAGGTGAAATGGATCAGATTGATGAGGAGCTAGAAAGAGCAAGGCAAATCATGTATTCTTTCTAAACCGAAGAAAATGAGCAAACTATGAAGATTTTCCCAAAATAGAGCATGAGAGATGTATTATGTTTATCAACTTGAAAACTAGCATATAATAGAGATGAAATGGATCATGAAGACAAAACATTCATACATATGTGGCATAATAAGAAACTATGCTAAATTTCCATACCACAGGTATCCCAAAGAAATAGCTACAACTCTTTCATTAATTTCATGCCAAATACTAATTACACTAGAGTCTTTGATCAATGCAAAAACATCCAACCTCTGAAATGAGTCAAAAAGTACAAGATATAGACCTTGAAAAAAATTCTCCCAACCTAAGGGGTCGAATTCAAGTGTGGAGGAGTAGTTCCACCAAAAACTTAACTGATACCTAGAGTGTAACAAGGTCAAACTCACTCATCCCTCACTTTTTGGAAACTGATTCATTACATCATCATCAAAAGTTTTCATCTAATGTATTTACCCTAGGTAAGTGTAAAAACACCAAAATTACATTTACATCATGAATTACATTGGTAAAAACACCATTTTCCAAGTGAAACTAAGAAAAATTGAGAAAATTTGGAAATATCAGCAAACTCATAAAATTTGTCAAAATCACAGTGCCAAGGTCAAAAGCGCAGCATGAAGGTCAAAAGTGTAGAGCCAACTTCAGCTCCATTTTGAGGGGGTCCTAGGTGTCAAAAATAAGCTCAGGATAGCTCATTGAAAAGCCTGGCCAGTCTAGTTTCCATATCTATGCTTATTTTCCAAAATGGTGTTGACTGGACCCTCGAAAAACTGATTCTCCCAATACTGGTCAAAAGCGCAATGCCAGCCTCCAAAACTGGGCAGAAATGTGATTTTTTGAGTGTTTTTTTGACTTTTTGACTGCTCCTTTGACCCAAAAAAGTTTTGTAAAGTTGTTTTACTAACTATAAATGCACTTCTGAATCCAATGGTGCTTTCATTTTTTCCATTGGAGGTCTCTATAAAAAGCACAACGCCTAGGGCACTGCGCTTTTGACAGTGGGACTATGTAAAACTGCCAAAAGTACAAAAATTTCCAAATTTTTTAAAAATTGCTCAAATTTCCTCAAATTTTCTTCTGTGGGATGATGATGAGGTGTGTTGGGAAATTAATGATACCTCAGCAAGGATATCAAGCTTTTCCCCTTCATTTTTCTTGGTTATGGTTTCAAGTCTTGATTTGGCCTTTTGGAGCTTTGACCTTGCAATCTGATTTATCTTGCAGTAGTGTTTTTCCCTCTTCCTTAGTATATCATTATCCTTATTTGCCTTCCCTAGGAGATTCTTAATATTCTAGTTGGCCCTATCAACCCAATGCTCCCGGTTCTCATTGACCATGATGGTAAACTTCTCATTTAGAGTGAGCTCATTAGCAAGTTCAGCCTCCTTTTGCCTCTCTAGTTCTAGAGCTCTTTTTAGCCCTCTAGTCCTAGGTATTATTCTTGGCGCTTTTTCTTATACCTCATTTGTTTCAACATATCTCTCATAAGCCTCATCAAGAAAGGCCTTTGCCTTTTTTTCTTCTCCTTTTTCATTGAGAAGTTGAATCTCTGTGATTTCCTGCTTGGTTTTGAGTTGTTGATTTTCTTGCTCATAATATGAAATCACAAACTTAGATATCTCTAAGTTGGTCTAAAGCTCCCTGATTTGGGAATCCTTCTCTTTGATAATAAAATTGGAGGTCTCATGATCATGTTGCTCCTCCAAGTCAACAAGGTCAAAATCTATTTCTGTCTCATGGAGGTCTTCCTCCTCATGAATGGCTTCCTCATGTACATCTTCCTCTACCATTTGTTGTTTCCCCTTTTGTACCTACTTTGTTGATGAAGAAGGCAGGGCCCCTTCTACAATTTCTGGAGCAAATACTTGCATATTCCCTCTCTGATATGACTTCGCCAATATTCCCAATTCAGCCCTCTTGGGCTTGCTGACCATAGCTCTACTAGGTGACTCATCCTGACCATGAAACGGTGATGATGATGGTGATGGTGATGGAGTAGGTGAAGTGGACTGAGATGAAGGCACATCTTCAGCGTGTGGAGCTTATGGAGTAGTGAAGATGTCATTTTCAATGAAGGTGTTCCATGAGATGCCCAACTGATCAAGGTGATGGAGTACAATTATTTTGATCAATGAATGTAGAAGAGGCTATTAATATGCTGACCATAGCCTCTCTTTTTCACAATGAATACCATTTTATCTATGCTCGTGAATAGATAGTATGGGATATTGAACAATATTACTCTTCTGAAGTGCATCAATAGTGTAATGTGGTATGTGTGTAGAGCCTAGAAAACCTTCCTTCACAACAGAAGTACTTCATGATGATTTTCATCATGGGGGCATACCTATCAAGAAGGTAGCTAAAAGGAAATACCATCTTCCTCTCATTTCTATATATTTGTTTAATGAGTGGTTCATAGTACTAATCCTTTGAATCTTTGGATTTAAACCACTTCTAACCGATGTTTGGAATCTGTTTGGCAACAACAATGATAGATGTAGATATACTGAAGGTCACACCTGCAAGGGTCACCTGATTGTCTATCAGATTTGAAATCATGACTCTACTCAACATAGGATGATATTGGACCCTCTGAATCATATTGTAAAAATCAAGGCAACCTACGTACTCAAACAACACACATTCATAGGAGAGGCCATCAGTTCATTTGTATTGGTGGTCTCCAACTTTAGGATTCTTCCTCCTTTATGAGGCCTTTTTTGTTCTCTATCCTCCTCTCTCTATCTACCCTCCTCTCTCTATCTATCCTCCTCTTCCATATAGTCTATGTCTTCCTCCATAGTGTTTGGTGGCCACTGAAACCCTAGGGATGAGGTGGATGAGAATGGGGAGTGAAGATAGGTCTAGGGAATAGGGATAAGTCTAGGAAAATGTAGGGAGATGGGGGAAGGGGTTATATAGCTTTGGGAGGTGATAGGAGTTTAAAATGTCAAGGGATTTGGGAATGATAATTAAATTACAGGTTTGGGGAAGTGGTTGCCTAGGAATTTAGAAGCCTAGGACTTAGGGTTTTAAGGGAAAAGGATTTGGGGACTAGGAAATGGTAGTGTAAGGGTAGGGATACAGTTTTTAGATATGTGGGAAGTAAATGCAGGGTATTAGGGCATTAAATTTGGGAATTAGGAATAAAACTAGGGTTTTCTCACTAGACCAAATGCCAATTTCACTTAGGAACAAAAACACTATGAAATCAATATTTAGGAGTGAAAGAAGGCAAGAAATTTGTTGTACTTACTTGCTAAAGAGTGTTAGAGGCATTTTTTGAGTTTTGTTGCCTTCAGGGCTCACACTTTAGGGTTTCAGGGTGAAATGGATCAGATTGATGAGGAGCTAGAAAGAGCAAGGCAAATCATGTATTCTTTCTAAACTAAATAAAATGAACAAACTATGAATATTTTCCCAAAACAGAGCATGAAAGATGTATTATGTTTATTAACTTGAAAAACAGCATATAATAGAGATGAAATGGATCATGAAGACAAAACACTTATACATATGTGACATAATAAGAAACTATGCTAAATTTCCATACCACAGGTATCCCAAAGAAATAGCTACAACTCTTTCATTAATTTCCTGCCAAATAATAATTACACTAGAGTCTCTTATCAATGAAAAAACATCCAACCTCTTAAATGAGTCAAAAAGTATAAGATATAGACCTCAAAAAAACTACTCCCAACCTTAGGGGTCAAATTCGTGAGTGGAGGAGCAGTTCCACCAAAAATTGAACTGATACCTAGAGTGTAGGGAGGTCAAACTCACTCATCCCTCACTTTTTGGAAACTGATTCATTACATCATCATCAAAAATTTTCATCTAATGTATTTACCCTAGGTAAGTGTAAAAACACCAAAACTACATTTACATCATGAATTACATTGGTAAAAGCACCATTTTCCAAGTGAAACTAAGAAAAACTGAGAAAAATTAGAAATATCAGCAAACTCAGAAAATTTGTCAAAATCACAGTGCCAAGATCAAAAGCGCAGCGCTAATATCAAAAGTGCAGCGCCAACTTCAACTCCATTTTGAGGGGGTTCTAGGTGTCAAAATTGAGCTCAGGATAGCTCATTGGAAAGCTTATCCAATATAGTTTCCATATCTATGCTTATTTTCCTAATGGTGTTGAGAGGACCCTCGAAAAACTTATTCTCCCAATACTGGTGAAAAGCACAGTGCTAGCCTCCAAAACAGGGCAAAAATGTGATTTTTTGAGTGTTTTTTTGACTTTTTGACTGCTCCTTTGACCCAATTTTTTTTTGTAAAGTTGTTTTAATAACTATAAATGGCCTTCTGAATCCATTGGTGCTTTCATTTTTTCCATTAGAGGTCTCTATAAAAATCACAACGCCTAGGGCGTCGTGCTTTTGACAGTGAGACTGTGTAAAACTGCCAAAAGTACAAAAATTTCCAAAATTTTCAAAAATTGCTCAAAATTCCTCAAATTTTCTTCTGTGGGATGATGATGAGGTGTGTTGGGAAATTAATGATACCTCAGCAAGGATATCAATCTTTTCCCCTTCATTTTTCTTGGTTATGGTTTCAATTCTTGATTTGACCTTTTGGAGCTTTGACCTTGCAATCTGATTTCTCTTGTAGTAGTGTTTTTCCCTCTTCCTCAATATATAATTTTCCTTCTTTTCCTTCTCCAAGAGCTTCTCAAGATTCTATTTGGCCCTGTCAAGCCAATGCTCTCGGTTCTCATTGAGCATGATGGCAGGCTGCTCATTTAGAGTGAGCTCATTAGCAAGTTCAACCTCCTTTTGCCTCTCTAGGTCTAGAGCTCTTTTTATTCCTCTAGTCCTAGGTATTCTTCTTGGAGCTTGTTCTTATACCTCATTTGTTTCAACATATCTCTCATAAGCCTCATCAAGAAAGGCCTTTGCCTTGTTTTCTTCTCTTTTTTCATTGAGAAGTTGAATCTGCATGATTGCATGCTTGGTTTTGAGCTGTTGATTTTCTTGCTCATAATATGAAATCACAAACTTAGATATCTCTAAGTTGGTCTGAAGCTCCCTGATTTGGGAATCCCTCTCTTTGATAATCAAATTGGAGGCCTCATGATCATGCTGCCCATCCAAGTCAACAAGGTCAAAATCTATTTCTGTCTCATGGAGGTCTTCCTTTTCATGAATGGCTTCCTCATGTACATCTTCCTCAACCATTTTTTGTTTCCCTTTCTGTACCTGCTTTGTTGATGAAGAAGACACAGCCCCTCCCACAATATCTAGGGAAAACACCTACCTATGCCCTCTCTCATATTTCTTTGCCAATATGCCCAATTCAGCCCTATTGGGCTTGCTTACCATAGCTCTGCTAGGTGACTCATCCTGACCATGAAATGGTGATGATGATGGTGATGGTGATGCAGTAGGTGAAGTGGATTGAGGTGGAGGCATAGATGTAGCAGTATGAGATGAATAAGGCACATCTTCAGCATGTGGAGCTTATGGAGTGTTGAATATCTCATTTTCAATGAAGTTGTTCCATGAGATGCCCAACTGATCAAGGTGATGGAGTACAATGATTTTGATCATTGAGTGGTGGAAGAGGTTATTCATCTGCTGGCCATAGTCTCTCTTTTTCACAATGAATGCCATTTTATCTATGCTCTTGAATAGATAGTATGGGATATTGAACAATCTTACTCTTCTGAAGTGTATCAATAGTCTAACATGGTATGTGTAGAGCCTAGAAAACCTTCCTTCACAACAGAAGTACTTCATGATGATTTTCATCATGGGGGCATACCTATCAAGAAGGTAGCTGAAAGGAAATACCATCTTCCTCTCATTTCTGTATCTTAGTTTAATGAGTGGTTCATATTACTAATCCTCTGAACCTTTGGATTTAAATCACTTCTAACCCATGTTTGGAATCTGTTTGGAAGCAGCAATGATAGATGCAGATATACTAAAGGTCACACTTGTAAGGGTCACCTAATTGTCTATTAGATTTGAAATCATGACTCTACTCAACATAGGATGATGTTGGACCCTCTGAATCATGTTGTAAAAATCAAGGTAGCCTACATACTCAAACAACACATAGTCATAGGAGAGGCCATCAGTTCATTTGTATTGGTGGTCTCCAACCTTAGGATTCTTCCTCCTTTATGAGGCATTCTCTGTTCTCTATCCTCCTCTCTCTGTCTACCCTCCTCTCTCTGTCTGTCCTCCTCTTCCATATAGTTTATGTCTTCCTCCATAGTGCTTAGTGGCCAGTGAAACCCTAGGGATGAGGTGGATGATAATGGGGAGTGAATATAGGTCTATAGAATAGGGATAAGTCCAGGAAAATGTAGGGAGATGGGGGAAGGGGTTATAGAGATTTGGGAGGTGATAGGAGTTTAAAATTTCAAGGGATTTGGGAATGATAATTAAATTACGGGTTTGGGGAAGTGGCTGCCTAGGAATCTAGAAGCCTAGGACTTAGGGTTTTAAGGGAAAAGGATTTAGGGACTAGGAAATGGTGGTGTAAGGGTATGAATACAGATTTTAGATATGTGGGAAGTAAATGCAGGGTATTAGGGCATTAAATTTGGGAATTAGGAATAAAACTAGGGTTTTCTCACTAGACCAAATGCCAATTTCACTTAGGAACAAAAAAACTATGAAATCAATATTCAGGAGTGAAAGGAGGAAAGAAATTTTTTGTACTTACTTTCTAAAGAGTGTTAGAGGCATTTGTTGAGTTTTGGTGCCTTCAGGGCTTGCTAGACGAAAGGACAGCGCATCGGTAAAAAGCGCAGCGCCTTGCCCAGAAGCGCAATACTAGTGGGGGGAAAGTGCACGCTGCTTTCTCTAAGCATAGCC
The DNA here is from genome assembly GCA_034641835.2 of Pinus albicaulis. Classification (NCBI taxonomy): domain Eukaryota; kingdom Viridiplantae; phylum Streptophyta; class Pinopsida; order Pinales; family Pinaceae; genus Pinus; species Pinus albicaulis. The sequence continues at coordinate 107,345,752 of CM076570.1, read as the reverse complement.
CCAGTTGAGAAAGTGCAACACCATCCTCCTCTAAGTATATCACCACCAAAAACTCTACCTCTGACCTTGAAAATTGATTTATTGAACCAAGGGAGTGTGTGGTCGATGGATTAAATGACCAATGAGCTTATTTTTGATGTCTTGGTGGTCTTTATACTTCATCATTTAAATGTATTGGGCCTTGGGACCCACTTTTTCCTTTCTTCATTTCACTTTAAACTCCAAATCTTTACCTTTGCATTTGACATTTTCTTTGACACATTGATTATTTAGTGACTTTGATAACTCTTTGATTTGACATTTTGATGCTTTGGCATGTTGAAAATCTGAGTTAGCAACTTGGGAATCATGAACTTATTACATTTTGTATGACATAAACTTACACAATGAAAATTAAAAATTACATCTTAAAACCAAAATTACATGCTGAAACAAGAATTTTTCTTTTACAAATCATCTTCATATGGTGAAGAGATGTTATTTGATCACACTTTACTTGTTGGTCTTATGCAGTGGAAATGAAGTTTTATTGGACAGTGTAAACCCTAATGACCTAATGAAACCTTTAAAAACACTAAAAGACCTAATGAGACCTTGAAAGACCGAATTTCATGATGACATGACTAATGTTAACTTTATGGATGGTGTACAATCAGCAAGGTATGAAACTAGGCCAAAAAGTAATCAAATTTGAGGGAGAGTGATTTTTTTGGACTAGGGCTACCATCAGTGACTAAATTTTTGCGTGACCTAGTGGATTGATAAAAAAATTCTCAGTGGGACCCTTAAAATGATATGAAAAGAGGATTTTTGATCACTAATGGCATGATGGAATAATGACACTAACAACCACTTTCCTTGTAGAAGGAAATGAATGGCATGGATATGGAGGATATTTGGAGCATGAGACTCTTAGTGATTATCTTGTAGAGTAAAAATATCAATCTAGAGCATTCAAAGAGAATCTGGCTTTCCAGGAGTTTTCCAGATTAAAGAGAACCAGAGACCCCGTAGCAGCAATAGAAGAAGAGGGCATATGTATAATATATTCTTTCTGCCTATGTTTGGTGGGTCATCCAAAATCATGACAAAGTCTTTGATGGAGAATTTAGATGATTTATTCCAACTACACCCAGTAGCGGAAGTAGAGTCTATTCAAATTGCAGTGCTACACCTTGAGGGTGAAGCAAATGGTTGGTGGTTCGGAAAATTTAAACATGCAAGAGTGACTACGTATGGAGATTTCACTCAAATATTTGTAAAGAGGTTTGATAGAAGAAAACCGAAGGCACTTTCCATTGAGACATTATCTGACAATAAAGAGAAATTTTATGAGGAGCAGAAGGGATATGTCACTGTTGATTCATCAGGAGGAGATCAGCTACCACCACCAGCAAAAAGGGTACTTGCACAAATTGGAGGAGCCCTTGCATTTTGGCAGATGCTCCCAAAACTTTGACATTGAGAGTCCAAGGCATGATTCATCAGGTGCATGAGGAAGAGGAAGTATATACCAGTGCTGGTGCAGTAGTAGAGGAGTAGCCATCACCATCACTAGCAGCTGGAGAAGAAATTGCACTGGTTGGAGGAACTTGTGTAGCTTTGCAAGATGTTCCCAAGCATCAGCTAATCCAAGATGTGAAAAAATTTCCACCCCATGTTATTTCAGCACATCATATGGAGATGTGTGGGGTCATGGCATTATGGAAATTTCATGACCAAGGGTTAAAGCACATTACTGCTTTAGAGCAGCAGACTATCACTGCGCAGAGGACACTTGACTGGTTCAAGGAGAATATGTATAATTATCCCAGTTTGACATTGTTGAGTTTCACACAACACTTTGTGTTGGAGTGTAGAGTTTCTGAGGATAGGATTAGCATAGTCCTAATGTACGGAAGCTATCTACTAGCTTTCGAGAACCGGAAGTTATTGTCTCACGAGTTGTCATGTTCTACTTATGACAAAGAGATATTGACCATTATGCATGCATTGGTAAAATTCTGGAAGTTTTTGATTGGAAGTAGATTTTGGGTGAAGACGAACCACCATAGTCTCCAACATCATTTTGAGGAGGATTAGCAGCTACAGAAGAGGCAGCAATGGTGGATCAATACAATTTAGGACTATGAGTTCAACATTGTGAATGGAGAGGGTCATGAGACAGCAGATGAACTATCATGGCTTTCAGCAATGCTGTCACTGAGTAGCGGTGATAATTTGAGGGCCCAATTATTATTTGAGCATTCTAATGATCACTTCACTTATGAAACATTTGATGGGCAGATGGTAGATGGTAGACATAATGTAATGGATAATATCTTCCATTATCAGGACAAATCCTTCTTGATGAGCACCTCACAGCTCAAAGATAATTTTCTAAATGCAACATATTCAGAACCTCATAAATTCTACCAGGCCATCGGAGATAGGTTCTCATGGAGAGACCTCAAGGAAGATGCAGTTCGACATATCATGGAGTGCAAAGATTGTCATTAGATTGTGGAGGATGGTATTTTCGACATTGATCCATTTTCAAGGTATGCACATTGCTTCGACATTTTCACACAGTACATCTCTTCAATCATGACCAGATTATATTTCTGGGATGGCTTCATGCTTCATGGTCTTCCCAAGGCCATAGATAGTGATGGGGGAAGTTATTTTATGAGCATTTTTTGGTGGGAGCTTTTCCATTGGGTGGATACTGAGTTGGTGAATGATATGAGTCATCACCCACAGTTGGATGGTTGGATGGAGATGATGAGAAAGTGGTTGAAAATCTACTTGCAGATCTATGACACGGGTAGCAAGAAGCATGACTACGTTGGCTTCTCTTAAGTGAGTATGGTTACCACCCAACATTTCAGATTGGTATGTCCCATTCCTTGCACAGTACTTAGGTGATGCAGCAGCAGGAGGCATGGATATGTTGGATACTCTTGGGAGAGTATGGCCAAGACATTTCATTTTATATGTCCATTGGCATATCATTGTTTCCTACCTTGCGGAGTAATTATGCAATTCACATATCATAGAGTGAAAAATTGTCATCAGATTGTGGAGGATGGTATTTTCGACATTGATCCGTTTTCAAGGTATGTGCATTGCTTCAAAATTTTCACACAGTACATCTCTTCACTCGTGACTAGATTATATTTCTGGGATGTCTTCATGCTTCATGGTCTTCCCAAGGCCATAGATAGTGATGGGCGTAGTTATTGTATGAACAGTTTTAGGTGAGAGCTTCTCCATTGGGTCGATCCTGAGTTGGCGCATGATATGGGTCATCACCCACAGTTGGATGGATGGATGGAGATGATGAGAAAGTGGCTGAAAATCTACTTGCATATCTATGACACAGGGTAGAAGGAAGCATGGCTACACTGGCTACTCTTGAGTGAGTATGGTTACCACTTGACATTTCATATTGGTATGTTCCATTCCTTGCACAGTACTGAGGTGATGTAGTAGCTGGAGGCATGGCTGTGGCAGTTACTCTTGGGAGAGTATGGCCACCATATGACATTCCACATGTCAATTGGGATTTCATTATTTTATAATTGGCATGATGATGTGTTGTGGCAGCAAGAGGCCTTGCTGCATTGGCTTCTCTTGAGGAATTATGGCTACCATACTTCATATGATGATGATGTGATGTGGCAGCAAGACGCATTGTTGCGGTGGCTTCTTGCTCTAAATATTTGCTTAGGTTTATATTGGGATTGAGCTTAATCCTCTTCCTGTACATGATTTTAAACTCTTTTCCAGAAGTTTCGTTCACTAAAGGTGACTCTTCTTCCCTCATCTCTTTTCCTATCTCCTGTGGGACAAGAGTCTGTGATGTTGAAGTAGAAACCATTTGTTCCTCAACCACTTGTAGAGTGTTTTCAGTCCAGTCTAGTTGGTTCATATATCTCTCAATTTTTGGCCTATGTGTATGAATGTAAGGTGTATATTTGTTCTCTACCCTTAGCTTGGAGATGGTACCTAATGGATCATATGACCATGTAAAACTGAGGCTAAATTTCATTTCCTTTAGCAATTTATCTGCTTCCTCCCCTACTATTCTGTTGTTACAAATGAAAGGTTGTATTTTTGTTTTGATTCTGAATTGATATTTCTTCTTTGCAGACACAAAATGGACTTCATCAGCATTGAGAATTTTCCTCATGTATTCTAGAGAAAAAATCCTCATTCGGAGGAGTTTTGGGAGTTTATATGGGGCAAGATCACATCTATATATCCTCAATTCTATGTAATTCTGGTAAATATACGAGTCTCCTTTTTTGGTTTGGTCTAATAACTGAAAAAAAAATTCTGATGTATTCACTGATTCTTGGCTCTAAAGTGTTGCCTAAAAGATTAAGTGCTAGATGTAAAAACAATTCAATGAACTGTTTGTATGAATATTCCTTTTGTTCTTTCATCACCATTGTAGTCCAGAAGAAGATAGACTGTTGATTTCCATGATCATCCAACTTTCACATTGCAAACTTGAACATGTCTCCCTGAAAATACAAAAACATATATACTAAAATAGAGGCATATTTAAAAACTTCTTCGGTTTGGAATCTGACAAACTGGTCAAGGATGGCATATGCTAGGAATTGGATAAAGTTGAATAAGATGGAAGGCTTATAATTTGTAGAGAAGATAGACAAGAATCCTATAATTGCCTCATCTACCCATTGATCTGAGTAATATCCAAGGATGTAGGAGATCATTCTAATGATTTTCTTAGCTCTATCAGGGAAAATGGATGATGAATAGGGAGGATTTTTCTTGGTTATTTGGGAATATTTAGCCAAAAAAAGCTCAAGGTTTTTAGCCCTTTCTGCAAAATCGAGCTTCTGATATAGTTCAGTGAGTGCTTCTTGAGAGAAAGGAGTTGCATTTTATGTGACTGGGGCCTGCATCATTTGGTCTATGGATTGGGTAGTTATGATAAATAAAATCTCCCTAGTAGGGGAAATTATATCTCTCTAGATGGGTATATAAAAAGCTTAACACTTTCTGATGAATTCAGGGGCACTGTGGAGGTGGAGAAAAATATAATGGGGTACATTAGAATCCCACAATCCAATATCATCTGACTCGTAAATGTACTTGTCTTCTAGCTAGCAGTACATTTCAAAAAAATTGAATTCACAGAGGGATTCATGGATTTTATAATCCCTATCTGCCAAAGGTATGTGATCAAGGTAAACCGGGGGATGGAGCAATGGATTTATATGCTCCTCCTGTCCCTTCTTCTTAGGAGGCATGGTTGGATCTGGTTTTATGGTGAATGAGAGTTTCTAATAATAAAATGGTTGTCGGGAATGTGTTAAACTCTAGGACTGGGATGAAATGTGCAAAAATTGCAAAGAATGCTTTGATAAAGACTGGATTAGTTGTTCTGACGCTCTATCAACCTAAAACAAACATGCATAGAGTAGATTAAATGATAAGGTAAAGGTTTAGCAGCTGATCAAGCATGGATTTATACACTAATTAATCAATTTTTCCATTGATTGTAGCACAGATCTGTTGGATTAACGATTAGTCATGAATTAAATTCATTAACGGTTACTTTTCCGCGAGAATGCATTTAATTGGAAACGGTAATGGTCGATGTGTCATGATAGTTTCGAAATGACTGGAAGGTGCCATGTTAAGTGTTGGCTTGAGGGGTCCTGACCCAGGTTCGGTGTGCAAGGTTTGCCAACAAACCCCTATACTACTAGCCCTTTCGGCAGTGACCTGCTTATGCAAGTCAAAGTCTCACCCGAAGTAGTATGGGTGGGTGCTGGAACCATGTTTCCGCACCCTGAGAAAGGATGGGTAAGGCAAGCAGAGCTACACTAGGTCTTCTAATTACCAGATTACCTTGTTAGATTTAGTTCTCTAACAATCTTTCGTATTAATTCATTCATCAATTCTTCCTTACAATTCCCTTCCCAACCTATGCACATAGCAACAGGGTCCGCACACAACTAGACTTGGAACTCCGCCCACACAGCCAGCAGGATTCCTTTCCCCAAACCCAAACAGACAGCTTAAACCACAAATCGTATCAAAAGCTAGTCATTTATTTTCCTTCACAATACAAAATGCTTCTCTATTTATAACAATCTAGCCTAGACTTTCCTATGGTCTACAAGCCATGGTTTTCATACCCCTGGTTTACCCTTTTACCCATTACAATGTGTTCGGGACCTTGAACCATTCCAGAACCCCTGTGCTAGACTAAATATAATAAAAAATATTCTAAATGGACCAGTTACGCAGCTTGTTAGGAGAACCCGTTCCAACAGTCCCCCAACACAATCTTGTGACTCGTCCCGAGTCACTGCACTGGTGAGGCTTCTATTTGCGCAGGCAAGGTAGCCAGAGTATGAACGAGAAGAGGGAGCACTTCCTGACTCTAGGCAACAACTCGTTGCGTAATGTTGACAAGTATCAGGGAGGCAGGGCCATCTGGAGCTGCAGTAACCCATTCTAACAGCTGGTGGAGGCGCGCAATGGCAAACTAAGCATATTCGGCGAGCTGGAGTGTGGTTTTGGCCCATGGTTTCACCTGTTTTGGATGACATGATTTTTGTGGTGAAGGTTATCAATCTTTTCCAAGATGGCTAGACGTTGCACGGAGACGTTGGAGGGTGAGGAGGCTCTGACTTGACCTAGAGCAGCTTCCACCTGCTGTAATTCCTTCTGGATAAGCTAAAGCATAGAATGGTGCTGAACTGTTGTCCATAGTTGTATAGTTTTTTTGACCACTTGTGTGCCCTGCGTCAGCTACTCCTGAATAATATTTGTTGCATCTGTGACCAATGCAATCCGCTAGGCCCGTACTTGTGGAGGCATGTCATACTGCTATTTCGTGGCTTGGTCATGCTGGAGAACCTCTTGCAACACTCTGGTGTATAGTCTTTGTAGCTCTGTGTGAGATATCTGCGCTAAATCTATTTGGATGTCCCTCGTAGTTGGATCATGAGTGTTAACTAGGGCAGTGCGAGGGAGTGAACACACATTGCTTCTGTTGGGTGGTACTCTGGAGTTGCGAAGAAGTCACAGCATGTTCCTGTATCTCAGCGTTCCTTCTTGGCGCAGAACCAGTTGTTACTTGACTGTGATGCTACAGGTGGTGGACTGTGGTACTAGCAGACCTTCATTTGCTATATCTTCTAAGGCCATCTGGCTGGGGCCCGCGGTTTTCCCTAGAGTGCGAAGGTCGATTATTCCTATTACGCAGTACTGGTGCCTCTCTGTGCATGGCTCACAGACAATTATTTCTGCAGGAAGCCAGTGCTCACTCCTTTGACTACACTCAGCATTCCCAGGCCCTCTCAAGATGATATCTGTGGGTGTTGAGCAGCCCGGGACCGGATCATTCGGTGGGTTAGGGTCCATCTTAGCAACAAGAAAATGAGGGTCCTAGAGAATGATAATGAATGCAAAAAAACAGTATGCAGATAGCAAGATCATGTTGTAGAGTGAATAAATAGCCTGGTATGAAGTCATCCAGCCAACTGCACATCGTCCGGATCTATTTAATGGTGGAGTAGCCCATTCGTGAGACTGACCATCAATCATGTAGATCAATCTTACCACAAATGGCTGCATTTATGATCTACCACCTATTTTTCATACTTGTAAGGTTCCTTTCTTATCAAATTGGGACGTGTTGATGGTTTTCATTCGTGCTTAAGGTCGCTTCCATATAATGTCTGATCGCGGATGACACCTGCGTGTTGTTCGCGTACCCTAAATTAAGGTCAATGTGAGGTGTTTCGTGGCATGGTTCAGGGACCAGATTTGCAAGTTGGCCACCAATATTTTCGAGCCATGAGCTTTGCCCTTGGTCGGGACATCCCTGTATGATATGGTTGCATCATGCGTTGTCGTGCCATCTGTTACTTGAAGCGTTCGCAAATTCTCCCAATTACACATGGGTTCAGGCAAGTCCATAATCCAACGCATGCCTTGGTCAGCGGTACTCAGGCGAGCCTGTCCGGGCAAGGTGTGATCGCACCCTTGAGTGTTGTATGTCAGTAAGTATCTACGTAGGTCAACTGACCTCAGAGCCCATCTGGCAACTGGGGTCCCTAAGCGCGGCATCACCTTACTCCAATACTTCTCCTCAATGAAGAATACTGGCCCTTGCGTAGGTGCTCCACATAGTGTTAGTGGCAGTACTCCTAGCCTGGGTTGTGTAGGAATTTTAGGTTCAACAGTCTTCTTATTATGACCTATGTCCTCATGGCAAGGCAGGTCTCTTTCCGTGGTAGAGATGCGACGAAAATTCTGGGTGGTCTGAAGAGATCGTAGCAATGAAACCTCGTGCAACCGACCTTGCCAATTTTCCATCTCCTCATCAGAGTCGGAAAAAAATTCACTGTCCTTTTCCCAGCAGAGCACTCCTTCATCCGTGGGGTTACCCGATCTTCATCCCACGCGGTTAATTTATAAATGTGATCTATTTCCTCCTCCTCATAGGCTGGCTCTGTATACCGCGCACCCTCTGCTGGATCTAGTGGTATTACGACACGCGTACCTTTGTTTTCAAACACCATGCTGCACTTCTTGAGATTGTTGACACCCTCCATGTCTATTGCCCAGTCCAGTCCAAGGAGCGCAGGGTAGGGATCCGCATCTTCCACAATTTCTATTACCTCAAAGTCAGCTAGGACCCTTACCCCTACGATGTCAACCATGACTTTTGGTAACCTATCTAGAGGGATGATTTTTTGTTGATTGGCCATTCACAGCTGGATGGTGGACCATTCCAATTTAGGCTCTCCCATTCGTTGCCATGTCTTCTTTGGTAATACATTCGCATCCGACCCAAGATCTAAGATAACCTGATCCATCTCGTAGTCACCAATCTGCGCAGTCAATCGCATCTCTCTTCCGGTGCACTTCTTATAGTTGTATAGTTTGTGTACATCCTTGGTCCCAGGGATCAAATTGGGCCAAGCTGCGTAGGTATTCAGTAGTGCTTGGAGATTTCCTACGGCCTGTGAGTTTCGTAGTAGCTTCATACATGCCTTTAAAAAGGGCTCAACTCCTTCCTCTATCTAAGGTTGTGTCAGCAGTTGTGAGGGGCCTGCCTATGGTGCTTATTATTTGAAATGCACTCCTTCCCGAGAAGAAAGTTCCCCTTTTTCTCCCTGGGTGACCAGCCCGCTATTTTTCATGACTTTTATACTTGGATCTGCCTTCCTTAGCTAGATTTTGACTCTTTGTACGTTCTACATAGGGGTGGGCTGCTTTTCCCGCATCTTGGCTATTAAAATTGGGCAATCCTCCACCACATGGTCCAACTGCCTACAATATTTGCATGATGGCTTGGTGGGATTTGGGCATTCTCTGGAAAAGTGCCCTATTTCTCCACATTTATAACAGATTAGCTGCCCACGTCCTCACCCTGCGCTTCCTCCCCGACCTCCTCTGCCTCTAGCTAGTGATCCTCCAAAATGCGCAGAAAGTCTCGGCGACGCATGGTCTGATTGTACTCTATATAAGTTCCCACGATCCATCATTAAGTCATAAGTACGACAGTTCTACTCATCATGTCCCACTAATCGGCAAAATCGGCACCATTGTTGTTTTAGTTCTGGGGCATACACACCTAGCCAAGGGCAATGGTTTGTATCATGTAATCCTGCTAGCCGACAATCGTCACACCATAGCACAGGTCCGCTTGAACCCGGTCGTAATAGGACGGGTTCCCTACTTGCCCCTGGGCGTACTGGACTAGGTCCTCCTACTTGCATGTAATCCGTTAGCAGAGGGCACTGATCCTTTGTATGGCTAGACATCCGACATCGTATGAACCAAAGATCTGCACAATCTTCCTTTCCTCATTCTTTTTGCAGGTTCTGTATTTCCATATGCATAGCCCCAAGTTGTTCCTGAATTTTTTATACCCCCGCTGACGTATCCTCTCAGGGGGTAAATTCTAGTTTCATAGTGACTTCCACAGCTTTCTCCTACGACTCAAAGGTCTGATGACTCATTGGCGTGTGCAGGTGAGGTAACAACATAGAGATGAACCATTCCCTATTATTTCTATCATCATACTCGAATCCTTCTTCCCTGATTGCCTTCTTCAATCGCTAATCAGCCTCCCATACTGACTCAGACGCACCTTGTTTGAAGTCCTTCACTTCTGCTACTATCTGGGAATAAGATTTCGGTTTCCTGAACTGGTGCTTCAAAGCGTCCTTGATATCTTGAATGGATTCCAAGGCCCTATCCTCGAATGCCAATGACAACTATGCCCTTTTTACCGTATCACTTGCCACATTCTGCGTAGTCCACACAGAGTCTGCAATGAACCAAAACCATTCCATATCCTCATCTCCTACCCCCTTAAAGGTAGGTAGTTTCAGATGCGCCGCCATATCACTATCTAGGGGAGTTGGTGGTATGGGTGAATTCTTACTTTTGTGCGGCCTAGGTGGCGATGTAGCTGAGGGATCTTGCGCAGCTGGGTCTTGCAACAGATTATAGGTGGATCTCCCTCTGTCAAGGTTGATTCGATAGTATTTACCACTACATGTCGTGCTCCCATCTAGATCCACGATCATTCAGTTAGTATGACTACACAGAATGCTCTTTTCACACAGTAATATCTTAATAAGCAATGGTAACGTCCTCATAAATTTGCCCCAGAACCCTTTGAAGAATCGTCGTTCGGCCTCAAATTATGAGACAAACAGATCAATGGCAAATTCCATCACAAATCCTCCTAGAACATTAGCCACCCAATGATCCACCATGCACGTGAAAGTATTATCAGTCTTTTCCAGCTGCTCGAGCAGCTCTGGGGTCCACTGAGTGACTCGATCGTCCTTCCAGTACTTCTAGAATTCCACAAGTTTGGCCAACCACTCTTGGAGCTCAATCGAAAATGTCACAAAGAATATTTCGTAGCTTTCTATAAGGATGTACCTATTTTTCCACCTTTCCACCGTTAACTTCTCACTGTGATTTTCTTTTACTGCAAACTCTTGGATCTTCCTTTCGAACCCGTCTTCGATCTCCTTTCTTTCAGGCTTCCAGTACTCTCTTTTCATTACCTGATCCCTCTCTCATACTTCTTCAGGTCCCAGCAACGGAACCATTTTTTGGCTTGAGGGGTCCTAACCCAAGTTCGGTGTGCAAGGTTTGCCAACAAACACCTATACTACTGGCCCTTTTGGCAGTGACCTACTTACACAGGTCAAAGTCTCACCTGAAGTAGTATGGGTGGGTGTTGGAACTAGGTTTCCACACCCTGAGAAAGGATGGGTAAGGCAAGCAGAGCTGCGCTAGGTCTTGTAATTACCAGATTACCTTGTTAGATTCAATTCTCTAACCATCTTCCATATTCATTCATTCATCAATTCTTCCTTACAATTCCCTTCCCAACCTGCGCACACAGCAGCAGGGTCTGCACAGAGCAGGACTTGGATCTCCACGTACATAGCCAGTAGGAGTCCTTTCCCCAAAACCAAAACAGACAGCTTAAACCACAAATCGCATCAATAGCTCATCATTTCTTGTCCTTCACAATACAAAATGCTTCTCTATTTATAAAAATCTAGCCTAGACTTTCCTATGGTCTGCAAACCGTGATTTTCAGACCCTTGGTTTACCCTTTTACCCATTACAATGCGTTCGGGGCTTTAACCCACCCCAGAACCCATGCGCAAGACTAAATATAATAACAAATATTCAAAATGGACCAATTTCGCAGCTTGTTAAGAGACCCCGTTCCAACATTAACGTGGGCCCAGAAATAAAAGCAGCTTTTTTCGGACCCCCCCCACCGCCCCCCGACGATAAAGTTCGAATGGAGAGGGGGGGTCGAAAAGGGACAAGGTCCGTCAGATGAGGAAGTGGAAGATTGGACGGGCGGAGAGATGATGGTAAGATAATGTGATGTGATGCGATAGTTTGTTGGGTAGCTGGGGTTTTGATAAAGGTAAAACTTTGGATAATGGATTATATGCCCAAACTTGATTTTCATGCGCCCTATCACTTTTAACTTAGGATAAAATATTTTACCCCTTTTCCTTCTCATGTGCATATAATAACTTTGAAAGTTTCAAACTCAGGATAAAAAATTTAATGCTTTTCAAAGTTATAATACAAATTCTACCTACCCTTTAAATGTCATTTCTTTTTCAAAGATAACATTTTTTCATCTTCCTTATTTAGGGTGCATTTAGGCTAGCAAACCCACATATCCATTTTTTTTATAAAAACCTAACTTACTCTATCACTTATTTCTCATATTGATTCAGATTAGATTGTTGAATCAATCTCATTTTATACCTAACGACGAATTTGCCAAGATTAAACTATTTGGAAAATCTTTATTCACTATCCTAATTAACATGAAATTCACAATTGTTCCATCATGATTAAGTTTTATGATTAGAACAAAATTCTAGTCATTGTGGCATTTTAAACAAGATGCACACAATCTTATTGGATTTTGACATAAAGGAAACTAATTTAACAGTAGTTCCATTTAAATTTGTAGCACTTTAACACAAAGATGAATGGCTGATATATGCCTCAAAATATACATAAAGTAAGATCTATGCTCTATATAGCCTCCAAAAAAATAACCCAAGAGGGTTTTCAGAAATACACCAATATACAAGAAATGAATCAAAGCTTTAGGGCTGAATTTTCACTGCAATAATACAACTGGAACGATGTGGCTGATCTGATATAGCAAAGAATATAGCTTCCTCAAATAGACTCTCTAGATGAAAGGTTGATCCCTTCTCTAGAAAACCTTCTCCCCAAATGGTGTACTGAAGCCACCCCTACAACTCCTCCCTAAAATAACACAGTCCAAGATAGAAACTACATTGTAGGGGAAAATGATAATGTGGCCTGGTGCCAAATGTTGCAATAAGGCTCAAGGGTCTTCCTCACTAGCCTCCCAATGGAAGGAAACCTTCCTCCACTGAAAAACAGCTCAGAAACCACCCAAGTGTATTCTCCACTGTTGCAACCTACAACACAGCACAACCCTCTATAGAAAACACACTATAGATGAAATATGGAGCTTGGCCTAATTCCGGATAGTGGAAATGTAGTGTAATCACTTCTCCTGAGCAAGCACTCAAGGTCCCCCGAGGATGAAGGTGGGATTCCTGCTCAGGAACACCCTGTGCTAAATAGCACTGCAGTCTTAGCTAAACAGCTGAAAAGATCAAACAGAAAGTGAAAATCTATGCTCTATACACCCTCCAACAAAGAACCCAAGAGGGTTTTTAGAAATACATCAATATACAAGAAATGAATCAAAGCCTTAGGGCTGAATGTTCACTGCAACAATAAAACTGGAAATATGTGGCTAATCTAATATGGCAAAGAATATAGCCTCCTCCAATATAATCTCTAGATGAAAGGATGATCCCTTCTCTAGAAAACCTTCTCCCCAAATGATGTACTAAAACCACCCCTGCAACTTCTCCCTAAAATAATGCAATCCAAGACAGAAACTACGTTGTAGGGGCAAAAGATAATGTGGCCTGGTGCCAAATGTTGCAATGAGGTGCAAGGGTCTTCCTCACTAGCCTCCCAATGGAAGGAAACCTTCCACCACTGAAAAACAACTCAGAAACCACCCAAATGTATTCTCCACTATTGCAACCTGCAACACTGCACAACCCTATATAGAAACTGCGTTGTAGATGAAAGATGGAGCTTGGCCTAATGCAAGATAGTGGAAATGTAGTGCAATCACTTCTCCTGAGCAGGCACTCGAGGTCTCCCGAGGATGAAGGTGTGATTCCCGCTTGAGAACACCCTGTGCTAAATAGCACTGCAGTCTTAGCTAAACAGCTGAAGAGAGAAAACAAGTCTTAACATACCATATCAAAATAATAATCTACAACATATCCCCTATTTCTTCCATCCCTTTCCTTATATAAGTGGTGAGCTTCCTCACCCTTGTCCCTACTCCTTAAAGCCACTACTTCCATGCATGTAATCTCCCTCCAAAACTGTGCTATCCCACAATGAATGCCACTCCTCCATGACAACGTTGTTAATTTGTCAAAGTTGACCCAGTCTACATGCTCCAGCCCACTTTTCACACATAAGGGTGCTTTATCAAGCCACTAAAGTGATATCCTTTCACATTAGCAGTGATTTCATTCCTACCAAGGAGATTTATGGGTCTCCATACCCTCTTATTTAGCAAACTAAAAAGAAAAAGTAAAAATTAATATTCCAACTAGCTCATGGCTAATTGGGAATATTACAGTCCTCCCCTCCCAAATGTTGCTTGTCCTCAAGCAACTGTAAAGGTGAGTGTTGTAACTCTTCTCCTCCTTTCTTGGTGACACCTCCATGTCATAATCTCTCCTCATATACCAAGTGTCTCCCAATCAAACCCTCCATGAAATGCTCTTCCCAAGTACTCATGAGATGAAAATGACTCATCCCACAAGGAAGCAAAGACCTAATGAAGCGATCATGGTTTTCCCAATGTTCTCCCTTAAACATGAACCATAAGAAACATGTAGAATATCTCTCCCAAAGGTCATGTTCACTCCTCCCATCCTTCCTCCAGTCATCCCACAATGAGAATAATAACATCATCAATGTATGGGATCAAAAACAAGTACACATAGGTTGCCATATGCAATAATGAAGGTGGATCATAGTCCCACATGTGGAACTAGCACAGTGTATCTCCTGACTGCCTTAGATAATGATATGGTAAATGGTTTCTCCACAACTTACTTTTTGTCATATTATTCTCACATTTTTTGAGAAGGTGGGTGATGTTTGGTGCCTTTGGAACACACCCTGAATGATAAATCATCTCCTTATATCCTCCTAGGGAGTGGCCATGCTCAACACTATTTATGTCTCAAATTTTACCATGAATTTTATAAGGAATAATTCTCCCACTGGAGCAATGGCCTGCACATGTATGGTTAAGGAATTCACATATTCATTATATAAATCATTATGCATATAAACATGATATTTACCATATGATTTGTTCACACAAATGGAGTGGTCCATAGATAGATCCCCTCTCATTCTCAAAGAGGAAAGAGGTGGTTGTGATAACTCCATCTAAAAGTTATTTATCTCCCCCATATTCACATGATCCATGCATCTCCTCAAATGCTGATATATTTCCTCTTCAAGGCCTTCCCAATTAAACCCCTCCATGATGGTATGGTATGCTCTCATAGAATAAGTATGGCTGAAGAGAAAATCTTCATATGTTGCATGTAGTAACTTCTCCTTGAGCTTGGATGCTCTAGATAAGAATATCCTACCATCATAGTATATGACCTCATCTCTAACTGAATATCCCTCCTCTAGTAGCTGGTCATCAATTATCATACAAGTAAAATATCCTTGGAATAATCCACCAATAGCTGGGATTTCCAATATGGATCTATCCTCCAAAGTGACAGTGTTGATGATGTATCATATAAAGCATCTATTATGTGGCTGCTCCCTTCTTTTACATCTCTTATGCCAAAGTCACATACTGGAAGGTTTTTATCCTCCCTCTGCTACTCCTTTCTCAATGCAATATTTGAGGTGAGAGTGGGTAATGATGATGTTGGGAGAATGTCTCCCTCCTCCTTGAGTCTACCCAAGACTCTCATCGTTGTACCATGAGCTCCCAATGCTTCCACTCCTCCTAGATCTATGAGTGGTGCAACATGTTGTGATACATTTCTCACCAACTCCTGATCAGGTGGCCTCCCTAGTGGTTTACCACAAAAAATAATGTCTCATGGAATAAAGTCATGTGCATAATAGATGGGACTGTTAGGTCATTACTTCCACTGTGAAAATCCATCTCTATTTTCTATGTGGAAGTTTTTTGTGAGGGATATGTGTTCATGCCCCTAATCATATGATTTTTACCATTCTTTCTATCCACCCATTCCATCTGCAAAGTCTCCCAATCTGTGGTGACCTTCCTCAAAGTAATCAGCCACTGCATACCCAATATCACATTGGTGTCAGGTATGTCAACCACAAAGAAGTGATCAATCAATATATATGTCCCCATGGTGACAGATAAATATGGAACATAATGCATGCACTGCATAGTTCTATTTCCTAGGACCAAAACAGAAAATCCCTCAAAATCATCAGTGGGTATTGCCCTCCTCTGCACTAGTTGGGCATTAATAAAGTTGTGGGTATCCCCACTGTCAATCAAAACTGAAATCCTCTGATCTAGGATGGAACCTCGAACCCTCAAGGTGAAGAACTTGGGCACTCCTCTCAATGATGCAAGGTCCCCCACAATTGGATAAAACGCTCCATTCCCACCTCCTAGTGATGGTGGATCCTCTCCTGCTATCCCAGCGTTGTGACCTCCTTCTACTTCTTCTTCCTCTTCCTCCTCATCATCTAAGAAGACCTCTATATAGTGTGACTTTCCTATTGCACATCTATGTTCGGGTGCCCATGATTCTTGGCATGTGAAGCAAAGCTTCATTATCCTTAAATCTCTTCGGACATCATCACTAAGAGGTACTTTTTTTTGGCTCTATTTTGAAAAAGGAACCTTCTCATCTTTTCCCTTTGATGGAAAAGTGGGATTTTGCTGAAATATTTCCTTTTCTTTTGGCCAGGAATCTTGTAGATCTCTAGCCCTTTCAATGGAATATTGAAGGATAGTGGGCATGGTAGATTTAACCAACCCATGAAGAGGTTCCACTAGCCCATAAATAAACATATAGACCCTTCTTGCTGCAGATAAATCAGGAACCATAACAAAATGTTTTAGAAATTCAGAAATATAAGTTTTTGGATTACCTAATTTTTTGAGCTTTTCCAGCCCCATGAAAGGTGCCTCCAGATCTCTTCGATCAAACCTCTCCACCAACATCCTTATGAACCCTGAATATGCAGTCACATTTGCATGACCCAATGTAGAAAAACCATGAAAACACCAATCATGTGCCTCACCCTCAAGGTGCAGCACTGCTATCTTGATGGCCTACATCTCCGGTACTTGGTTCAACTAGAAGTAGATGTATATCTTCTCTACCCGTGATTTGGCAATGCATTTTGATGACCCATCAAAGTTGGGTAAGAAAAACCTACCCATAGTTCGGTGTAGATCATGATTCTGTATGAATCCTCCACCTCTATTGTGATGATGGGGTCTCCTATTGTCCTTGATCTAACAAAATTCTTGAAAACTCAAATGATCCTTGAATCTCTAAGATTGAAACTCATACTCCATGAAATATTCTTCAAGATTTTCTTGTTCTTGAAACCCTCCATTTCCCACTGCTAAAAATGTAGGCATTGTAGAGCGTTGGGAAGCTTGTTGCTTCACTGGTTGATCACTCCAGTGATGAGAAATGTCGGAGCCTTCACCATGTAGAAACCCTTTATGGGATTCTTTGTGTCTATCCATTCTCATATCCTTTATTTCTCTAGCAATGTCTTTCATAGTTCAAAGAATAATCTTAGGAAACTCCTTCTCCTCATCTTCTCCTGGTAAAGGGGTTTTACCCTTGTCTTCTTTATCATCGGTACAATCATTCTTTCAGTTTCTTATGAGATACCTCTTATATATATATATATATATATATATATATATATATATATGAGAGGATATCCTTATTTTGATGACATATTGGCTTAAGATGCACAGGCTGAACCAATATTATGCTCTGATACCATTATAATATTCCCAAATGGGAAAAGCAGGAATATTGAACAAAATGCTTGAAATAGCAGTGTAAAATATCACATAAAGATATGAGACCAATATGGAGCCTTTTTGTTTATCATAATAGCAGAAAACATGTACAAAATAATGGGGCACAAATCATATAACAATATCCAACAAGTCTCCAATAGATAAATCCCCTCAATAATGAGGTGATGCTACTACACAAAATGTCGAAAGATTGTTACAGCGCAGTCATAGGAGCACTGCTACAACATGTTATCACAAAATAAGACCTGATAGGCTGCCAATAAATTTAATCTCATGTAACTATTTCATACCAATCTTTTTGTTGAGGCTTAGCCTCCTCAACCTAAGAGGGCTCTCTCAAGGGTTTATGATTTTTGATAGAAATGTAGATGGCTAACTCTATATGGGGTAAAGCAGATAAATGATATAAACTAGTTTCAAATCACATTAGCAAGTGTACACTAGGCTTATAGATTCATAATAGCTTTAGAAAAACCAAACAATCTACCTAGCATGGAAGTCAAGGCATATCAGAGTTCAAGTCAGGGAATACACATGTGAAACAAGAAAACACATAGTCAGTTTGACTATGAAGGAAGTTAGAGCATCAATGATGAATTCTGAGTAACATAAGCAAACACCACTGCAATATGATTTTTCAAATACGTCATTAAAACAATAACATACAATAACTCTTCATGAATCTTGAGTTGGCCAAGTAGAAAACTCTGTATTAAGCTGAAAACAGTTACTTACAATAAACATAGTCTTTTTGCTAAAAACTCCCAACCCTAAGCTTTTCGACTTCTTACTCTTTTATAGATCATTTACAACATAGGATAACCTTATCCTCATCTAGATACATCGAATTCTTACTTTTAGACACCTTGCCCAACTATTAGACATGACATTTATTACAAAACGACAGCTGCAAACCTAGATAATAGTCCTATTACAAATATGACCCAAACTCATTAACTCCTATCATAACAACCTTATCTAAGCTAGATTAAATAATTTTCAAACTAAATTCACATAAGGTCGAATGCAAATGATAAGCTCCAGCACTTAATGTCCTCAATGCTAATCTCCTGCAAACTAGGAAACTATCCCCTGTTTTCTAGGCTTAGATTTCTTTGTGGTTTTGAGGCACTTTAACCACCATGAACCCATGAATTCGAAACCATTTGCTGTCAGGAATTGAAATAACATGTTTTCAAAAAAATATATAAGTGCCAGCTGTACAAAATCATTATCGAACTTTCAAAAATAGCCAAAACACACCTGCACTACGAAAATAGCACAATTTCGTAGCACTTTTCGTAGCGCAGACTTTTAACTTATTTGCCTTCAAATTTTGGTTTCCTGACTTTGGAATTATGTGCATATTCACTTAACAAACCCTCCTTAGAATTTTCAAGACAAAATATACAATTCTTCCCTTCAAAAATTTAGGGAAAAGGATGAAAAATGTTGTTACAGCAGTTTCGTAGCGCATTTCACCCTTTTTGCACTATTTGCACTAAGAAACTGCTGAGTGAGCAGTTTTGTTCAGATTTTCTTCAAAAAATAAACCAAAATTTGCCCAAACTTTCATAAATTCACTTTTTTCTTCAAGACAAACAGCCATATGAACTAAATCACCATTTCATGAACTTTATTCTTTATTACCCATTTGATTTTACCTTTGAATTTTTCACTTTGCACCTTGGTTTTTTGGTCCATCCCGAGACATTTTCAATTGCAGCTCCAAATCCTCCACTTGGCCTCTTAGCCTTCTATTACTGGCTCTCCAGTGAGTATTAATCACTCTGATAAATCTTTCTTCTTTGATAGCTAGCATTGTCCATGTCGAAAACTGCTCTGCAGCACTTGGAATTTCAGACGTAGAAACAGTTTGGCCTTCCCATACTGCTTTCATCCTCTTGAACACTATTTTTTCAATGTTGTGCTTTCTGGCCCTCTTTCTCATCATTGAAATCTCTTGGTTTGCTAGCTTCAATATTTATTCAAGAAGTTGACACTCTATCATGTGTTCCTTTCCCTTCATTGTCTTACTGGCTGCATGCTCCACTATTGGTGATGAGAGATCAACCACCTCTTCAGGGACTCTGGCTGCTTCAATAGTTACTTGGAAATATTTACTGCCTTCTTGGATTTTCTTTGCATGCATGGTTAAAGGTTTCCTTTCTTGGAAAACAAATGTTGCATTTTCACCCTCAAATTCAAGTTTTTTAGCTGATTTAACTCTTTTCTATTTGTGTTCATCCACTTCAATGAAATCTTCTTGCACAATGGGTGATTCTTCTATATCAATTGCATGAAGTATTTCATCCAAGTTTCCTTTCATCATTAGGTTTTCCTTTGTACCTGAAACAATTGCTTTTCCCTTTGATGCTATTGCTTGGCTTCTTGTCTTTCTCTAGATTTCCTGCTTGCTGGCCACTTGTTTTTGTTTTTCTTATTTGACCCTTTCTTATCTTTGTTTTGCAGGTGATGGAGTTTCTAAAACAAGCACATGTGTCTTCTCTTCTCTTTTCTCAACTTGTTTTCTTGGTTTCAACTTTACAAACCTCTTTTCTCTTGCAACCACAGGTTGACTAGACTCTGCTGGTGGTGGTGAAGGAGTATTTTTAGTTTTAGGGTGTCTAGCTGAGGTTAGGGTTTCCATTTCAAATCCACTCAGAAACAAAAAGGAAGACAAATCCTTGCTTATTTTCTCAAGCTCATTCAAAACCAATAACTTTATCAAAACATGGTGAAACAAAAAAATTTCACAACCATCAGACTTGGCTTGTACTTTATAAGACATTTTGGCAAGGCTCCTATGTAAGTAGAAGGGGAAGTCTAATGATATCCTACCTATGAAATGCAGTAGCAACTTGAAATGATAAGTATAAACTTTATGGTACCTACCTTCACATGTAAAGTATCTTTGAATGTTGAACAACAGCTTGACATAGGTATCTTTGATGCAGCCCCTAGGTATTGCATTGTTCAGGTCCATATCTACATATTCAGGTTTCATGAATTCCTTGCAAAGTTCCATGTCAAAATTAAAACATTTAAACCAACTCTCCTGCCCCCTTGGTATTTCTGTCACAAAAGCAATGATCTCAGGTGTGACTGGCACATTTAACATCCCAATTTTGGTATTGGTTCCACTAAAGTGTAAGGAAAACTCTTTAGATACCTGAGTGTGGCAACCTTGAAGCTTTTCACAAAGTCTGAGACAGTTGGATTTTCTAAAAGCCTTCGTCATTGTTTGATCCTCAACAATAGCATTTACATTCTCAGGCTCATATCTTAGACAAGTCCCCCTCTGTGGACCTTCTTCTCCTCTGCCATGCTTCCTTTTTTTTAAAACCTGTTAGCTTCTCTATAATCAGTAAAATAGCCTCATTTGATTATGTATGAACAACCTCGCTTGATAACATAGAACAACCTCACTTGAGAAAAAGGAACAGCCTCACTTGATTACAGTGAAGATAGCCTTGGTATAGAACAACCACGGGCTTAACTCTGATGCTTTAGAGCCTAAATAGCTGAGTGGAGGCAAATGAAAACTGGAATGACTGAATTAGGCAAGATTTTCGAATTTGAAATCCCATTTTACAACTAAATGATGCCCTTTGATGATGATGATGGATGTGAAATGGGTAAGTACTTTGAATCTGACCTCTAATTGACTCACCATACCATTGCCTTATCATTTCTTAACGGATTTCGGACAAATTTTGGCTTTCTTGACATGACATTTAAGAAACCGTGCTTTCATAGCACACACAGTGTATTTTTCGCACTTTGCGCTACGAAAGTAGCAGCGATTTCGTAGCACAAAACCCCTTTTTTGAACTAACAACGCTACGAAATGGAGGATTCTTGGCTAATTGCAGAAATTTAGCCCAAAACTTAATGGAATGACCCCTAAATGAAAAATATGAATCTTTGATCATGGAATGGACCTTGAATAACTTTATTTGAACTTAAATGATGACCTTTAAACTTATAAAAACTATGACCTACCCTTAACCAAACTAAAAATGACTTTCAGACCTATTTAAGACCATGATAAAAAAACAATGTTGACATATAATGTTTTGAAAAAAAAATGGGTGATAACACAACATATGAATAAACAAATATGAATGGTTGAAATATGCCTCAAAAGATACAGAAATTGAAGCTAGGCTCTATACAACCTCCAAAAAATAACCCAAGAGGGTTTTCAGAAATACACCAATATACAAGAAATGAATCAAAGCCCTAGGGCTGAAGATTCACTACAACAATACAGCTGGAAAGATGTGGTTGATCTGATATGGCAAAGAATATAGCCTCCTCCAATAGACTCTATAGATGAAAGTTTGATCCCTTCTCAAGAAAAAATTCTCCCCAAATGGTGTACTAAAACCACCCCTGCAACTCCTCCCTAAAATAATGCAGTCCAAGATAGAAATTGCACTGTAGGAAAAATGATAATGTGGCCTGGTGCCAAATGCTGCAATAAGGCTCAAGGGCCTTCCTCACTAGCCTCCCAATGGAAGGAAACCTTCCTCCAGTGACAAACAGATCAGAAACCACCCAAATGTATTCTCTATTGCTGCAACCTACAACACAGCACAACCCTCTACAGAAACTACAATGTAGTTAAAATATGGAGCTTGGCCTAATGCCAGATAGTGGGAATGTAGTGCAATCACTTCTCCTGAGCAGGAACTCGAGGTCCCCCAAGGATGAAGGTGGGATTCCCGCTCGGGCAAGAAACCTTCAGGGATCCTCTCCAAACAGCTGAAAACATAGAAAATTAAACAAACCCTAGGTAGAGCACTCCAAATTTTAATGAATTCTACCTTTATCCTTGTTTGTTCAATTTAAGAAGAAATAAGAGAGAAAATGGTATACATCAAACACCAGTAGACTTACATTTGCAGAGAGAAACACATCATCAAAACAAAATTCCACATGAATCCCATGGAGTGTTGCAAACTCTGGTCTATTCCTTTGCCAAAAATGCAAAGATGAATGTACAATGATGCTCAAAGCATTCCCAAGAGTCCAACCATGCTAATGACTGAAGAACCACAAGATATAGACAAACAATAACTCATCCCCAGCCTCTAGGGGTCGAGCTCACAATTTTAGGAGCTTCTCCAACAAGATCTAAACTGATAACTAGAAAATAGGCAGTGGAACAGCTTGCCTCTATAAGATAGGAAACTGATTCATTAAGTTGCAAATCACCTTTTGATGGATGAATCTACCTCCATGAGTAAAAATTTAGCAAAATTACATCAAGATCCATCAAATTACATCCAATTACATCATGATTTTAAAATTTGGAAGTAAGAAAGTCAAAATGTCAAAATGTCAAAAACTAGGCGAAAAACAGAGTTTCTGGGTCAAAAATGAGCAAAAACCCCCAATGCGTCGCACCTGATTTCCCTATGCGTTGCGCCAGTTTGGAGCTGATTTTGTCCACATTGGCTCCAAGTGGGATTTTTGGAAATTTATACCTATCTACTTTCCAACACAACTGGAATTTCTGAATTTGGCTTCCATTTGCCCCTCCAAAATTGATTTCTCCCAACATTGCTTCCTGTGCGTCACAAAAGGGGCAGAAAGGTCATTTTTGGGGTGTTTTTGACCCTTCTGGAAGCCCAAAACCTGTCAAAATATCTTGGCCATTGGTAGGCATGCATATTTTTCCATGAAAAATCCAAAAATGTAAAGTTTTCATCAAAATGAGCCCCCCATCAAAAGCGCGAGCCAAGTGGCGCGGCGCATAGAGCTGAAAAGTCTGTTTTTAGGCCGAAAATTCAAAATTTGCAAAAAGTGTCCCAAATTTTTTGAAATTTTGGCTGAGTGTCCTCCATTATGTGCTATGTTGGGCCAAGGAAGCCTCGGCCAAAATCTGAAGTCTATATTTCCTTTTTCGACGCTTTGAGGCCTTCTTCAACTTATCCTTCAAAATCTTGATCCTTGCTTTGCAAACATGGTTTATCGCCCAATAATGATTGGCCATGTGCCTCAACATGTTCTTTTCTTTGTTGTCTTTCTCCAATAGCTTCTCCAATTCCATATTTACCCTTTCAAGACAAGTTTCATGATTAGCCTCAATTTCTTGCTCAAGTGATGTCATCTTGGTTTTGCTCTTTTTAGCAGCTTGCCGGTTCTCTCGTATATTTTGCAGCTCCATGATGGTTGGCTGATCCTCCAGCTACTTGTTTCTTTGCTCAAGGTACTTGATTATCCACTTGGCTCTTTTTATACTGATGGACAAAGTATTTATCTCCGCCCGTTTCTCCTAAATGATCTCTCTCAACTTTGAGCTTGGTGAGCCCAAATCATCATCCTGAATGAGTATGAAGTCTGTCTCCTGCCCTCCTGAAGGCCCCTCATCATGTATTGGCCTCTTTCCTTTATCCTATACCTACACTGTTGATGAAGGAAGCGATACCCCTTCCACCCCGGGTGGAGATAATGCTCGCTTGGCTGCTGCAAATAACCTTCTAGTGCCCCTTTGATAAGTGACAAACACCGACACACTAGCGGTCTATGTCTCATGGCCCTCCTGCAGATGTGAAGGTTCACCTGTCTCATAAAAATCTTCCGGAGGTACCTGAGGAGCTTTGAAGAACTAATTATAAATGAAATCCTCCCATGAAATGTCCTACAAATCAAGCTGATGCATAACCACAATTTTAATAAGTGCAAAATGATAGATACTATTATACTACTGCTCAGGAGTTTTCTTTTGCACTAGGGTGGTCATATTCTCAATATTTCGGCACATGAAGTAGGGGAGGTTCATCATTCTCACCCTGGTAAAGTGCATCATCAATCTAATGTGATAGGCATATAGACGAGAAAACCAATACTCGCAGCTGAAATATTTGATAATGAGCTTCATCAAAGGAGCGTATGAATCTTTTAGGTACCGAAAGGGAAAAACTTTGCTGAGTTGTCTCAAAAAACCAGGCTTGATGTATGGCTCATAGTGTTCCCTGTCAACTTGCTGCCTTTTGTTCCATTGTTCTCCAACATTTGGAATACCGGTTGCTAGAGAGATAGATTTAGGTGTCAAGGTGAATGTCACACCTGCAAGAGTGACTTGGCCATTATGTAAATGAAGCACAAACAATCTGGCCAGCTCATGATGGTACTAGATTCCAACAACCATCTCACAAAACTAATAACAAGACTGAAGTTGAAAACATGTAATAGCAAGAGGGCAGGCCTGCAGCTCAGCAAGTGAAGTAGGCTCTTCCCTCACATGTTTTCCACTCTTGTGAGGTCTCCTTGGTGCATGCAATTCAGTTGTAGAGTCACTGTCTCGGTCATAAGAGGAATATGTCTCCATGTTTTCCAAAGTCTGTGTTGTCTTAGATGAGTATGAAGAGTTTAGGTGTCTTTGGTTTTTTTCTACCAAATGTATGGAAATGTGTGAGGGACTATGGAGGGAGAGGGTAGGGGGAATGTTGGGAATATTTCCAATTGGAATTTAGGGAATTGAAGAGTTTTAGGGATAGTCTCTAGGCTTTTGGGATAGGAATTTTTTAACTAGGATTTGGGATGATGGGAATATGGGATAGGGGTAGATGAATTTAGGGATATGGGGAATAGGGAGAAAGGTAGATGAAACTAGCAAAACAGTGAAGGAATAGAAAGTGAGGGAGTGATGACCACAAAAACCAATTTACAAACCCTAGGCTATGATGACTTGAGCAAGGAAGTAGGGTTTGAAAATTTTTCAATTAAATGCTCATAAGAATCATAAGACACACGTTTATGGCATTGGAGGGATTGCTTGACTTACTTTGGACTGGAGGCAGCTGAGAAAATTTGAGTTTGAATGAAATCATAGTTTAAAAAAGTTGGAAAATTTACATGCCGCGCCACAAACCCAACGCGCCGCGCTGGTTATGTGCATCGCGCCCATGTGTTTTTGCCACTGTGGAGGCTGACCCAATGTGTCATGCCAATCTTATGCGCCGCGCCATTGATAATTGCACGATTTTGTTGTGATTTTTCTCCTCCTTTTCAACACGGCCCTTTCTCACTCATTCTCTCTTCTTGGAATGCAAATGAGCCTTTTGAAACATGAAGATGAATTATATATCAAAGAATTTTAATTTTCCACTTCAAAAAACCCACTTTGTAATGTTTACCTTTGACACTTTTTTAAACTCTGTTTTAGGAAATTTGTTTCATTTTGGCTTTGATTAACTGAATAACTTGCTTTTAGTTTGCCTTGCAGGGGATGGATTTGCTGGAGCTTGACAAGGTGACCAGGGTTGCCATTTGAAATTATTTACAAATGAGAAAACTTGAAATTACATTAAATTTATACATAAAAAGATGAAATACTCTATTTTTCTTCAAAACAAATTTTTAAAGAAAAAATACATTTCTAGGCATATGATGGTGAAATTTTTAGTACCGAAACTTTATTCAAACTACTCATGCGCCTGCTGACCATTATTGGGTATTTTGAAGACCTTATTGATGAAACCCTAGACCTAATGGGACTGAAAACCTAAAAAATAACTCTTACAAATTTAAGGACAAAGAGTGAGTGCAGATGATCTTGATAAAAGGAAATGGGCCAACAAGTAAAGGACGTGAGGGAAAATGTATAAAATCCACTACCGTCAGATGATCCATGCTCCTAATGGAATGCAACTGGCGAGCGAGACACCTAATATGCAATGCAACAAGATAATTTTGATCACTAACGAAGGGATGAAGATACCTACACTAACATTGGCTCCAATGGGGATGGTAGCTCCTTGGAGGTGCCAAGAACTACAGATCTCTGGGAAATTAGGCAGTGCCTTTCGTCCATTGGTCTATGGAGTCAATAACTTCGACAAACCAAAACCAGACTCTTGACTCATTTTCAGAACTCAAAACTGACTCAAAACTGTCTCAATTTCAAGACCGAAAATGACTGAAAGACCTGACTCAAACAAACCAAACCAAAACTGAAATCATCCCTCAGTTTTATAGCATTCACCTCAGGCCCCAAACTGAAAGAATGATGACATCACATGCTTGCAATGAAACTTAAACAAACCGGTATATACATTGATATATATGACAGCAGAAAACATTTCAAAAATAGTACCGTTTGAGTAGCCGACCATTGACCGGCCTACCTGGACAATCTTCTCCATTCATTTCTTTCAAAAGGAAATCATTTTGGCCTTGATATGCAACAATTTTGAAAGGTCCTTTCCAAATATTCTCAAATTTTCCATGCTTACCTTTATCTTCGTTTCTCGCGTCCCATTTTAACACCACTTATTCTATTTGAAACTTGTCTGCCTTTTCCTTTCGATCATATATCTTCTTGATTCTCTCTTGCAGCTTGAAAGTGTTCTGAAAAACCTCCTCTCTAGTCTACTGTAAATGTATCATTTGATTAATTCCTCGCTCCAAATGATCATCCTCACTGCCAGCTTCCTACAGGAGTTTAACCACTGGAACTGCGAGAGAGGTTGGGAATACAGTGTCAACACCATACACGAGTTCAAAAGGTGACATTCCTATAGATTTCTTTTGACTCACTCTGTCTACCCAAAGTGCATTAACCAATTTCTTGTGGAAACTTTTCTTGTTTATTTCCAGCAGCTTTTTGATAATATTGACACGAGATTTATTTGAGGATTCGGCCAATCCGTTGCCTTGTGGATGATATGCGGTTGAGTGCCCCAAAGTAATTTGATACTTATCACAAAATTCAATCATTCATTTAGATTTAAAGGCTGCTACATTATCAGTGATCAGCTTGTTTGGACAGCCAAAACGAGACAAAATATTGTTTTCAAGAAATGAAATAATTACCAAATCTGTGGCCTGCCTAGTGGGAATCGCCTCAATCCATTTGGTAAAATATTCCATCACTGTAAGAATCCATTTATGCTACGCCGAAGAAGTAGGATGGATCTCACCAATGAAATCCAAACCCCATTGCTGAAATGGAGCACTTACTTCAATGGGCTTGAGTGGTAAAGGCTGCAATTTTCTCCTTCCTTGAAAAATCTAACATTCATGACAGCTTTTGACGGCTTTGTACACATCAGCAAAAAGAGTTGGCCAATAATATCCTGCAATAAAAAAAAATTTTGCCATCGTCTTCCAGAAAAGGTGACCTCCTCAATCTCGCTTATGAAAATCTTCCATAACCTGCTTTGCCTCTTCTTCAACCAAAAAATTGAGCAAGACACCACCGAGATCTTTCCAATAGAACGCATTATTCATGATACAAAACTTGGCAGCTTTCAATTTCAGTGTCCTACTTTTGTTTTTAGCCATTCCTGGCAGTGGTGACAGATTTTGGAGCACATAAATAATGTTTGAATACCACGGAGAAAGAGCAAAGATTTTTGATACCTGAGCTAACGAACTTTCTTCATTTTCCTCGGACATAGCAGCAATGAGATTAATGTCCAAGACATGCAAATTTGATTCAGCCATTAGCTTGGCCAGCCCCTCTCCTTTGATGAGATTTGTAGGTCTGATCTCCACGTCATATTCCAACAAGGCTACAATCCATTTGCCCTGTCTCCCTTCTGGATCTGTTTGCACTAAGAAATCGTTAACAGTAGCGTTAGGAACATAAGCAAGAATGTGAGAATGCAGAATATAGACTCGAAAATATTTTAATGCTTTTACTAAGGCAAGAGCTTGCTTTTCATTAATATTATACTTTAAAGCTGCATCTCTTATGGTTCAGCTGAAAAATGCAATTGGTTTCTCAAGTTGATCTCTTTTCTGCATCAAGACTGCTGCCATAGTATGATCTGAGGCAAATGAAAACAAAATAAAATCCTGAGTATAGTCCGGGCTAATCAAAACCGAAGCTGAAGAAAGGGCCAATTTCACCAAATTGAAATACTTTATTGCTTCCTCAGTCCACTTCACTACACTATCTTTCTTGAGCATGTTTGTGATTTCCCTTAAATGTTCTGTAAGATTGGGTACAAAGCGACGTAAGAAATTCATCTTACCATTGAATGATTGGATCTCCTTTTTGTTTCGGGGAAGATCAATTTTCTGAATGGCTTCTACTCGATCTGGATCAATGCGGATGCCATCCTTTGATATAATATGACCAAGAATCTTGCCCTCATCCATGGAAAACATACTCTTCTTTGTATTGAGAGATACACCATATTTTCTACACCGCTGAAATACAATCTTCAAATGATAAAGGTGCTCTTCATTTGAATTAGAAAAAACTATCAAATCATCAAGATAAATAAATAGAAAGACATATTTTTCATTTGAAAATTCCATATCCATTTCTCGTTGAAAGGTCACACCAGCATTCTTCAATCCGAAAGGCATTTTAGCATAATAAAAAGTTCCCCATGGAGTGGTGAACGTTGTTTTATCTCTATCATCCTCATGGACCAGAATTTGGTTATAACCGGAATAACCATCGAGTAGCGACATGCGGGATGCTCCAACTACTTGCTGAAGTATGTGATCCATTTTGGGCAATGGATAGTTGTCTTTCAAAGATACTTTGTTCAGATTCCGAAAATCAATACATAAATGGATCTCGCATGTTTTCTTGTGCACGGGCACCAAATTACAAATCCAATCTGAAAATCTTATGGGGACGATGATACCAGCTTTGTACAATCGATTCACTTCCTTCTCTATTGAGGGCATTAGATTTGGATTTATTCTTCTCAACTTCTATCGAAAGGGCTTTTGATTTAGCTTGACCAGGATGGTATGTTGAATTATGTTTGTGTCATATGTCTTCAAATCTGAATAGTCCCAAGAAAATACATCAGCGAAGGAACATAATAAACTGATATACTTTGCTTTTACCTATGGGGGAAATTCCTTGGACAATTTCACCATTTTAGGATTTTCTGTTGATCCAATGTTCACATCCTCAACTCCTTTCTCGGTTGGCAGCAAGCTTGGTTTCCGAGCTACATCATCTTGGTCGCAAATCTGCTCTAAAGGTATTAGACCTTTAGGAATGGCATTGTCCTTGAGCTGCAAAACTTCCATCTGATTGACTTCTATATCCACCTCACCATCATCATGCTCCCCATCAATAGAAGTGTCTTTGAAATTACCTTCATTTTGCAAAAATTCATCAATTTCTTTATCATCTTGAAACACTTGCCAATACCTTTGATTATCAGGGACAATTGGATGATGCTTCACATGAATTTCAAACTTGTTGTTTGAATTCATCAGAATTTTCAAATTACTTGCTGTTGTTGCAAGTGCATCTGCAATATCATTCTGAATACGAGGGACACATGTCAAATTATAATCTGAAAACAATTTCAAGATATCTAGTACCACATTGCGGTAGGCTCGCATTCGAGGATGCTTAGCTTGGTATTCACCTTTCAATTGCTTGATAACTAACTCGGAGTCGCCATACACTGCAATCCTTTTGGCATTTAGCTTTCTAAGAATTTTCAAACCAACAATTAAAGCTTCATATTCAGCCTCATTATTTGAACAATCAAAAGCCAATTTATAAGAGCAGACCCTCACATTACTTGGCACTTTGTTTGGGGAGAAAACAGGGCTGCGTATCCAAATGCCAATTCTAGCACCTTCCCTTCCTACCGTGCCATCAAAATCCATGGTCCACAAACCAGCTTCTTCCTCTTCCAAATGCTGAAATTTTGTTTGCTCTTTTACTTCTCCTTGTTGTCCATCAATATTTTACTACTGTCGGGGGGCTTCTTTCTCAGCAGTACTATCCCATATTTTTTTTTTTCTTTCTTCAAGACCTCTCTAAAATTTTCAGTTATTTCTAGAATGTCTTCTACTTCAATTACTTAGATATCTACATCGTTAAAGCTATTTGAGTATAAAACAAAAGATTCTAAATTAGTATGTACATAGTTGATTAGATGATTTACCGGTTTCTCCTTGCTAGTGATCATATACTTCATCTTTTTTTCCCGGTATAATTTCCTCATCTGACCAAACATGGGAATAGTAGCATAGGAGAAATCAAGATGCAATGCCCATTTAAGTTTCACCCCCCAAGATCTGAAAAGAAGCATTCCAAATCTAGGAGGAATATCTGCCACAACCACATCCATCAAAACATTTTTAGTCGAAATCTGATCCAAACTGACCACCAAATATTTGATATGCCCAATGCATCTTACTCTACCAGAATCGAAAGAATAAAGGTCATGATACTTTCTGGTGATATCCAATCCCAATTTCTCCATGATTACCTTAGGCATGAGATTATGAGAGGCTCCGGAATCAAACATATCATTGTGTAACACATAGTCGTGCAACCTAAGGCTGATGTTAAAAGGAGGTACATCATTATCTTGAGACTGACCATCCAATGCTGGACCAAAAATAAACTCAGGTCGATCATCTTCCACGTTTACCATATCAGATAATGGATCTAAACTCAAAATCTTAGACACCTGACCCTTATAGCTACTATTCTTCATCAATTGAGTCAAAGGAATGGACACTTTTAACTTATCAATTTCACTTTCTAAGTTAAAAACTGAAGTTTTCTATACCTCTTTAGCTGGGACATCCTTATTTTCAGTTTTCTCCTTTGATATATTTGGTTGTTTGGATCTTTCATTTGCTGATGGTGGTTTGCTAGTGGTGGGATCAGCTATCTCTTTCCCCTTTTTCTGCACAATGAGTGGATCATTGTTTGGTGTTGTCGCTTCCTTTATTTTTTGAATTGGATTAAAGGGTACATCTCTACTGCTGAGTGAATATTGTCGCTGCTGGGCTGTCAAATCATTCATGTACCCCCTCTGATATTCATCAGATTCTTCTTCAAGAACTGTTTCGTTTGCCAGGATGAAATTCCTGTCCCTTTGTACAAATGAGTTATCAGAATACTCCTCGTCTTCAGTAATAAAAATTGGCATATGATCAGGTGTAAAGAAATGATTCTCTTCTCTGATTACATTCTCCTCATCATCTGATTCCAGACCATGTACAAAATTCTACTGTAAGGGTGTCTTCACTTGCTGTTGCACTGCTTGGTCTTGTACTTGTTGCTCTCTTTGCTTGATTCTAAATTGTGGTTGCTGCTGGCCACGGAAATTAGGATTTCTGACTTGTGGTTAAGAATTGTCAATCATCAATCTGTCAAACATCTATTCCATCTTACAGAGCAATTGATCTGAACTGGAAACCTCTTCCTTTACTTTTACCTTCTTTTCAGCTCTCATTCTAGCTCTCTTGGCAAGAAAATTTGCTTTAACGCTGACTGCAATTTTCTGCATGTATTCCAAAGTGGTTGGATCTCTTTCTCTTAATTGATAGGCCATGTCAGGATCGAAGCCATCCGGGAACTTAATCAAAGCCAACCCCATAGGTGGCTTTATATCAGCAGGAATTGCATTGTAAACAGAATTGAATCTAATACAATAATCTTGAACAGACTCACCAATGTTCTACTTGATATTATCATATTCATAAAGGATATAAAGAGGATTTTTCTTCACTTCCCATCGATCAAAGAATTGTCTCTGAAGATTAGCCAATCTAGTAATACTACCAGCCGTCAAAGCTCTGAACCACTTCCTTACTTCACCTCCAAAAGTTTCTACAAACAGTCTCATGGTCACATTCTCTGCATCAATCTCGTGAAGGTCAAATAAATCTATCATCCTATCCACATGTTGCTGAGCCATAACACTTTGAGGAGGGCCATCGAACAATGGAATTTTTCTTTGATAATCAACGGGCATGTTATCCAAATTTTGAGGCAACACGAGGGGTGCAAATCAGGCAGTCATTGCTCTAGGTGGATTTACAACTGATCTCGAGGATATAGGAGGAGTCGGAGCAGTTGATGTATGAGTTGTATGTGGTGTGGATGAAGGTGATACCACTGTAGATTTTTTATTATAGAAATAATGTTGCACGGGAATGGTGGGAATGAAAGGAGGCTCGGTAGGGATTTCTGAACTAGATGCAATTGCAGATGACCCAAGAGTTGTAGATGAAAACTGTATAAATTCGGGAATGTTTGTTGCCACAATGGAATTCTGAAGACTCAAGATATAATTGTCAATTGATCTATTGGCTTTTTCAATTTCAAGATCTTTGACAAACTCTGGATTTAGGAAACTAGAATCAATAGCAATTTCAGACTTAGTCTCAAACAATGACAACTCAAATTGTTCGTCAAATTCAAGATCTTCAAGATAATCAAAAACAGCAGGACATGAATGAGATTTGAACACAAGAATCACAGGACTTCCTCAACGAAGGATTCTCGGAATAAGATTTGGATTTTCATACACAAGAGGTGGATCAGGATCCATATTTTCTCTGGTGTGTCGTCTGGAAGCCAGTGTGCTGAATTATTCCCAAAAATCAAACGGACAAAATCAACTTGTTCAGCCTATCAGATTCTAAACTTATCACCCAAAAGTATAGAATTTTCTGATGTACTGGGGAAATTTGCAATTTAGTTGTTACGTTTATAAGACTAAACCGGAGATTGACTAAAGCAGCATTCATCTACTTTCGCTAATGCAAAGAAAGAGCGTTTCGAAGGCTATGTGGCTAACTTCAGGCTCCGTCTATAGTTTATAAAACGAATAACACTAACAAACAAACAATCTGATCCCCAGTATGGTCGCCACTATTTTATGGCCTAAATCTACCTCAGGCTAAGAAAGGCAGAATCTAGGGTAACATCAAACCACGCTTAACCTGGTAGCTAGCCCTACCAGATCGGGAGAGGGCTCTCTCCTTGTCAATCTCAGCAAAAAATGATCAATGAAGCTTGAGATGACTTAAATGAAAACTGATTTTAGGCTAGGTATATATGCAAAAGAGTCTTGATTTGAATTTAATGAATAATTTTTTGGCTCAAGAGGAAAGGAAAATTTGGGTCTGGGGAATGAGGCTCAGTTCTGCAGAGATCTGAATGGGGCAAGGTAGGCAACTGATTTGACACTTCCAATTTAAAATAAATGGAGAGTGGAGAGAGGTGAGGAGTTGAAGAGGGCAAGAAACCTTCAAGGATCCTCTCCAAATAGCTAAAAACATTGAAAATTAAACAAACCCTAGGTAGAGCACTGCAAATTTTAATGAATTCTACCTTTATCCTTGTTTGTTCAATTTAAGAAGAAATAAGAGAGAAAATGGTATACATCAAACACTAGTAGACTTACATTTGTAGAGAAAAACACATCATCAAAACAAAATCCCACATGAATCCCATGGAGTGTTGCAAACCCTGGTCTATTCCTTTTCCAAAAATGCAGAGATGAATGTACAATGATGCTCAAAGCATTCCCAAGAGTCCAACCATGCTAATGACTGAAAAACCACAAGATATAGACAAACAATAACTCATCCCCATCCTCTAGGGGTCGAGCTCACAAATTTAGGATCATCTCCAACAAGATCTAAACTGAGAACTAGAAAATAGGCAGTGGAACAGCTTGCCTCTATAAGATAGGAAACTGATTCATTCAATTGCAAATCACCTTTTGATGGATGAATCTACCTCCATGAGTAAAAATTTAACAAAATTACATCAAGATCCATCAAATTGCATCCAATTACATCATTAGTTTAACATTTGGAAGTAAGAAAGTCAAAATTTCAAAAACTAGGTGAAAAACAAAGTTTCAGCGTCAAAAATGAGCAAAAACCCCCAATGCGCCGCGCCTGATTTCCCTATGCGTCGCACCAGTTTGTATTTGATTTTTGAGGCCTTCCTAGTGCCCAAATTTTCTCCAAGTGGGCTTGTTGGCAAGTCCTGCCTGTCTAATTTCCAACACAAGTGAAATTTCTGAATTTGGCTTCCATTTTCCCCTCCAAAACTGATTTCTCCCAACACTGCTTCCTGTGTGTCACAAAAGGGGTAGAAAGGTCTTTTTTGGGGTGTTTTTGACCCTTCTAGAAGCCCAAAACCTATCAAAATATCTTGGCCATAGGAAGGCACGCATATTTTTCCATGACAAATAAAAAAATGTAAAGTTTTCATCAAAAGGATCCCCCCATCAAAAGCGTGCGCCAAGTGGCGCAATGCATAGCGCTGAAAAGTCTGTTTTTAGGCCGAAAATTAAAAATTTGCAAAAAGTGTCCCAATTTTTTTGAAATTTGGGCTGAGTGTCCTCCATTATGTGCTATGCTAGGCCAAGGAAGCCTTGGCCAAAATCTAAAGTCTATCTTGCCTTTTCCGATGCTTTGAGGCTTTCTTCAACTTAGCCTTCAAAATCTTGATCCTTGCTTTGCAAACATGGTTTCTCGCCCAATAATGATTGGCCATGTGCCTCAACATGTTATTTTCTTTGTTTGCTTTCTCCAACAGCTTCTCCAAATGCATATTTACCCTTTCAAGCCAATTTTTGCGATCAGCCTCAATTTCTTGCTCAAGTGATGTCATCTTGGTTTTTCTCTTTTTAGTAGGTTGTTGGTTCTCTCGTATATTTTGCAGCTCCATGATGGTTTGCTGATCCTCCAGATGCTTGTTTCTTTGCTCAAGGTACTTGATTATCCACTTGGATCTTTATATACTGATGGAAAAAGTATTTATCTCCGCCCATTTCTCCTGAATGATCTCTCTCAACTTTGAGCTTGGTGAGCCCAAATCATAATCCTGAATGAGTATGAAGTCTGTCTCCTGCCCTCCTGAAGGCCCCTCATCATGTATTGGCCTCATTCCTTTATCCTTTACCTGCACTTCTGATGAAGGAAGCGATACCCCTTCCACCCCAAGTGGAGATAATACTCGCTTGGCTGCTGCAAATAACCTTCTAGTGCCCCTCTAATAGGTGACAAACACCGGCGCACTAGCGGTCTGTGTCTCATGGCCCTTCTGCAGATGTGAAGGTTCACCTGTCTCATAAAACGCTTCCGTAGGTACCTGAGGAGCTGTGAAGAACTCATTAGAAATGAAATCCTCCCATGAAATGTCTTGCAAATCAAGCTGATGCATAACCACAATTTTGATAAGTGAAAAATGATAGATACTATTATACTACTGCTCAGGAGTTTTATTTTGCACTAGGGTGGTCATCTTCTCAATATTTCAGCACATGAAGTAGGGGAGGTTCATCATTCTCACCCTGGTAAAGTGCATCAGCAATCTAATGTGATAGGCATATAGACGAGAAAACCGACCCTCACAGCTGAAATATTTGATAATGAGCTTCATCAAAGGAGCGTATGAATCTTTCAAGTACCGAAAGGGAAAAACTCTACTGAGTTGTCTCAAAAAACCAGGCTTGATGTATGGCTCATAGTGTTCCCTGTCAACTTGCCGCCTTTTATTCCATTGTTCTCCAACATTTGGAATACCGGTTGTTAGAGAGATAGATTCAGGTGTCAAGGTGAATGTCGCACCTGCAAGAGTGACTTGGCCATTATGTAAATGAAGCACAAACAATCTGGCCAGCTCATGATCAAACTGGATTCCAGCAACCATCTCACAAAACTGATAACAAGACTGTTGTTGAAAACATGTAATAGCAATAAGGCAGGCCTGCAGCTCAACAAGTGAAGTAGGATCTTCCCTCACATGTTTGCCACTCTTGTGAGGTATCCTTGGTGCATGCAATTCAGTTGTAGAGTCAATGTCTTGGTCATAAGAGGAAACTGTCTCCATGTTTGCCAAAGTCTGTGTTGTCTTAGATGAGTATGAAGAGTTTAGGTGTCTTTGGTTTTTTACTGCCAAATTTATGCAAATGTGTGAGGGACTATGGAGGGAGAGGGTAGGGGGAATGTTGGGAATATTGCCAATTGGAATTTAGGGAATTGAAGAGTTTTAGGGATAGTCTCTAGGTTTTTGGGATAGGAATTGGGGTTTGGGAATTTTGTAACTAGGATTTGGGATGATGGGAATATGGGATAGGGGTAAATGAATTTAGGGATATGGGGAATAAGGAAAAAGGTAGATGAAACTAGAAAAATAGTGAAGGAATAGAAAGTGAGGGAGTGATGACCACAAAAACCAATTTACAAACCCTAGGCTATGATGACTTGAGCAAGGAAGTAGGGTTTGAAAATTTTTCAATTAAATCCTCATAAAAATCATAAGACACGTGTTTATGGCATTGGAGGGATTGCTTGACTTACTTTGGACCAGAGGCAGCTGAGCAAATTTGAGTTTGAATGAAATCATGGTTTAAAACAGTTGGCAACTCTACGCGCCGCGCCACAAACCCAAGGCGCCACGCCTGTTATGTGCATCGCGCCCGTGTGTTTTTTCCACTTTTGAGGCCGACCCAATGCGTTGCGCCAGTCTTATGCGTCGCGCCACTCAGCCAATGCGCTGCGCCACTGAGAATTGCACGATTTTGCTATGATTTTGCTCCTTCTTTTCAACACGGCCCTTTCTTGCTCATTCTCTCTTCTTGGAATGCAAATGAGCCTTTTGAAACATGAAGATGACTTATATACCAAAGAATTTTAATTTCCACTTCAAAAAACCCACTTTGTAATGTTTACCTTTGATACTTTTTTAAACTCTATTTTAGGAAATTTACTTCATTTTGGCTCTGATTAACTGAATAACTTGCTTTTTTTTTGCCTTGCAGGGGATGGATTTGCTGGAGCTTGACAAGGTGACCAAGGTTGCCATTTGAAATTATTTACAAATGAGAGAACTTGAAATTACATTAAATTTATACATAAAAAGATGAAATACTCTATTTTTCTTCAAAACAGAGTTTTGAAGAAAAAATACATTTCTAGGCATATGATGGTGAAATTTTTAGTACCGGAACTTTATTCAAACTCCTCATGTGCCTGCTGACCATTATTGGGTATTTTGAAGACCTTATTGATGAAACGATAGACCTAATGGGACTGAAAACCTAAAAAATAACTCTTACAAATTTAAGGACAAAGATTGAGTGCAGATGATCTTGATAAAAGGAAATGGGCCAACAGGTAAAGGACATGAGGGAAAATGTATAAAATCCACTACCATTAGATGATCCATGCTCCCAATGGAATGCAGCTGACGAGTGAGACACCTAATATGCAATGCAACAAGAGAATTTTGATCACTGGTGGAGGGATGAAGATACCGACACTAACATTGGCTCCAATGGGGATGGTAGATCCTTGGAGGTGACAAGAACTACAGATCTCTAGGAAAGCAGGCAGTGCCTTTCATCCATTGGGCTATGGAGTCAATAACTTCAACAAACCAAAACCAGACTCTAGACTCATTTTTAGAACTGAAAACTGACTCAAAACTATCTCAATTTCGAGACCGAAAATGACTGAAAGACCTGACTCAAACAAACCAAACCAAAACTGAAATCATCCCTCAGTTTTATAGCCTTCACCTCGTGCCCCAAACTGAAATAATGATGACAGCACATGCTTGCAATGAAACTTAAACAAACCGGTATATACAGTGATATATATGACAGCAAAAAACATTTCAAAAATAGTACCGTTTGAGTAATCGACCATTGACCAGCCCACCTGGACAATCTTCTCCATTCATTTCTTTCAAAAGGAAAGCATTTTGGCCTCAATATGCAGCAATTCTGAAGGGTCCTTTCCAAATATTCTCAAACTTGCCATGCTTACCTTTATCTTCGTTTCTCGCGTCCCATTTTAACACCACTTCTTCTATTTGAAACTTTTCCGCCTTTTCCTTTCAATCATATATCTTCTCTATTCTCTCTTGCAGCTTGAAAGTGTTCTGAAAAACCTCCTCTCTAGTCTGATGTAAATGGATCATTTGATTAATTATTCACTGCAAATGATCATCCTCGCTACTAGCTTCCTGTAGAAGTTTAACCAGTAGAACTACGAGAGAGGTTGGGAATACAGTGTCAACACCATACACGAGTTCAAAAGGTGACATGCCTATAGATTTCTTTTGACTTACTCTGTCTGCCCATAGTGCAGTAACCAATTTCTTGTGCCAACTTTTCTTGTTCATTTCCAGTAGCTTTTTGATAATATTGACCAAGGATTTATTTGAGGATTTGGCCAATCCGTTGCCTTGTGGATGAAATGTGGTTGAGTGCCCCAAATTAATTTGATACTTATCACAAAATTCAATCATTCATATAGATTTAAAGGCTGTTGCATTATTAGTGATCTGCTTGTTTGGACAGCCAAAACAAGACAAAATATTGTTTTCAAGAAATGAAATAATTACCAAATTTGTGGCCTGCCTAGTGGGAATCGCCTCAATCCATTTGGTAAAATAGTCCATCATTGTAAGGATCCATTTATTCTACGCCGAAGAAGTAGGATGGATCTCGCCAATGAAATCCAAACCCCATTGTTGAAATGGAGCACTTACTTCAATGGGCTTGAGCGGTAAAGGCTGCAATTTTCTCCTTCCTTGAAAAATCTGACATTCATGACAGCTTTTGACAGCTTTGTACACATCAGCAAAAAGAGTTGGCCAATAATATCCTGCTCTCAAAATTTTGTTGGCCGTCGTCTTCCAGAAAAGGTGACCTCCGCAATCTCCCTTATGAAAATCTTCCATAACCTGCTTTGCCTCTTCTTCAACCAAAAAATTGAGCAAGACACCACCAGGATCTTTCCAATAGAGCGCATTATTCATGATACAAAACTTGGCAGCTTTCAATTTCAGTGTTCTACTTTTGTTTTTAGCCATTCCTGGCGGTGGTGACAGATTTTGGAGCACATAAATAATGTCTGAATACCACGAAGAAAGAACAAAGATTTCTGATACCTGAGCTAACGAACTTTCTTCATTTTTCTCGGACATAGAAGCAATGAGATTAATGTCCAAGACATGCAAATTTGATTCAACCATTAGCTTGGCCAACCCCTCTCCTTTGATGAGCTTTGTAGGTCTGATCTCCACGTCATATTCCAACAAGGCTGCAATCCATTTTCCCTGTCTCCCTTCTGGATCTGTTTGCACTAAGACATCTTTAACAACAACATTAGAAACATAAGCAAGAATGTGAGAATGCAAAATATAGACTCGAAAATATTTCAATGCTTTTACTAAGGCAAGAGCTTTCTTTTCAATAATAGTATACTTTAAAGCTGCATCTCTTATGGTTCGACTGAAAAATGCAATTGGTTTCTCAAGTTGATCCCTTTTCTGCATCAAGACTGCTGCCATAGTATGATCAGAGGCAAATGAAAACAAAATAAAATCCTGAGTATAGTCCGAGCTGATCAAAACTAGAGTTAAAGAAAGGGCCAATTTCACCAAATTGAAAGACTTTATTGCTTCCTCAGTCCACTTCACTACACTATATTTCTTGAGCATGTTTGTGATTTCCCTTAAATTTTCTGCAATATTGGGTACAAAGTGACGTAAGAAATTCATCTTACTATTGAATGATTGGATCTCCTTTTTGTTTCGGGGAAGATCAATTTGCTGAATGGCTTCTACTCGAGCTGGATCAATGCGGATGCCATCCTTTGATATAATATGACCAAGAAGCTTGCCCTCATCCATGGCAAACAGACTCTTCTTTGGATTGAGAGATACACCATATTTTCTACACCGTTGAAATACAATCTTCAAATGATAAAGGTGCTCTTCATCTGAATTAGAAAAAATTGTCAAATCATCAAGATAAATAACTAGAAAGACATATTTTTTATTTACAAATGCCATGTCCATTTCTCGTTGAAAGGTCGCACCAGCATTCTTCAATCCGAAAGGCATTTTAGCATAATGAAAAGTTCCCCACGGAGTGGTGAACGATGTTTTATCTCTATCATCCTCATGGACCAGAATTTGGTTATAACCGGAATAACCATCGAGTAGCGACATGTGGGATGCTCCAACTACTCAATGAAGTATGTGATCCATTTTGGGCAATGGATAGTTGTCTTTCAAAGATACTTTGTTCAGATTCTGAAAATCAATACATAAACGGATCTCACCTGTTTTCTTGCGCACGGGCACCAAATTAGAAATCCAATATGAAAATCTTATGGGGACGATGATACCATATTTTTACAACTGATTCACTTCCTTCTCTATTGAGGGTAGCAGCTTTGGATTTATTCTTATCAAATTCTGTCGAAAGGGCTTTTGATTTGGCTTGGCAAGGATGGTATGCTGAATTATGTTTGTGTCATATGTCTTCAAATCTGAATAGTCCCAAGAAAATACATCAGCAAAGGAACATAATAAACTGATATACTTTGCTTTTACCTATGGGGGCAATGCCTAATTTCACCATTTTAGGATTTTCTGTTGATCCAATGTTCACATCCTCAACTCCTTTCTCTGTTGACAGCAATCTTGGTTTTCGAGCTACATC
The DNA here is from genome assembly GCA_034641835.2 of Pinus albicaulis. Lineage (NCBI taxonomy): Eukaryota > Viridiplantae > Streptophyta > Pinopsida > Pinales > Pinaceae > Pinus > Pinus albicaulis. The sequence goes on along the minus strand of CM076570.1, from coordinate 107,304,799 downwards.
ATCTTGGTTGAAAAGCTCCTATAAAGGTATTAGACCTTTAGGAATGACATTGTCCTTGAGCTACAAAACTTCCATCTGATTGACTTCTATATCCGCCTCGCCATCATCATGCTCCCCATCAATAAAAGTGTCTTTGAATTTACCTTCATTTTGCAAAAATTCATCAATTTCTTTATCATCTTGAAACACTTGCCAATACCTTTGATTATCAGGGACAGTCGGATGATTCTTCGCATTAATTTCAAACTTGTTGTTTGAATTCATAGGAATTTTCAAATTACTTGCTGCTGTTGCAAGTGCATCTGCAATGCCATTCTGAATACGAGGGACACATGTCAAAGTATAATCTGAAAACAATCTCAAGATATCTAGTACCGCATTGTGGTAGGCTCGCATTCGAGGATGCTTAGCTTGGTATTCACCTTTCACTTGCTTGATAACTAACTCGGAGTCGCCATACACTGCAATCCTTTTGGCATTTAGCTTTCTAAGAATTTTCAAACCAGCAATTAAAGTTTCATATTCAGCCTCATTATTTGAACAATCAAAAGCCAATTTATAAGATCAGACCCTTACATTACTTGGCACTTTGTTTGGGGAGAAAATAGGGTTGTGTATCCAAATGCCAATTCCAGCACCTTCCCTTCCTACCATGCCATCAAAATCCATGGTCCACAAACCAGCTTCTTCCTCTTCCAAATGCTGAAATTTTGTTTGCTCTTTTACTTCTCCTTGATGTCCATCAATATTTTGCTTCTGTCGGGGGGCTGCTTGCTTAGCGGTACTATCCCGTCTTTGTTTTTCTTTCTTCAAGACCTCTCTGAAATTTTCAGTGATTTCTAGAATGTCTTCTACTTCAATTACTTGGCTATCTACATCATTAAAGTTATCTGAGTATAAAACAAAAGATTCTAAATCAGTATGTACATAGTTGATTGGATGATTTACCGGTTTCTCCTTGCTAGTGATCATATACTTCATCTTTTGCTCCCGGTATAATTTCCTCATCTAACCAAACACGGGAATAGTAGCATAGGATAAATCAAGCTGCAATGTCCCTTTAAATTCCCCCCCCCCAAGATCTGGAAAGAAGCATGCCAAATCTAGGAGGAATATCTGCCACAACCACATCCATCAAAACATTTTTAGTCGAAATCTAATCCAAACTGACCACCAAATATTTTATAAGCCCAATGCATCATACTCTACCAGAATCGAAAGAATAAAGGTCATGATACTTTCTGGTGATATCCAATCCCAATTTCTCCATGATTTCCTTAGGCATGAGATTATGAGAGGCTCTGGAATCAAACATAGCATTGTGTAACACATAGTCGTGCAACCTAAGGCTTATGTAAAAAGGAGGTACATCATTATCTTGAGACTGACCATCCAATGTTGGACGAAAAATCAACTCAGGTCGATCATCTTCCATGTTTACCATATCAGATAATGGATCTAAACTCAAAATCTTAGACACCTGACCCTTATAGCTACTATTCTTCATCAATTCAGTCAAAGGAATGGACACTTTTAACTTAGAAATTTCACTTTCTAAGTTAAAAACTGAAGTTTTATCTACCTCTTTAGCTGGGACATCCTTCTTTTTCAGTTTTCTCCTTTGATATATTTGGCTGATTGGATCTTTCATTTTCTGATGGTGGTTTGCTAGTGGTGGGATCAACTGTCTCTTTCCCCTTTTTCTGCACAACGAGTGGATCATTCTTTGGTGCTATCGCTTGATTTCTTTTTTGAATTGGATTAATGGGTACATCTCTACCTCTGAGTGAATATTGTCACTGCTGGGCTGTCAAAGCATTCATGTACCCCCTCTGATATTCATCAGACTCTTCTTCAAGAACTGTTTCGTTCGCCAGGATGAAATTCTCGTCCCTTTGTACAGCTGAGTTCTCAGAATAATCCTCATCTTCAGTAATAAAAATTGGCATATCATCAGGTGTAAAGAAATGATTCTCTTCTCCGATTACATTCTCCTCATCATCTGATTCCAGACCATGTACAAAATTCTACTGTAAGGGTGTCTTCACTTGCTGCTGCACTACTTGGTCTTGTACTTGTTGCTCTCTTTGCTTGATTCTAAATTGTGGTTGCTACTAGCCACGGAAATTAGGATTTCTGACTTGCGGTTCAGACTTGTCAATCGTCAATTTGTCAAACATCTGTTCCATCTTACTGAGCACATGATCTAAAGTGGAAACCTCTTCCTTTACTGTTACCTTCTTTTCAACTCTTGTCCTAGCTCTCTTGGCAAGCAGATTTGCTTCAACGCTGACTGCAATTTTCTACATGTCTTCCAAAGTGGCTGGATCTCTTTCTCTTAATTGATAGGCCATTTCAGGATCGAAGCCATCTGGGAACTTAGTCAAATCCTACCCCGTAGGTGGCTTTATATCAGTAGGAATTGCATTGTAAACAAAATTGAATCTAATACAATAATCTTGAACATACTCACCAATGTTCCGCTTGATATTCTCATATTCAGAAAGGATCTGAAGAGGATTTTTCTTCACTTCCCATCGATCCAAGAATTGTCTCTGAAGATTAGCCAATGTAGTAATACTACCAGCCGGCAAAGCTCTGAACCACTTCCTTACTTCACCTCCAAAATTTTGTACAAATAGTCTCATGGTCACATTCTCTGCATCAATCTCATGAAGGTCAAAGAAATCTAGCATCCTATCCACATGTTGCTGAGCCATAAAACTTTGAGGAGTGCCATCGAACAATGGAATTTTTCTTTGATAATCAGCGGGCATGTTATCCAAATTTTGAGGCAACACGAGGGGTGCAAATCAGGCAACCATTGCTCTAGGTGGATTTACAACCGGTCTTGGGGATATAGGAGGAGTCGGATTAGTTGATGTATGAGGTGTATGTGGTGTGGATGGAGGTGATACCACTCTAGATTTTTTATCAGAGAAAGAAGGCTACACGGGAATGGTGGGAATGAAAGGAGGCTCGGTAGGGATTTCTGAACTAGATGCAATTGTAGATGACCCAAGAGTTGCAGATGTACACTCTATAAATTCGGGAATGTTTGTTGCCACAATGGAATTCTGAAGATTCAAGATATAACTGTCAATTGATCTATTGGCTTTTTCAATTTCAAGATCTTTGACAAACTCTGGATTTAAGACAGTAGAATCAATAGCACTTTCGGACTTAGTCTCAAACAATGACAACTCAAATTGTTCATCAAACTCAATATCTTCAAGATACTCAAAAACAGTAGGACATGAATGAGATTTGAACACAGGAATCACAGGACTTCCTCGACGAAGGATTCTCAGAATAATATTTGGATTTTCATACACAGGAGGTGGATCAGGATCTAGATTTTCTCTGGTGTGTCGTCTGGAAGCCAGTGTGCTGAATTATTCCCAAAAATCAAACGGAAAAAATCAACTTGTTCAGCCTATCAGATTCTAAACTCATCACCCAAAAGTCTAGAATTTTATGATGTACTGGGGCAATTTGCAAGTTAGGTGTTATGTTTATAAGACTAAACCGGAGATTGACTGAAGCAGCATCTACTTTCGCTAATGCAAAGCAAGAGCATTTCGAAGGCTACCTAGCTAACTTCAGGCTTCGTCTGTAGTTTATAAAATGAATAACACTAACAAACAAACAATCTGATCCCCAGTATGGTCGCCTCTATGTTATGGCCTAAATCTACCTCAGGCTGAGAAAGGCAGAATATAAGGTAACATAAAACCACACTTAACCTAGTAGCTAGCCCTACCAGATCAGGAGAGGGCTCTCTCCTTGTCAATCTCAGCAAAAAATGATCAATGAGGTATGAGATGAATTAAATGAAAACTGATTTTAGGCTAGGTATATATGCAAAAGAGTCTTGATTTGAATTTATTGAATATTTTTTTGGCTCAAGAGGAAAGGAAAATTTGGGTCTCGGGAATGAGGCTCAGTTCTGCAAAGATCTGAATGGGGAAAGGTAGGCAATTGATTTGACACTTCCAATTTAAAACAAATGGAGAGTGGAGAGAGGTGAGGAGTTGAAGAGGGCAAGAAACCTTCAGGGATCCTCTCCAAACAGCTGAAAACATAGAAAATTAAACAAACCCTAGGTAGAGCACTGCAAATTTTAATGAATTCTACTTTTATCCTTGTTTGTTCAATTTAAGAAGAAATAAGAGAGAAAATGGTATACATCAAACACCAGTAGACTTAAATTTTCATAGAGAAACGCATCATCAAAAAAAAATGCCACATGAATCCCATGGAGTGCTGCAAACCCTGGTCTATTCCTTTGCCAAAAATGCAGAGATGAATGTACAATGATGCTCAAAGCATTCCCAAGAGTCCAACCATGCTAATGACTGAAAAACCACAAGATATAGACAAAAAATAACTCATCCCCAGCCTCTAGGGGTCGAGCTTACAAGTTTAGGTGCTGCTCCACCAAGATCTAAACTGAGAACTAGAAAATAGGCAGTGGAACAGCTTGCCTCTATAAGATGGGAAACTGATTCATTCAATTGCAAATCACCTTTTCATGGATGAATCTACCTCCATGAGTAAAAATTTAACAAAATTACATCAAGATCCATCAAATTACATCCAATTGCATGATTATTTTAACATTTGGAAGTAAGAAAGTCAAAATGTCAAAAACTAGGCGAAAAACAGAGTTTCTGCGTCAAAAATGAGCAAAAACCCCCAATGCACCGCGCCTGATTTCCCTATGCATCGCGCCAGTTTGGAGCTGATTTTGGAGGCCTTCCTGGTGTCCAAATTTTCTCCAAGTGGGCTTTTTGGAAATTTCTTCTTGTCTACTTTCCAACACAAGTGGAATTTCTAAATTTGGCTTGCATTTGCCCCTCCAAAACTGATTTCTCCCAACACTGCTTCCTGTGTGTCACAAAAGGGGCAGAAACGTCATTTTGGGGGTGTTTTTGACAGTTCTGGAAGCCAAAAACCTATAAAAATCTCTTGGCGATATGTATGCATGCATATTTTTCCATCAAAAATCCAAAAATGTAAAGTTTGCATCAAAAGGAGCGCCCCATCAAAAGCACGTGCCAAGTGGCGTGACGCATAGAGCTGAAAAGTCTGTTTTTAGGCCGAAAATTTAAAATTTGCAAAAAGTGTCCCAAATTTTTTGAAATTTGGGTTGAGTGTCCTCCATTATGTGCTATGCTGGTCCAAGGAAGCCTCAGTCAAAATCTAAAGTCTATCTTGCCTTTTCTGATGCTTTGAGGCCTTCTTCAACTTAGCCTTCAAAATCTTGATCCTTGCTTTGCAAACATGGTTTCTCACCCAATAATGATTGGCCATGTGCCTCAACATGTTATTTTATTTGTTGGCTTTCTCTAACAGCTTCTCCAAATGCATATTTACCCTTTCAAGCCAAGTTTCGCGATCTGCCTCAATTTCTTGCTCAAGTGATGTCATCTTGGTTTTGCTCTTTTTAGCGGCTTGCCAGTTCTCTCGTATATTTTGCAGCTTCATGATGGTTTGCTGATCCTCCAGCTACTTGTTTCTTTGCTCAAGGTACTTGATTATCCACTTGGCTCTTTATAGAATGATGGAAAAATTATTGATCTCCACCCGTTGCTCCTGAATGATCTCTCTCAACTTTGAGCTTGGTGAGCCCAAATCATCATCCTGAATGAGTATGAAGTCTGTCTCCTGCCCTCCTGAAGGCCCCTCATCATGTATTGGCCTCTTTCCTTTATCCTGTACCTGCACTTTTGATGAAGGAAGCGAGACCCCTCCCACCCCGGGTGGAGATAATACTCACTTAGCTACTGCAAATAACCTTCTAGTGCCCCTCTGATAGGTGACAAACACCGGCACACTAGCGGTCTGTGTCTCATGGCCCTCCTGTAGATGTGAAGGTTCACCTGTCTCATAAAAAGCTTCCGGAGGTACCTAAGGAGCTGTGAAGAACTCATTAGAAATGAAATTCTCCCATGAAATGTCTTGCAAATCAAGCTGATGCATAACCACAATTTTGATAAGTGAAAAATGATAGATACTATTATACTGCTACTCAGGAGTTTTCTTTTGCACTAGGGTGGTCATCTTCTCAATATTTCGGCACATTAAGTAGGGGAGGTTCATCATTATCACCATGGTAAAGTGCATCAGCAATCTAATGTGATAGGCATATAGACGAGAAAACCGACCCTCACAGCTGAAATATTTTATAATGAGCTTCATCAAACGAGCGTAGGAATATTTCAAGTACCGAAAGGAAAAAAATCTGTTGAGTTGTCTCAAAAAACTAGGCTTGATGTATGGCTCATAGTGTTCCCTGTCAACTTGCTTCATTTTATTCCATTTTTCTCCAACATTTGGAATACCAGTTTCTAGAGAGATAGATTCAGGTGTCAAGGGGAATGCCACACCTGCAAGAGTGACTTGGCCATTATGTAAATGAAGCACAAACAATCTGGCCAGCTCATGGTACTGGATTCCAGCAACCATCTCACAAAACTGATAACAAGACTACTATTGAAAACATGTAATAGCAAGAGGGCAGGCCTGCAGCTCAGAAAGTGAAGTAGGCTCTTCCCTCACATGTTTGCCACTCTTGTGAGGTCTCCTTGGTGCATGCAATTCAGCTGTAGAGTCACTGTCTCGGTCATAAGAGGAATCTATCTCCATGTTTTCCAAAGTCTGTGTTGTATTAGATGAGTATGAAGAGTTTAGGTGTCTTTGGTTTTTTGCTGCCAAATGTATGCAAATGTGTGAGGGACTATGGAGGGAGAGGGTAGGGGGAATGTTGGGAATATTTCCAATTGGAATTTAGGGAATTGAAGAGTTTTAGGGACAGTCTCTAGGTTTTTGGGATAGGAATTAGGGTTTGGGAATTTTGTAACTAGGATTTGGGATGATGGGAATATGGGATAGGGGTAGATGAATTTAGGGATATGGGGAATAGGGAAAAAGGTAGATGAAAATAGAAAAACAGTGAAGGAATATAAAGTGAGGGAGTGATGACCACAAAAACAAATTTACAAACCCTAGGCTATGATGACTTGAGCAAGGAAGTAGGGTTTGAAAATTTTTCAATTAAATCCTCATAAAAATCATAAGACACGTGTTTATGGAATTGGAGGGATTTCTTGACTTACTTTGGATCGGAGGCAGCTGAGAAAATTTGAGTTTAAATTGAAATCATGGTTTAAAACAGTTGGCAACTCTACGCACCACGCCACAAACCCAACATGTCGTGCCGGTTATGTGCATCGTTCCCATGTGTTTTTGCCACTGTGGAGGCCGACCCAATGCGCCACGCCAGTCTTATGCACAGCGCCACTGAGAATTGCACGATTTTTCTGTGATTTTGCTCCTCCTTTTCAACACGGCCCTTTCTTTCTCATTCTCTCTTCTTGGAATGCAAATGAGCCTTTTGAAACATGAAGATGACTTATATACCAAAGAATTTTAATTTTCCACTTCAAAAAACCCACTTTGTAATGTTTACCTTTGACACTTTTTTAAACTCTGTTTTAGGCAATTTGCTTCATTTTGGCTCTGATTAACTGAATAAATTGTTTTTTGTTTGCCTTGCAGGGGATGGATTTTTTGGAGCTTGACAAGGTGACCAGGGTTGCCATTTGAAATTATTTACAAATGAGAGAACTTGAAATTACATTAAATTTATACATAAAAAGATGAAATACTCTATTTTTCTTCAAAACAGAGTTTTGAAGAAAAAATACATTTCTAGGCATATGATGGTGAAATATTTAGTACCGGAACTTTATGCAAACTCCTCATGCACCTGCTAACAATTATTGGGTATTTTGAAGACCTTATTGATGAAACCCTAGACCTAATGGGACTGAAAACCTAAAAAATAACTCTTACAAATTTAAGGACAAAGAGTGAGTGCGGATGATCTTGATAAAAGGAAATGGGCCAGCAGGTAAAGGACATGAGGGAAAATGTATAAAAGCCACTATTGTCAGATGATCCATGCTCCTAATTGAATGCAGCTGATGAGCGAGACACCTAATATTCAATGCAACAAGAGAATTTTGAACACTGACAGAGGGATGAAGATACCGACACTAACAGAGCGCAAACAAGTCTTAATAGACCATATCAAAATAATAATCTACAACATATCCCCTATGGCTTCCATCCCCTTCCTTTTATAAGTGGTGAGCTTCCTCACCCTTGGCCCCACTCATTAAAGCCACTACTTCCATCCATGGAGTCTCCCTCCAAAATTGTGTTTTCCCACAATGAATTCCACTCCTCCATGACAACGTTGTTGATTTGGTCAAAGTTGACCCAATTTACATGCTCCAGCCCCTTTTTCACACATAAGGGTTCTTTATCAAGGCACTGAAGTGATCTCATTTCACATTAGCAGTGATTTTATTCCTACTAAGGATATTTATGGATCTCCATACCCTCTTATTCAACAAACTAAGAAGAAAAAGCAACAATTAATATTCTAGCAAGCTCATGGCTAATTGGAAATATTACAGAATGTCAGGGAAAATGGTGGGCCAGTAAAAACCAGCCCTGAGGATTTTGTTGGAAGTGGTTTTCCAGAAGATATTCCCACCATAGTCAGCTTTATGGAACTCCCGCATGATTCTTTCTGCCTCATCCTTCAACAAGCACTTAAGTAAAACACCGCCAGCATATTTCCAATATAAAAAAATTCTATGATGAAAAACTTAACTGCTTTTAATTTTGGAAATATTGCCTTTGTTTTTGTTATAACAGGAGGAGCATTTAATTTGAAAAAAACATACAAGAAGTCTGCATACCAAGGTGAGTTCAAAAATGCTTCATTGATCTATGGAGTCGCATGTTCCTCTTAATCATCCAATACAGCAACAAAGTTGATGTCTAACGCATGGAAATTAGACTCTGCCATCAATTCGGCCAGTCCTTGTCCTCTAATCAACTTGGTGGGTTTGATTTCTAAGTAATACTCAAGGATGACAGCAATTCATTTTCCTCGTTTTCCATCTAGTCCATTCTTTGTTAAAATATCCTTGACAATTGAATTAGGTACATATGCGATAATATGGGAATGAAAAACATATAATCTAAAATCTCTTATTTCTTTAACCAATTCAAAGGCCTATTTTTCCATAATATTATATTTCAAATATGCATGTCTTAAAGCCTTACTGAAAAATTCAATAGGTTGTTCAAATCCTTCCTCATTTTTCTGCAAAAAAACAGCAACAACAGTGTGTTCAAAAGAAAAAGAAAAGATAATAAAATATTTAGTAAAATCTAAACTAATCAACATTGGTGATTTTGTTAATTCATGTTTAACTAAATCAAAGGATTTTATAGATTCAATACTCCATCTAATTTCTGAATCCTTTTTAAGCATGTTGTTATATTTCTAAGAGGCTTTGCAAGGTTAGGAATCAATATGCTTAGGAAATTCATCTTGCCAATAAAAGACTGAAGCCCTTTGATGTTTCTAGGGTGACCGATTTTTAATATAGCTTCAATTCCATTGGGATCAATGCTAATCCCATCCTTTGAAATAATATGACCAAGAATCTTACCTTCCTCAAGGCCAAAAAATGTTTTCTTAGGATTTAATGAGATTCCAAACCTTCTACACTTTTCAAACACTCTTCTTAGATGCCTCAAATGTTCCTCATCAGCCTTTGAATATACAATAATTTCATCAAGATAAATCACCATAAAATGGGCAATCTCATCGGCAAAGGATATATCCATTCCTCTTTGAAATGTGGCCCCTACATTCATTAATCTAAAGAGCATCTTCGCATACATGAAGGTACCCCAGGGAGTAGTGAGAGTTGTTTTATCCTTATCATCAGGACGTACTAGGACCTGGTTATAACCTGAGAAATCATCTAACAAGGAAATCCTACTAGATCCTACTACCTTCTGCAATATATGGTCCATTTTTGGCAAAGGGTAGTTGTCTTTTAGGGTGACATTGTTTAGGTTTCTAAAATCAATACATAATCAGATTTCACCAGTCTTATTCCTAGTAGGCACTATATTAGACACCCATTTAGAGTATCTGAGAGGGACAATTATTTTAGCATCGTTCATATTTTTAACCTCTTTCTCAATCAAAGGCATTAGAACAAAATTTATTCTACGGAGATTTTGTTTAAATGGTTATTTATCTTCCTTGACTAGGATTTTGTGTTGTATGATACTAGTGTCATATGCTTTAATATCCTCATAGCTCCAAGAAAATACACCAACAAATTCTTTGAATAAAGCTATGTAATTTTTTTTTTTGACAATATGCAGTGATTTTGAGAGTTTTATCATTTTAGGATTTTTTTCACTACCTATATTACATTCTTCTACATCTGCCCCTGTGGGCTCTATTTTTGGCTTTTTTGTTACATCATTGAAATCAAAAATCTCTTCTAATAGAACTATACCTCTAGGAAAAATATTATCTTTAAGCTGAAGTACTTCAAATTCTACTTTTTCTAGATCAATTTCATGCAATTCTAATTTATGTACAACTTCATCTACACATTTATTTACATGTAGCTCATCAAATTGATCTTCTACATTAGTGTGTACAATGAACTGATTTTATACTTCACAATCTAAATCTATGTTATTTTCCTCTTACTCATCTTTGGACTGCAAAAATATTTCTATCTGTTTATCATTTCCAAATACCTGCCAACACCTCATGTTATCTGGTACAGCTGGATGGTGTTTAACCTCTATTGTATATTTTTTGTTGAGATGAGGCATTTTGCATGTGCTGGCTGAAAAAGCCAGACCATTAGCAAGGACATTTTGATTTCTAGATATAACAGCAAGATCATATCCTACAAAAGTATGTAAGAAATCAAGCACAAAATTTATGTATGCTCTCAATCTAGGATTTTTTGCAGCATATTCTCCCTTAATTTGTTTAATAATCAATTCAGAATCTCCATGAACATAAATTCTTTTAGCACCTAATTTCTTCAATAATTGCAAGCCTAAAAGAAGTGCTTCATATTCTGCTATGTTATGTGTTTCAAAAATGTCATTTTCATCATTGGTAACCTAAGCATCAATATCTCCATCATTATATAGAATGAAGGAGTCTAAATTAGAGTGAACAGAGTAAAGGGGGTCATTATGTGGCTTCTCCTGACTACTCACCATGTATTTCATTAAGGTTTCCCTATATAGTCTTCTCTGTTGACCAAACACTGGGATGGTTGCATAATTCATATACATTTGTATGGTACCTTGTAATTTTTCTCCCCAAGAGCGTGACAATAGCATGCCATACTTTGGGGGAATATCAACAACCACTATGTCCATAACTAGACTCTCAGATGGGATTTGGGCTAAAGTGACACATAGATCCTTAATGAGACCTAAACATCTTACTTTCCTTGAATCAAATGAATAGAAGTCTTTGTAAGGCCTAGTAATGTCATGACCAAGTTTCTCCATAACATATTTTGGCATAAAATTATGTGAGGCACCTGAATCTAACATAGCATTGTGGAGAATTTTATCACGAACATTCAGACTGACATAAAATGGAGGGAATCCTCCTTCTTGTGGTGTACCATCTACCTCTGGACCAAATAATAATTCAGGCTGATCATCATTCAAATTGACGGTATCATTTTTTTCCCCTATGTTCAAAGCTTTCACAACTTGAGTTCTATAGAAATTTTTATTCATTAACTCAGTCAAAGGGATAGGAATTTTCAGCTTAGCTAGTTCATTTTCAATATTGAATGATGTTTGAAAATCATTTAAGTTCAGAAAGTTAGATTTATCAGCAATTTATTTTGACACATGTTCTTTTTGGTGACTAGTGGTTGGAATGTTTGTTTGAAGTAATTTTGGAGGTACCCTCAACAATTTTTTTAGCAGGAATATCAACTGTATTTTTTCTAGAAATATCAGCAGTTTTCTTAGCAACATGTTCTGGAGTTTTCTTTGAAGTGGTGTCAAAAGTTTCTTGACAGTGTTTTATTTAGTCTTTTTGTTTGGAGCATCTAATGATTTCTTACTCCTAATATTATACTGTCTAAGAACTTCCATGATAGCATTTTCAAATCCTTGTTTATATTCATCTGATTCCTCATAAACAAGTTCAGTTTGCGATAATTGGAACAACTCTAGTTCTTCCTGAGTAAGAAACACAGCTTCATCATCATTGATACCCATTATATTTATCTGTTTTTCTTCTACTTCTTCTACTACCTCTCCATCATCATGAGCATAATTCTCCTGAAAAGTAGGTCTAATTTGTTGATCAGGACCCCTCTACTCTCTTTGTTTGATTTGGGGAGGATTTCTCCTAGGATTTTGATTTCGATTTTGAGGTGCAGGTTGATTTTCCCTATGTGCAGCCCTCTCATTCAAATTAATCCTCTCCATCATTCTTTCTATTGTTCTAACTAATGAATCAATTTTAGCATCAATAGAATAAGTAGAGGGTTCCTATTTTATGGTTACTCTCCTTTCATTCCTAAGTCTAGCTCTTTTTTCTAATAGGTTTTCTTATACACTCACTACATCCCTTTGCATTTATTCTAGTGTGGATGAATTCATTTCTCTAATTTGGTAAGCCATGTATGCCTAAAATCCATCTGGGAATTTGATAAATGTTGAGCATTGTGGTGGTTTAATATTAGTAGGAATTGCATTGTATACACTGTTAATTCTAGTGCAATAGTCTTGAACACTTTCCCCTAGTCCCCTCATAATGCTTTCACATTCAGATAAAATATGAAGAGGGTTCTTCTTAATTTCCCACCTAGTAAGGAATGTTTGATGGAATCTAGGTAGATCATTAATACTAGCAGCAGGTAATGCTTTAAACCATTTCCTCACCTCTCCTATGAGACTTTGTGCAAAAAACCTATTTCACACTCTCCTCATCTACCTCCTGAAGGTCAAAACTCTCATTCATCCTATCTACATGTTGTTGGCCAATGATAGGTCCAGTTCCAAAAAATTAAGGGATTCTTGTTTGGTAATCCTGTGGAATGTTTGCCAAAGGAGCTTGAAGGACAAGTGGGGCATATCTAGCTACTATTATAGGCATATGAATATGATCAATATGATGTGGTTGTTGGATGAATGGTGGAGGCTGAATGGAGGGTAAAGGTTGAGCTAAAACTTGGGGTTTTGATGGAGATGAATGGTGGATTGTAGTTGAGGATTAGGGAGAAGAATGAATTTGAGTTTCTTGGTGAGAAAGTACTGGAGTAGTTGTGGAAAATACATAAGGAGTAGGGCTTGTTGATCTGGGAAGCACAGATTGTGATGAGGTGGATGATTTTTCACAAGAAGTCAGAGCAAAAATTTCTACAGATTGTTGGACATAAGCTTCATGAACAGAAAGGTCTAGACCTGAGACTAACCCCTGAAATTTATTAAAGTCTTATAGGATTTGAAGGTTTATATCAGTAGGAGCAGACTGGGCTTTAAATTAATTTCTTCTTAATGTAGCTTGGCCTACAACTATTTGATCTGCCCAATTATCTGAATCTGTTATAAATCGGATTTTTTCAAAGGGTAAGTCAAACTCAATGTCTTGCAAAGTTACAAAGTCTTTTGGGAGTGAATCTGCTCTATGAGGGCGGACTGCTACTTCCTTGTATTTCTTTTATGCTCTTTCTTTTCAATATTTTCTCAGGGTCATCTACAATTTCTACAGACTTTGGATCGAAATGAGATCTGGTGTAGGCTCTTTTAGGAGCCATAGTTATGATCTAAATGCACACACACACTTATTACTTACACTAATGAAAAGAAAACCAATCTTTTTGAAGTATGCCTATCGTAAAATGTTTTAACCAAGGTTATGAATTCGAAACAAATTACGATTTTTTCAATTTTGTCCCTAGTATGGTCGCCACTATGTTATCGCTCTATAATTTAAAATATTGGTAGAATTAACACAAAGGAAAACATCAAAACCAGTTTGGAAGCTGGGATTTGGCACTGCCAACTTTAGAGAGGGATCTCTCTTTATGATTTAACTTTGTTTTGAATAGGTATTAGGCTAGTTATGATTTTACTTGGTGTGGTTTGATTTTGATTGATTTGGTTGATTAAATATTTATATTCCCATTGGGAAATGGAGTCAAAACATAAAACTATATTTTGCATCAATTTTTAAAAGAGTTATAATAGGGAAATCTAGGTTACATTTACTGGATTCTTTTAGATTTTAAATGAATAATGGATGTGACAGAAAAGTGAATTTCAATTGAGACTGAAAATAAATTAAGTATTTTTCAAATTAACTTCAAGTAGAAAACATTTAAATTGTGAAAACATCCAGAATAAAGTGTTTTAAATAACATGTCCTATTCATCACACTTTATGTTTTACAATTAAGAGTTCTGAGCAACAGAGAAAAGGAAAAATAGTGGAAAACATAGAGATAGTAGAAACACTTCACTAGTAATTACACCACATGAATCCTAAAAGAAGTCTTTGTATTATTGATGCTCCAACAAAACTTGGAATTTACAATTGCGCAGTAGGCAAAATATGTTCATAAATCAACCTCTAATACTTCAAACAATGAAGTATTTATACTAAAATATTACAAAATTGATTACAGTTAATGTTGTCTCAACAGACAGTGTATTATTAGCCTCATTCTAATCATAAAATCTAACTGTGACAAAAAATAGGCTCGATGTGGGTGATATGGCATGTTGGCACTTCTTTCAAGGAATCAATCGCTGAGTAGGCCTATTTGTAGGTTGTGCTAGCTGTAATGTTGGTTGTTGCGATGTCCTATGTTTTGGTTGTAGCTGACTATTCTTTGTTACTTTTTACCCCTGAAACTCAATTAATTTATCCCATCTATCTTCATATGGGATAGTTAACTTGATGAATTTACTAGAGATTTCATCCACTTCAGTATACTTAGAAAAATTTGGTTTTACCAAAAATATGTGGTTTACCTCATACTGGATGAAAAGGTCATGAACTAACTTCTCCAAGAACGCTTTCCCTGTCATAGTGCTTTTGATATTTGAAAATTTAGCTGTGTCTCTGAAAATTTATTCAACTTCTTCACATAATCCTCTATGTTCATCAACTTCTCATTTATTACAAATAGAGAAGGAATTCCTTTCTAAGATAAAGGTTCTATCTTACTGAAAAATATGTTTATATCTATCTCTAAGTTGTGGCATTTCTCTTCCAGCTGCAGAATCAAGATCCTCTTTGTAATAACCTTCTTTACCTCCAAAATTGTTTCTGACCTGTCCTCCACTCCTAAGTCATCCAGCTCGTACCTGTTCTTGGAATTTAAGAACTTGATAATGTTGTTATCAGTAGTTGGCATGTCTCCAAGCTCCTCCTTGATAATTTTGATGGCATCATTAGCTTTCTCTATCAAGTCTCTTGTGCTCAAATATAATATGGATGCGGGTTGATTTCATTGATGGATTCAATGATATCTTTCCATATTATCTCTTTGACTTGGCCCAAAGTATTTACAATAGATGACTCCCTCTCAGGCTTCTGCAACCTTTCAAATTCCCTTCTCTTTATGCTTCAGCTGCATGTGAGCTATCACTCCTGGACTTCTGATCCTGCAACAATTTCACTTGATCTTGAAGCTTATTTATTTCTTCTGTCTAGATTAATATATTTTGAACTGCTTTGGTGAGTTGTTTTGTTCCATCTATTGTACTCGATTTATAAGGTGTGGCTATGGGAATGGTTTTAAGGGTACAAACTCTAAAGGAACCAATGAAAGCTTGGTAGCCTGCTCTTTTTCCTTTATAATCATCTCCATCTGTCTCAACTAATAATTATGTTCCATGATGAGCTTCATCACGTCTGATTTCTAGGATTCTATCTCTTCGATTTCTTTAGTCAAAGGGTCCTATGTAGCTAGCATTTTCAACTACTTCCTTAATGCTACTATGTCAACACTTTTCTTCTTTATCACCTCTTCTATAGCTTTTATTTTGGAGGGATCATATCCAACTCTAACCACTAAGTCTTCCAAAGACTTAATCCTTGAATCCTTGGCCATAGAAGATATTTTCTCCATTTTGAGTTGTGATGCAACTTGGACAAACTCATAGCAGTGTTAGTGAGTGTAGATGAAATCATTTCACATGTTTGCTTGTGCATCTCCATTTGATAAATGGGATGTATGTCTTTGATATCAAATTCAAATGCAGTCTATTTATAATCTATTGTTGTCTTGCGCTGTGGAATTTGTGCTTGGAGAAAATTCATCTGCATTTTTCCTTTCTCAGAGTCAAAGGCTGATAGTAGTCTACTCTGAGAACTAGAAGTCTGCTTCCAGAACTGATTATAAGTGTTGGTCTTCAAAACTTCATTCTTTAATTTGATTTCTGTGAATGTATCAAATATGGTCATTTCTTTCTCCCCTGTGACAAGTGTACTTGTCTGAATGGCTTGTTGTTGATCTAGTGAATCTGTTGAAGTGATAAGAGAGAGTTTATTTTGACCACCAACCTGTGAGGAAGTAGGTGTCTCTTTGGTGATGATGATGACTTCTTGCTCTGAATATTTGCTTGGGTTTATCTTGGGATTTAGCTTAGTCCTCTTCCTATACATGATTTTAAACTTTTTCCTAGAAGTTTCAGTCATTGAAGGAGACTCTTCTTCCCTCATCATTTTTACTGCTTTCTCTTGTGGGATAGGATTCTATGATGTTGAAGAAGAAACCAACTATTCCTCAACCTCTTGTAGAGTGTTCTCAGTCCACTCTAGTTGGTTCATATATCTCTCAATTTTTTGCCTGTGTGTATGAGTGTAAGGTTTAGATTTGTTCTCTACCCTTAGCTTGGAGATGGTACCTAATGGATCATATGACCATGTAAAACTGAGGCTCAATTGCATTTCCTTTAGCAATTTATCTGCTTCCTCCCCTACTATTCTGTTCTTACAAATGAAAGGTCGTATTTGTGTTTTGATTCTGAATTAAGATTTCTTCTTTGCAAACACAAAATGGACTTCATGAGCATTGAGAATTTTCCTTATGTATTCTAAAGCAAAAATCCTCTTTGGGAGGAATTTTGGGAGCTTATATGGGGCAAGATCACATTCATAGATCCTCAATTCTGTGTAATTCTGGTAAAGATACTAGTCTCATATTTTGGTTTGGTATGATAACTACAAAAAACTCCTGATGTCTTCACTGATTCTTGGCTCTGAAGTGCTACCTAGAAGACTGAGTGTTGGATGTACAAACGATTCAATGAAATTTTTGTACAAATATTCATTTTTTTTCTTCATTGCTATTGTAGTCCAGAAGACGACAGACTATTGATTTCCATCATCATCCAACTTTTTCATTGCAAACTCTAACTTGTCTCCTGAAAATACAAAATCATATATATTAAAACAGAGGCATATTTAAACACCTCTTCAGTTTGGAATCTGACAAATTGGTCATGGATGGCATCTGCTAGGAATTGGCTAAATTTGAATAATATGGAAGGCTTAGAATTTGTAGAGAATATAGACAATAATCCTATAATTGCCTCATCTACCCATTGATTTCAGTAATATCCAAGGAGGTAGAAGATAACTGCAATGATTTTCTTAGCTCTATCAGGGAAAATGGATGATGAGTAGGGAAGATTTCCCTTGCGTAATTGGGCATCTTAAGCCAGAAAAATGATCCAGGTGGATATTGGTGGTCACCCGCCTATTCCACTTGGGGCTCCACCATTGTCTACTTCAGTTTTTCAGTTTCGGCACAGTTTACTATTTTTAGCAGTTTTTCGGGTCCTAAACTTCCGGAGCCGTTTTGAGGCCCTAAATGACGTTTTTTGGGAAAACGGAGAGCAACATGGGTCCATGGACCAATGTTTCTCATTCCAAATTTGTAGTCCTCGGATAGATCTTTCTAACGAGGTATGGTACGCGTCAAACGGAGATCGTATGCCAAAGTTACGCCCCTGGGAAGTTGAAACACCAATTTACCCAAACGGGGCCCATAGTTTTGGCGCTTCATCTCCTAGGGTTAGGGTTTTGGCCGTTTAGGATTTCCCATTGTTTCTAAATGATAAATAGGCCCTCGAGCCTCATTGTAACACAGTTCAGAGGCCTGTAGCCGCCACATCTCTTCTCAGATAGTCACTACCAGCACAGTTTTATTTCCATTCACCGTGCGAAATTTCCGCCTGATATTAATGAAATGAAAGTTATTTCACCGCATCTTCCGTATTTATGGTTATATGTTTATTCCGTTGTTTTCCTGGATAAATCCGTACTGGTATCACAAAGGTCCTGCTTTTTCGATCTCAGTATGTCCTCACCCAGGCCTGGGGTATGAAGGAGTTGTTAGGCTTGATCCGGTGGCTTGCAAGATCAGCCTCGCAAACCTCGACGGACGCCCATGGGGGATGAAAAGAAAGATGAGGGAGCAGGAGATCCCATCAAAATATTGCTCGAGGAGGCCCTCGAAAGACAAAGGAACGTGATGATGGATAACTTTGCTCAGATCCTTCAACGGCTACCCACCGGCGGCGCATCTGCATCCAGCAGCCACTCTGGAGGCGCGACTCGTTTTAAGGTACAAGTAAATTTTGACATTCCCATATTTGAGGGTCAAATAGACGCAGATGCTGTAGATAAATGGTTGAATCTGTTAGAAGGATATTTCTCGGTTCATGACTTTTCAGACCGGGAGAAGATTATTTTTGCACTCCTCAAAGCTACCCCCATGTTAAGGACTGGTGGGAAACCTACTGTGAGAACAAGGACCAGACAGAACCCTCTCTGTTCTCGGCCGTACCAACTTGGAATTCTTTCCGAGACACCGTCAAGGAATAGTACTATCCCGTGGGGAGCTATGAGGACAAGTACATACAATGGACCACGCTGCGACAACAAAGGGATCAAGATGTGCACGAGCTGACGAATCTGTTCCATACCCTGCGCACAAAGTTGGGTATCAAAGATTCAGAGAAACATTTGGTGCTAAAGTATCGCGGCTGTCTGCACAGATACATTCAGGAGGAAATGGAGTTTCTCGACATCTCCTCGCTTGGTACGGCATACCGGTATGCTGCCAAGATTGAGCAGAAATTCAAACAGAAGAAGCGAGACTTTGGATCTGTGAATCAAAAGCAAGGAAAAGGTGCTTCCAAACCGCAGAACAAAGGACAGAGCATGGCGGCTAAAGACAAACCGTCAAAGCCACAAGAAAAGAACAACACCGTAAAGCCAAAGAAGGACACGGGAAAGTGGTGTGAGTTCCATAAGAGCTCCACTCACAACACAAGTGAGTGTCGGGCCAAGCAGTCGCTAGTGGCCGAGATGAGGGCTTCTGAGTCAGATGCATGCTCTGAATCCGAATCAGAACCTGAAAATGCGAATGAAAAAGGGAAACAGATTATTGATGTGGAGCCCAACTCCACTGTTGCCACTACAAAGATCCAAAAGAAGGAACCGGAAGATCCAGAGGAGGAGGAACGTCTCTTCCACTCCCAGATGTGGGTAAAGGGCTCCCCGGTACAGTTCATTGTCGACAATGGGAGCCAAAAGAACCTCATTTCAGCAGTCGTCGTGAAGCGGTTGGGCTTGCCAACCATAGCTCACCCACATCCATACACCATCGGGTGGCTTCACCAAGGACGAGATCTCCGCGTCAGCCGACAGTGTCGCCTTCCCTATAGCATCAAGCCCTTCACGGATGAGGTATTATGTGACGTTGCTCCTATTGATGTTTCTGATGTATTATTAGGACAACCATACTTGTGGAAGCGTCATGCTGTGTATGAGTCTTGACCTCGTGCTATTATTGTTACTTTGGGAAATAAGTTGTACAGGATACCAGAGGTACCACCTCCTACGGCTATCTCTTTGGTTACTGCAAAACAATGCAGTAAGCTCATTTCCCAAACCAGGAAATTTGTTTTCCTGATGATCCGCCCCCAGGGCAAGAAGAAGACTGTGGCCACGACCTCCAGACAGGGCTCCTCTGCACAACAAAAACAAATGGATAAGGTTGTGGAGGAGTACGGGGACATATTCACCTCACCCACAGGGGTTCCTCTGCACTGTCAGGTCAAGCACCCGATTGATCTGACCCCCGGTGCGCCGCTACCTAATGGACTGATCTATCGGCGCTCTGTTCCGGAGAATGATGAAATCAAGAGGCAGATTCAGGAGCTGTTGCAGAAAGGTCACTTCAGACCAAGTTCATCACCCTGTGGGAGCCCGATCGTGTTGGTACAGAAGAAGGATGGGACGTGGAGACTCTGTATTGACTATCGGGCGCTGAACAAGATCACTGTCCGGAATAGGTACCCAATCCCACGGATTGATGATCTTCTCGACCAACTCAAAGGTGCAAAATATTTCAGCAAGATCGACCTGAAGTCTGGGTATCACCAGGTACCAATTGAACCCTCCGATGTGTGGAAGACTGCCTTCAAAGCCAAGGAAGGCCTTTTCGAATGGCTGGTCATGCCTTTCGGGTTGACGAATTCTCCCGCCACCTTCATGAGAATGATGGATGACATCTTGCGGCCATTCACCAACTCATTTGTAGTGGTGTACTTGGATGACATTCTGATCTTCAGCCAGACTTGGGAAGAGCACCTTCACCACATCCGACAAGTCCTCCAAACACTGCGGCAACACAAGTTGTGTGCCAATTTGGAGAAGTGCACTTTTGGCATGACCCAGGTTCAATATCCGGGATACATTATTGATGAAAGGGGGGTGCATGTGGATCCAGCCAAGATCCAAGTCATTCGGGATTGGCCAGCCCCAACCACTATAACAGAGCTTCGCAGCTTTCTGGGTCTTGCTAATTTCTATCGGAGGTTCGTGTTGGGATTCTCTCATATCACTTGGCCCTTGAGTCAAGTCACCAAGGGAGGAGCGAGAGCAAAATTTTTTTGGTCGGAACCTCAACAGAAGGCGTTCACAGAACTGAAAAACCGCCTCTGTTCTGCCCCAGTGCTCACTTTACTAGACTTGCAACAGCCATTTGAGATCAAGACAGATGCCTCTGACTATGCTATTGGGGCAGTTCTTACTCAACAGGGACATCCAGTGGCATTTCACAGTGAGACATTGTCTGACACAGTTCGCAAGTACCCCACATATGACAAAGAAATGTACTCCATTGTGCAATCTTGTCGACAATGGAAGCATTACATTTTGGGGAAGGAAACAATAATCCACACAGACCACAGGCCCTTGCAGTTCATACAGACACAAGGGAAGTTGCAGAATGATCGCCATCAGAAGTGGTCCACATATCTGCAACAGTTTCATTTGAACATCAAGTACAAGAAGGGTAGCACCAATCATGTTGCAGACTGCCTCAGCCGACCACCGATTGTGGCGCTCACCACTGTGCTCAACTCTTGTGGACACGAGACTTCTGATTGGCCACTTCTCTATGAGAGTGACCCAGAATTCGGCCAAACTTACAAGGCACTCTTGGGGGCTACGCAAGTTCCAAATTTTCACCTCCAAGATGCACTTTTATGTCACATGGGACACCTTTGTGTTCCTTCAAGCGAGCGTGCCAAGATGATATGGGAAGCACACTACAGTCGAGTCGCTGGGAATTTTGGGGTCGAGAAAATAGTAGCAATCCTACAAAAGTATTTCTATTGGCCGAACCTTCGAAAGGATGTCGAGAAGCACATCAGATCCTGCACTGCTTGTGCCATTGCCAAACCGACCATCAACAAGCAAGGCCTATATACTCCTCTACCTACCCCTAGTCGGCCTTGGGAATCCATCTCCATGGATTACATGTCGGGCCTGCCTTCTACTAAGCAGGGAAATGAATGTGTTTTTGTGGTCGTCGACAGATTCTCGAAGATGCCCATTATGGTGGCCTGCAAGAAGAATATCACAGCAGAAGCCACTGCTAAACTCTTCTTTGAACGAGTGTGGGTGCACTTTGGGATCCCACAGTCTATCATATCAGATCGAGATAGCAGGTTCCTCAGCACATTTTGGTCCAGCCTCTGGTCGATTTTGGATACCAAGCTTACCAAGTCCACAACTTTCCATCCCCAAACAGATGGCCAGACAGAGGTCGTCAACAGAATGATTGTACACATTTTGCGCATGTATAATTCAAAACATCCACACACATGGGACGAGAGCATCCCCTATGTACAACATAGTTATAATCGGGCTCTCCACAGTTCAATCGACCATAGCCCCTTTCAGGTGGGCTTGGGATTCCAGCCACTATGTCCCATTGACGTAGCCATGCCATTTGCAGCTGCTCAGGCCAATTCAGCTCATGTCCAGTCTGAAGTTGACAAAGCAAGTAGCTTCATCGAGTGCATTCAACACATCCGCCAATAGGTTCATGATATATTGGACAGAGCCAATGCCAAGTACAAGCAACGCCATGATCAACACCGGGTGCCACACAACTTCTAGGTGGGTGACAAAGTATGGCTACATTTGCAGAAGGAGCGCCTCACTGGACCCCACCGCAAGCTTCACCCGCTCCAATACGAGTCGTACAACATCACCAAGTTTGTAGGGAACAATGCCTTCGAGCTCAGTATTCCACCATTTCTTGGTCTTCACCCAGTCTTCAATGTGGATCACCTTCGTCCTTACTTCCCACCTCTACTGGACACCTCGGACATTGCAGAACAACTCACACCAACAGAGTTAAATCCAGACTGCATGGAACAGGCCACCACAGATTGTATCATGGACATGCAAATCAAGAACACTCGCCAACAGTATGATCCAACTAGACATTTATTGGTCAAAGTCGTCAACTAATTACAAATGCACCAAGGAAAGTGGTTCACTAGGGACCAAGTTCAGCAGAAATTTCATCATCTCATGGAGGAACTTAACGCAATGGGGACCATTGCTTCCTAAGGGGGGAGGAATGATCCAGGTGGATATTGGTGGTCACCCACCTATTCTACTTGGGGCTCCACCATTTTCTATTTCAGTTTTTCAGTTTCGGCACAGTTTACTATTTTTAGCAGTTTTTCGGGTCCTAAACTTCCGGAGCCGTTTTGAGGCCCTAAACGACGTTTTTTGGGAAAAAGGAGAGCAACATGGGTCCATGGACCGATGTTGCTCGTTCCAAATTTGTAGTCCTCGGATAGATCTTTCTAACGAGGTATGGTACGCGTCAAACGAAGATCGTATGCCAAAGTTACGCCCCTGGGAAGTTGAAACACCAATTTACCCAAACGGGGCCCATAGTTTTGGCGCTTCATCTCCTAGGGTTAGGGTTTTGGCTGTTTAGGATTTCCCATTGTTTCTAAATAATAAATAGGCCCTCGAGCCTCATTGTAACTCAGTTCAGAGGCCTGTAGCCGCCACATCTTTTCTCAGAGATAGCTACCAGCGCCCTAGCTAGTTTTATTTCCATTCTGTCTGTAAGCAAATTTCAGTTCTTTGATATTAATGAAATGAAGTGTTATTTCCGCTGCATCTTTGTATTTATGGTTATATGTTTATTCTGTTGCATTCCTGCATAAATCCGGATCAAAAAAACTCAAGGGTTTTATCCCTTTCTACAAAATCCGGCTTCTAATATAGTTTAGTGAGTGCTTCTTGAGAGAAAGGAGTTGCATTTTCTTGGACAAGATCCTGCATCATTTGGTCTATGGATTGGGAAGTTATGGTAAATAAAATCTCTCCTCTAGGGGAAATTATAGCTCTCTCGTTGGGTATATAAGAAGCTTGACACTTTCTGATGAATTCATGGGCATTGTGGGTGTGGGGAAAAATATAATGGGGTAAATTAGACTCCCACAATCCAATATCATCTGACTTGTCAATGAACTTGCCTTCTAGCCAGCAGTACATTTCAAACAACTCGAATTCACATAGGGTTTCATGGATTTTATAATCCCTCTCTGCCAAAGGTATGTGGTCAAGGTCAACAAGGGGATGGAGCAATGGATTTATAGGCTCCTCTTGTCCCTTATTCTTAGGAGTCATGGTTTGATATGGTAAACGGTGAATGAGGGTTTCTAATAGAAAAATGGTTGTCTGGACTATGTAAAGCTCTGGGACTGGGAAGAAAAGTGAAACAATTGCAGAGAATACTTTGATAAATACTAGATTATCTATTCTAACACTCTTTTAACTTGCAACACACATGCACAGAGCAAAGAAAATGACAAGGCAAAGGTTTAGCAGTTCATCAGGCATGGATTTATACAAAAATTAATCAATTTTCTTGTTGATTTTGGCATAGATCCGTTGGATTAATGGTCAATCATGAAATAAAGTTATTAACGGTTTCTTTTCTGTAGGAATGCATTTAATTGGCAACGGTAATGGTCGATGTGTCATGAGGTGATAGGCACTCAACAGGCGGATTAATGGTCTTTGACATAGCAGAGAAACTGCTTTCCAAATGGGGTCTAAAGTGGTAAGTGGTTTAAGAAGGGGGGTGCGAAATGAAGAGAAGGTGTCGCATTAGTGTGGGCCCGAAAAGAAAAACAAATTTTTTCAGACCACCACCCCCCCCCCTTCCCTCGACGATAAATATCAGATGGAGAGGGGGGGCGAAAAGGGACAAGGGTCATTGGATGAGGAAGTGGAAGATTGGATGGGAGGAGAGATGATGGTAAGTTAATGTGATGTGATGTGATAGTTTGCAGGTAGCAGGGGGTTTGATAAAGGTAACACTTTGGATAATGGATTATACGCCCAAACTTGATATTCATGTGCCCGATCACTTTTAACTTAGGATAAAACATTTTACCCCTTTTCCTTCTCATGTGCATAGAATAACTTTGAAAGTTTCAAACTTAGGATAAAACTTGTAACGCTTTTCAAAGTTATAATACAACTTCTACCGACCCTTTAATTTTCATTTATTTTTCTACGCTAACATTTTTTCATCTTCTTTCTTAAGGGTGAATTTAAGCTAGCAAACCCACATATCCTTTTTTTTATAAAAATATAACCTACTCTATCACTTTTTTCTCCTATTGATTCATATTATAATGTTGAATCAATCTCATTTTCTACCTAACTACTGATTTTCCAAGATTAAACTGTTTGAAAAATCTTTATTCACTATCCTAATTAACATGAGATTCAAAATTGTTCATCATGACTAAGTTGTATGATTGGAACAAAAATCTAGTCATTGTGGCATTTTAAGACAAGCTTCACAAAATCTTATTGGATTTTGACATAAAGGAAACTAATTTAACAGTAATGGAATTTCAATTTTCACCACTTTCAGTGTTATTTATATTTTTCTTTTGTGGGGTTTTATTCTATTTTATTATTTTTTCAATTTTTTTTTGTCTTTTTTCTTCATATTCATTTTCTTTTTGACATACCCTCTTTTGATTTTCTTTTATATATACTTTTTTGGAAATCATTTGCAAATTGAAAATTATTTACAATGTACAGTTACAAATATGAAATACTCCATCACCTTGAGATCCTATAAAATATAGGACCCTAACAGACCCCAACTTTTTTTCTTTCAGTTTTTTAGTTTCCTTAATTATACCACAATTTACTATTTTTGGCATTTTTTCGAGTCTTGAACTTCTGGAGTTTGACGCGCTAAACGATTTTTTTTAGCATGAAAGGACCGAAAAATATGAGTCTTCTAGACTTGAAATTCATTATCAGAAGTTTTAGTCCTCAGATATATCTTTCTATCAATGTATCATGTGCGTCAAACGAAGATAGTATGCCAAAGTTACGACCCTGGGAAATTGATGTACCAATTTAACCCAACAGGGCCCATAGTCTAGTGTTCCATCTCCTAGGGTTAGGTTTTTTGATGTTTAGGGTTTTACATTATTTCTCAATAATAAATAGGCCTTCAGGCCTCATTTTAACACAATTCAGAGGCAGGTAGCCAATACATCTCTTCTCATAGAGAAGCTGCCAACGCCCTAGCCAATTTATTTCCATTTTGTCTCTAAGTATATTTCAGTTATGATATATTAATGAAATGAAGTCTTATTTCTGTTGCATATATGTGTTTATGTGTATTTCTATATTTTATTGTGTTCATGCATAAGATCATATCAGAACCTCCTATTCCACTTGGACGCCCACCATTGTTTCTTTCATTTTTTCAGTTTCCTTAATTGTAGCACAATTTACTATTTTTGGCAGTTTTTCGTCTCCTGGACTTTCAAAGCCATTTTGAAGTCCTAAATGACATTTTTTTGGAAACAAACAAAAATGAGTATATGAATCATGTTTATAGTCGAAATTCTTAGTCCTCAGATAGATATTTCTAACAAGGTATTGTACACGTCAAACAGAGATCGTATGCCAAAGTTACGACCCCGGGAAGTTAATGTACCAATTTACCCCAATGTCGCCCACAAATTTGGTGATTCATATCCTAGGGTTAGGTTTTTTTATGTTTAGGGTTTTCCATTTTTTCTCAATAATAAATAATCCCTTGGGCCTCATTATAACACAGTTCATAGGCATGTAGCAACCATATCTCTTCTCAAATATTAGCTACCATTGCCCGAGCTAGCTTATTCCATTATGTATGTAAGCATATTTCATTTATTTGAAAATGAAATGAAGTTTTATTTCTATTGCATATCTCAGCTTATGTTTATATGTGTATTTTATTAGGTTCTTAAATAATTATGGATCAGTGGTATCAGAGTGGTCTTCTCTTTCTCTTTTTTTCTTTCCATCCAGGTGGATATCGGTGGCCACCCACCTATTCCATTTGGACTCACACCATCAATTCTTACAGCTTTTCACTTTCAGCACAACTTAATATTTTTAGTAGGTTTTTGGGTCTTGCACTTCTGGAGCCATTTTGGGGCCCTAATTATCTAGTTGGATATTGGTGGTTGCCCACCTATTTCATTTAAAACTCCACCATCAATTCTTTCAATTTTTTAGTTTCAACACAACTTACAATTTTTAGCATTTTTTTGGGTCCTGAACTTCTGGATCCATTTTCAAGACCTAAACAACGTTTTTTTGGGGAAAACGGGAGCGAGATGGGTCCATGGACCGATGTTTCTCACACCAAAATTTTTACTTCTTGGATAGATCTTTCTAACGAGGTATGATGTGCCTCAAAAAAAGATCGTATGCCAAAGTTATGTCCCCGGGAAGTTGAAACACCAATTTACCCAAACGAGGCCCTTAGTTTTAGTGCTTCATCTCCTATAGTTAGTTCTTTGGATGTTTATGGTTTTCCATTATTTCTCAACAATAAATAGGTCTTCAAGCCTCATTGTAACACAGTTCAGAGGCATGTATCTGCCACATCTCTTCTCAGAGATAAGCTACCAGTGCCCTAGCTATTTTATTTCCATTATGTCTGTAAGCATATTTTTGTTATTTGATATTAATGAAATGAAGCATTATTTCTTCTGCATCTCTGTGTTTATGTATATTTCTATATTTTATTGTGTTCCTACATAAATTCAGATCAGTGGTATCAGAGCGGTATACTCTTTCTATATTTTTCTTTGCATGTACCCAACGCGGTCAGGGTATAAGGAGTTAGGGCTCGATCTGGTTGAACCCATGCAAGTTCAGCCTCGCAAACCCCACCGACCTCCCATGGCGGACGAAAATAAAGACGAGGGAGCAGGAGATCCTATCAAATTATTCCTTGAGGAGGCCCTCAAGAAACAAAGGAACACGATGATGGATAACTTTGCTCAGATCCTTCAACGATTGCCCATGTATGGCGCATCTGCATCCAACAACCACTCTGGAGGCGCCACTCCCTTCAAGCTACAGGTAGACTTTGACATTCTTGTATTTGAAGGCCATATAGATGCAGACGTCATAGATATATGGTTGAATTTGCTGGAAGGGTATTTCTTAGTCGATGACTTCTCCGAACAAGAAAAGATTATTTTTTCACTCCTCAAAGCCACTTCCCATGTCAAAGACTGGTGGGAAACCTACTGTGAGAAAAAGGACGAGATATAACCCTCTCTGTTCTTGACCACACCCACTTGAAATTCGTTACGAGACGAAATCAATGAACAATATTACCCCTTGGGGAGATATGAGGACAATTACATCCAATGGACCACGCTGCGACAGCAAAGGAATCAAGATGTGCACGAACTGACGAATTTTTTCCATACCCTACGCACTAAGTTGGGTATTAAATATTCATAGAGATATTTGGTTCTCATGTACTGCAACTATATGCACAGACACATTTGGGAGGAAATGGATTTCCTCGACATTACATCACTTGGCACGGCATATCGCTATGCCGCAAAGATTGAGCATAAATTTAAGAAGAAGAAGTGAGACTTTAAATCCGTGACTCCGAAGCCAGGGAAATACATTCCCGAACCACAGACCAAGGGGAAATTCCAAAGTAGGGTGAATCAGAAAAACACCACAAATCCAAATAAGGACACAGTGAAGTAGTGTGAATTTCATAACAACCCCACTCACAGCACAAATGAGTGTCGAGCCAAACAGTCGTTGTTGGCTGAACTAACACCACCCAAATCAGATGCATGTTATGATCCTAAGTCAGAACTAGACAAAGGCAATAAAAAATGGAAGCAGATCATTGATACAGATCCCAGTGCCATTGTTTCCACCACCAAGATCCAAAGGGAGGATTCTGATGATCCAGAGGAGGGGGAGCGCCTCTTCCATTCGCAGATGTGGGTGAAGGGTTATCCACTGAAATTCCTTTTTGATAGTGGAAGCCAAAAGAACCTCATTTCAACAGATTTCGTGAAGTATCCCAGACTGCTGACCATAGCACACCTGCAACCACATACCATTGAGTGGCTTCACCCAAGGAGAGATCTTCGCGTTCGCCAACAGTTTCACCTTCCGTACAGTATCAATCCATTCACAGATGAGGTTTGTGTGATGTTGCTCCTCTTGATGTAGCTGATGTATTATTGGGCCAACCATACTTGTGGAGGCGACATGTTGTGTATAAGTCTAGGCTTCGTGTTGTTATTATTACTTTGGGAAATAGCTTGTACAGTATACCGGAGGTAGTACCACCTCCTGCCATCTCTTTGACTACTGCAAAACGATGCAGTAAGATTGTTTCCCAAACCAGGAAATTTATTTTCCTTACAACTCACTCATAGGGAAAGAATAATATTGTGGCCACAACCTCGAAACAAGGCTCCCCTTTTCATTTTCTTTTTGACATACCCTCTTTTAGTTTTATTTTGTATATACTTTTTTGGAAATCATTTGTAAATTGAAAATTATCTACAATGTATAATTACAAATATGAAATACTCCATCACCTTGAGATCCTATAAAATATAGGACCCTAACAGACCCCACCTTTTTTTCTTTCATTTTTTTAGTTTCCTTAATTGTAGCACAATTTACTATTTTTTGAACTTTTTCAAGTCTTGAACTTCTGGAGCCGTTTTGAGGCCCTAAAAGATGTGTTTTGGGCATGAAAGGACCAAAAAATATGAGTCTTCTAGACTTTAAATTCACTATCAGAATTTCTAGTTCTTAGATATATCTTTCTAACAATCTATCATGTGCATCAAACGAAGATAATATGCCAAATTTATGACCTTGGGAAATTGATGTACCAATTTACTCCAACAGGGTCCATAGTCTGGCGTTTCATATCCTAGGGTTAGGTTTTTTGATGTTTAGGGTTTTCCATTGTTTCTCAATAATAAATAGGCCTTCAGGCCTCATTTTTATACAATTCAGAGGCAGGTAGCCACTACATCTCTTCTCATAGAGAAGCTGCCAACGCCCTAGCCAGCCTATTTCCATTTTATATGTAAGTATATTTCAGTTATGAGATATTAATGAAATGAAGTCTTATTTTTGTTTCATCTCTATGTTTATGTGTATTTTTTTATTTTATTGTGTTCCTGCATAAGTCTAGATCAAAACTGCCTATTCCACTTGGACCCCCACCATTGTTTCTTTCATTTTTTCAGTTTCCTTAATTGTAGCACAATTTACTATTTTTGGTAGTTTTTCATGTCCTGGACTTTCGGAGTCGTTTTGAGGCCCTAAATGACATTTTTTTGGAAACAAAGAAAAATGAGTATCTGAATCATGTTGTAAAGTTCCAAAAATTTAGCTTCCAAGCTAAATGGAACATTAGAGTTAACAGCAGCTATAGCCGGTAAATAAATGGGTAGAAAATCCCATAAGTCTCGTAAGGAGGATAAAAACACTCCAAGTGTGAAAGGAGACACTCTTTCTAGCTCAATAAGACACCTCTATGTGTGGACAAAGATAAAATGAAGCTGCTTTGACCAAGTCAACAGCGCAGTTTTAGTGGAGGAGGAATCATAGGATGAATAACGCAAATTTTTGAGGGAAATGTAACTTGGGTTAGAAGAAACCTAAGTGAGTGGGGCCAAGGGAAAGAAAAATCACATATTATATAAGGAAGAGGATGGCAGCATTATTCATCATGTTGTAGAATTATTATTCTTGGCTGCCAAGAATTTTTGTTGCTTGTTTCTTAGCAAGTTGTAGTGTTGTTTAGCACTGGGTGTTTCCGGGCAGGAATCCCACCTCTTTCCTTTCAGTAGCTCATTGGGAGAGTTTTTATTCATTATTCCACATCATTTTTTTATGCCAAGCTTCATCCATCTACATCAGCACATCTTTTCCGGAGATTGTGCAGTGTTGTTGGGTGCAGCAGTGGAAGGGATTGAAATCCCGACTTCTGAGCTAGTTTCTCATTGAAGGAAGGTTTCCTTCAGTTGAGAGATATGTTTGGAGAGATTCAGGACTTATTTCAGATCTGTGGTATCAGACCACACATTTCCCATACCCTCCCAGATTTTTTTCTGCTAGGGAGTGTGTTATTTTTATGGCAGTGTTCATTGCATGATTTGGTGGCTCCGTTGCAGTGTTTCCTTGTGATTGAGAGGTCCATCCTTTCATGGGAGGAAGCCCTTGAGGGATCTACATCAGATCAGACTTATTTCATCCATATACACTCGTTTACTTCAATTTTTCAATTTTTATTCGGTAAATTACTGAATCTCCCATTTTGTATGCAGAGTGTTTGACAAGAAACCCTTGTCGGGTTGTCTTATATTTTGTATGAGGAGACTAGATATATGTTCTTTACCATTATTTATCTATATACGAGTAGATCTAATTTTCTCCCATAATTTTATGTGTGAACCCTCTCTTAGACTGTGCAGTCCCTTAAGCACCTGCTCCGGCATTCTGTAGTTTTGGGGTTTTAGCACTTTTTGGTCATCCTAGGTGTGGGAGAGTTTTTTAGCCCACCTAGTTTGATTTGTTTCAGCTATATTCTTGGATTTAGAATGTATATTAACTAATATATGGAATCCAAGAGTCCATTTTACTGTTTTATTACATTTTTGCTGGAAATGCGTTTTTGATACATGATTTATGAGCAATCCTTAAAAAGGGATATTACATTGGTATTAGAGAAAGATATTTGGCTTAGCCTGTGGCTTCAAGCCAAAGTGTTGAATCCCTGAAGGGGGAATATTTCAAGCTCTATAGAAAGATTATGCAGATGGTCAGGTAGCCTCTGGATCTCATCCTTTTTTCAAAGGTGACATATCCAATAAATGCCCCTGCAGTCAATCTCTGGAATAGAATTTTAATTTTCCTGAAAAGGGAACTTTCCAATGCTATCAGAAGAAGGAAGGATGGAAAGAATCTAGAAGGCTTCAGTATGTTCAGAAATAAAGGAAGAAAAGCTCACAAATCTTCTTCCAAAATCTATGAAGAGCTTTCAAGGAGAGCTGAAAAATATGAGATTAGAGATGGGATCTCCAAAGGAGGTTAATTCTAGAGCTGAATCTAGATTTTCACATGGTGAGTGTGAGAATGCAGCTGCACTCCATGATGCACAGTGCAGTCAAATTCCCAGAGCTATCCTAAGATGGATGGGAGGATGAAAAATGCCTAAGAGAATGACTCTTAGAGATTTTTGCGAGAGTATGAATCTCAAACTGAGAAGTTTAGAGATCATACTAATTTCCAAGAGTTTTGCAAGATCCCGATGGAGAAGAGCCAACAATAGGATGCAGATAGATTTCTTCTATCAACTTTTTCCGGATCACCTACATGTTTAGTTGGAGCTTGGGTGAAGGAGCTAAACTCCTATTTGCAGTTGCACCATATTGCTGGAGATGAAGCTATCAGAGTTGCAGTGCTACATTTCATAGGTAAGGCTCATGCATGGTGGATTTTTGAATCCTATTCCTTAAAGAATGCTAATACTTTCTCTTATACAAGATTCATAAAAACATTGATGGAGAAGTTTGGTGAAAAACTTCCTAAGACACATGGGCAAGGAAAACTTGAGATAACAAAACCCTTGCATGTGATGGATGAAACTCCATTTCAGAAAACCATGAGAGGAGCTGATGTCTTGCATTACACATTGCCAGAAGAAAAACTTCCAGTTCATATTCTTGAACAAGAGGGAATGGGGATCACTTTTTCACAAAGGGATCCAATTGTTGAGATGTTGCCTACACACATTGATGGAAAAGAGGGCAACAACGCTGTCACATCTAGAGCACATCCAGTGCCTCATGCAGAGGGAGGAGGAGCACATGCTCCCACAGGAGGGATTCTTGTATCTTTTCAAGAAGTTCCCCAAGATATCATACATAGAGGTCAACGCAAAATCAGTGAGCAGCATGATTGTGCAGCACTACAGCTGGAAGGAGGAAGGGAGGAAGAGCAACAACATTTGATGAGGAGCACACACCCTTATCAGTTTCAGAAAGCTAATGCAAGGAAGAGGCAGACTAAGTTGCACAGTGAGGGCAAGGGAAAGGTTGCCCAATCATCTATACAGTCTACTCTTGACATTGATGTCTCACTTCATGGAGGCATTCCACCTAGGAGGCCACCTAATCTTCAGTTGATGAGAGATGTCCTTTCTTTGGGTTCACCACTCTTGGATTTTGGAGAGGTGAAGAGTTTTGAGGAGAAATTTGGCATGGGGGATGTCAAAGTAGTAGGAAACAGCATGAGTGGAACTTCACATGCCAGATCACCAGCGCTATCATTGAGGAGGATTGATCCTTATTGGAGATCTCAGCTTTTGGTAGAGTACTCCAAGGATCTAGGTGCATGCATGATTCTTGATGACCTGGATGGAGATGAAATATACATAGTGAGATATGTGGTCATCTATTCCTATGGCGGGATCTTCTTGACTAGATCTTCTAGTCTCAAGGAGAAGCTGCTACATGCAGCACATGAGGACTTCTCTTCTGTGCACTTTGATGCATATTTCTAGTTGATGGAGGAGTTCACTTGGGAGGGCATCCAGCATGACATATATCAGCATATGGAGAGATACATAGCTCGGATGGTGATTGAGAGGATGTCACAGCTACCTTCCTACTCATTGGGAGTGAGGTGAGAATGTCCAGTTGAGTCATTTCAGCTCGAGACCTCAAGTGCATAATGGAGGAGGTATCATTTCATGTTTTGTATTTTACTTCTTTCCTTTATTTGAGCAGCATGATGTAACAAGAAGAAATATTTATTCTTTCATATTATATGATGATGTACTTGCAGCTACTTGTAGCATTGATCTTGGCTATCTTTTTGATGAGCTGTGGGGGAAGCCATATGTCTCTTGGTGTGCACAAATGACACCATATTGTGACTTCATGTTTTCATCTTATGAGATGACTATGGCAGCAAAAAATTGGTTGGTAAAGCACTTGTTTATTCTTATTTTGATGCAGGCCAAGGGTGCACTACGCTGGTTCCATGAGAGGGACCAAGATTCACTCTCCGGTTGTCATTTGGAACATAGCTTTTATTGTATCATGCTTCCATGTATGGTTGATGTGTTTTTGTTCGGAGGAAGATTGTATGAGAGGGAGATGAGGCAGCAGCAAAAAAAAAATTTCTATGGTTACACTTGGGAGAGTATGGGAAAAATTCTTCCCATACTTTTCATGATATTTCTGAAGAGAAGAAATGCACATTCATGGTGCAAGGAGGCTACCCTTCAGTATTGGAGGATTATCAGAGACTTCCATGTTGCAGGAAGATCTTCTCACATAGCATCATGATGGTGGATGACTTTGGCATATGTAATGTCAAAGAGGGGTGTCATGGAGCCTTATTACATAGGCCCACAGTGCTAT
Organism: Pinus albicaulis; assembly: GCA_034641835.2. Classification (NCBI taxonomy): domain Eukaryota; kingdom Viridiplantae; phylum Streptophyta; class Pinopsida; order Pinales; family Pinaceae; genus Pinus; species Pinus albicaulis. Next base: position 107,270,753 of record CM076570.1, on the reverse strand, counting down.
CACATAGGAGCATGATCTTATGGATGAGATATTCCAGGGGGGGGGGGGGGTATTCCTTCTTCTTGCAGATATCTATGATTAGATTCTCATGGGAGGACTTATTGGAGGATCTCACTTTCATCCCACTCACTATGTATGGTAGATAATTCATTTCTGTACTTGTTGATTACTCTATTTAGTGTTTGTGTTTTCTCACCATGTTTTCACAATGCTTTGCTCCTCGAAGGAGCAAGAGTATTTTTGGGTTTCATGGTCACTTTAGGGCCAATGTTTATGATGATAGTAGCCCATATATACATGAATTTTGGAAATTGTATTGTTTTTCTATCTATGTACAGCTGATAGACATTGATGCTTACTTTCCCACGTTGGGAGAACATACATATTGAGCTTGTAACTTGTTGCAGGGACACTTTCCATATGACATTCTCAAGCAGCAGTTGGAAGAACTGCGCTGTATCCACCAAAGAGACCATATGTATCATCCAAAATTGCACATAACCTTCATTCATTTTCTGATTTGGATGCCATGTGGTGATGAAATGCCATTCATCTTGAATGGAATGGTTTGGGTTGGCATGACTCATGATTTTGGAGGAAGAGTCTTTGGAGGCTCAATCTTCTTCTTGCCATTGGGGGGAAATCATGTCTCAGCCCAAGATCAACATGCCCTCTACACTTATCATGAGTGGAGAGGAGGAAAGTGTGGGATAGGCCCTCTTGCCTATCATGTTCACTTATTCAGCCCACCTTCATTTCAGGAGCACAAGGTGGAAGAGACTTTTCACGAGTTCCCATGTTGGAGGGTGACTCACTTCATTTGGATGATTGCATGGATGAGGGAGGCACTCATTAACCATGATGATCATCACTCCTACTTTTTGGAGGCCATGAGACATATAGCATGTTTCCATTCACACTTTCCACCTCTGATTGATGCAGACGCTTTGGTTTTGCACACTTGGGAGGGAGCATTGGATGACAGTTTATTTGCAGATTCTCTTAATGCAGTGATGGAGGCTATTGATGGAGGACACGTGAGGAGGAGGGGAGATATTTTTCTCTCCTTATGCATTTTCTTGAGGACAAGAAAATATTTTTGAGGGGAGGACTGTAATGTTCCAAAAATTTAGCTTCTAAGCTAAATGGAACATTAGAGTTAACAGTAGTTGTAGCCGGTAAATAAATGGGTAGAAAAGCCCATAAGTCTCCTAAGGAGGATAAAAACACTCCAAGTGTGAAAGTAGACACTCTTTATAGCTCAATAAGACACCTCCATGTGTGAAAAAAAATAAAATGAAGCTACTTTGACCAAGTCAACAATGCAGTTTTAGTGGAGGAGGAATCCTAGGATGGATAACGAAATTTTGGAGGGAAATGTAACTTGGGTTAGAAGAAACCTAAGTGAGTGGGGCCAAGGGAAAGAAAACTCACATCCTATATAAGGAAGAGGATGGCAGCATTATTCTTCATGTTGTATAATTATTATTCTTAGCTGCCAATAATTTTTGCTGCTTGCTGCTTAGCAAGTTGCAGTGTTGTTTAGCACTGGGTGTTCCCGGGTGGGAATCCCACCTCTTTCCTTTGAGTAGCTCATTGGGAGAGTTTGTATTCATCATTCCACATCAAGTTTTCAGGCCAAGCTTCAGCCATCTACATCAACACAGCTTTCCTGGAGATTGTTCAGTGTTGTTGGGTGCAGCAGTGGAGGGGATTGAAATCCCAGCTTCTGAGCTAGTTTCTCATTGGAGAAGGTTTCCTTCACTTTAGAGATATGTTTGGAGAGATCCAAGAATTATTTCATATCTGTGGTATCATACCACACATTTCCCATACCCTCCCAACGTTTTTTCTGCTAGGAAGTGCGTTATTTTGATGGCAGTGTTCATTGCATGATTTGGTGGCTCCATTGCAGTGTTTCCTTGTGATTGAGAGGTCCGTCCTTTCATGGGAGGAATCCCTTGAGGGATATACATCATACCAGACTTATTTCATCCATATACACTCATTTACTTCAGTGCTGCAGTGGTTATTCAGTAAATTACTGAATCTCCCATTTTGTATGCAGAGTGTTTGACAAGAAACCCTTGCCGGGTTGTCTTGTATTTTGTATGAGGAGACTAGATCTCTGTTATTTATCATTATTTATCTATATACGAGTATATTTATTTTTCTCCAATAATTTTATGTGTGAACCCTCTCTTAGACTGTGAATTCCCTTAAGCAGCTGCTCCGACATTCTACAATTTTGGGGTTTTAGCAGTTTTTGGTCATCCTAGGTGTGGGAGAGTTGTTTAGCCCACCTAGTTTGATTTGTTTCAGCTCTATTCTTGGATTTAGAATGTATAGTGACTAATATATGGGATACAAGAGTCCATTTTACTATTTTATTGCATTTTTTGTTGGAAATGCATTTTTGATACATGATTTATGAGCAATCCTAAAAAAAGGATATTACACATGTTTATAGTCTAAATTTTTAGTCCTCGGATAGATATTTCTAACGAGCTATTATGCACATCAAACAGAGATCGTATGCACAACCCTAGGAATTTGATGTACCAATTTACCCCAACGTGGCCCACAAATTTGGTGATTCATATCCTAGGGTTAGGTTTTTGGATGTTTAGAGTTTTCCATTGTTTCTCAATAATAAATAATCCCTTGAGCCTCATTGTAACACATTTCAGAGGCATGTAGCCACCATATCTCTTCTCATAGATTAGTTACCATCGCCCCTAGCTAGCTTATTTCCATTATGTATGTAAGCATATTTCATTTATTTGAAAAATGAAATGAAGTTTTATTTCTATTGCATCTCTCAGCTTATGTTTATATGTGTATTCTATTGGGTTCTTAAATAATTATGGATCATTGGTATCAGAGTGGTCTTCTCTTTCTCTTTTTTTCTTTCCATTGAGGTGCATATCGGTGGCCACCCACCTATTCCATTTTCCGCACCATCAATTCTTGTAGCTTTTCACTTTCATTGCAACTTACTATTTTTAGTAGGTTTTCAGGTCTTGCACTCCTGAAACCGTTTTGGGGCCTTAATGATCTAGATGGCTATTGGTGGCCACCCACCTATTTCATTTGAAACTCCACCATCAGTTCTTTCATTTTTTTAGTTTTAGCACAACTTACAATTTTTAGTAGTTTTTTGGGTCTTGAACTTCTGGATCTGTTTTCAGGCCCTAAATGACATTGTTTTGGGAAAACCGGGAGAAAAATGGGTCCACAGAACGATTTTACTCACACCAAAAGTTGTACTCCTCTGATAGATCTTTCTAACAAGGTATGATGCGCCTCAAACAGAGATCATATGCCAAAGTTACATCCCCAGGAAGTTGGAACACCAATTTACCCAAACGAGGCCCATAGTTTTGGCACTTCATCTCCTACGGTTAGGTTTTTTGGATGTTTATGGTTTCGCATTGTTTCTCAACAATAAATAGGTCTTCGAGCCTCATTGTAACATAGTTCAGAGGCATGTAGCCACCACATCTCTTCTCAGAGATAAGCTACCAACGCCCTAGCTATTTTATTTCCATTATGTCTTTAAGCATATTTTTTTTATTTGATATTAATGAAATGAAGCATTATTTCCGCTGCATCTCTGTGTTTATGTCTATTTATATATTTTATTGTGTTCCTGCATAAATCTAGATCAGTGATATCAGAGCGGTATTCTCTTTCTCTATTTTTATTTGCATGTCCCCAAAGCGGTCAGGGTATAAGGAGTTAGGGCTCGATCTGGTTGAACCCTTGCAAGATCAGCCTCGCAAACCCCGATGACCTCCCATGGCAGAAGAAAATAAATATGAGGAAGCAGGAGATCCTATCAAATTATTCCTTGAGGAGGCCCTCAAGAAACAAAAGAATGCGATGATGTATAACTTTGCTCAGATCCTTCAGCGACTGCCCATTTATGGCGTATCTACATCCAACAGCCACTCTGGAGGCGCCACTCCCTTCAAGGTACAGGTAAACTTTGACATTCCTGTATTTGAAGGCCATATAGATGTAGACGTCATAGATAAATGGTTGAATTTGCTGGAAGGGTATTTCTCGGTCAATGATTTCTCCGAACAAGAAAAGATTATTTTTGCACTCTACAAAGCCACCCCCCATGTTGAAGACTAGTGGGAAACCTATTGTGAGAAAAAGGACGAGATAGAACCCTCTCTATTATTGGCCACACCCACTAGGAATTAGTTCTGAGACAACATCAAGGAACAATATTACCCCGTGGGGAGATATGAGGACAATTGCATCCAATGGACCACGTTGTGGCAGCAAAGGGATCAATATGTGCACGAACTGATGAATTTGTTCCATACCCTTCGCACTAAGTTGGGTATTAAATATTTAGAGAGATATTTGGTGCTCAAGCACCATAGCTATCTGCACAGACACATTTGGGAGGAAATGGATTTCCTCGACATTGCATCACTTAGCATAGCATATCACTATGCCGCAAATATCGAGCATAAATTTAAGCAGAATAAGTGAGACTTTAGATCCGCGACTCCAAAGCCAGGTAAATACACCCTCGAACCACAGAAAAAGGGGCAAGGCCAAAGCAGGGTGACTCAGAACAACACCATAAATCCAAATAAGGACACAGTGAAGTGGTTTTAATTTCATAACAACCCCACTCACAGCAAAAACGAGTGTCGGGCCAAACAATTGTTAGTGGCCGAACTAAAGGCACTCGAATCAGATGCATATTCTGATCCTAAGTCAGAACCAGGCAAGGGAAATAACAAAGGGAATTAGATCATTGACGCAGATCCCAGTGCCATTGTTTCCACCACCAATATCCAGAGGGAGGATTCCGAGGATCTAGAGGAGGGGGAGCGCCTCTTCCATTCGCAGATGTGGGTGAAGGGTTCTCCACTACACTTCCTTTTTTATAGCGGAAGCCAAAAGAACCTCATTTCAGCAGAGGTCGTGAAGCGGCTTAGACTACCGAGCATAGCACATTTGCAACCATATACCATCGATTGGCTTCACCCAATGAGAGATCTTCATGTTCAACAATAGTGTCACCTTTCGTATAGTATCAATCCATTCACAGATGAGGTATTGTGTGATGTTTCTCCTCTTGATGTAGCTGATGTATTATTGGGCCGAACATACTTGTGGAGGTGACATGTTGTGTATGAGTTTAGGCTTCATGTTTTTATTATTACTTTGGGAAATAACTTGTACAGGATATCAGAGGTAGTACCGCCTCTTGTCATCTCTTTGACTACTGCAAAACAATGCAGTAAGATTTTTTCCAAAACTAGGAAATGTATTTTCCTTACAACTTGCTCACATGGAAAGAAGAATATTGTGGCCACAACCTCGAAACAAGGCTCCCCTACATAGCTTCAGCAAATGGACAAAGTCATGGAGGAATATGAGGACATTTTATCCTCACTCACAGAGGTTCCTCTACACTGTCAGGACAATCACTCCATTGACTTGACCCCTGACACATCACCGCCTGATGTTGCCATACCTCATGAAACTACATAGAAAAAATCCACACATGTACTTCCTGAGACTGATAAATAAACCAAATTTACTAAATGCATCCAACATGTCCGCCTGCAGGTCCATGACATCTTCGACAAATCTAATACCCAGTTCAACAGAATTTGCCTCATCTCATGGAGGATCTTAACGCAATGGGGACCATTGCTTCCTAAGGAGGGATGAATGATCCAGGTGGACATCTGTGGCCACCCACCTATTCCATTTGGACCCACACCATCAATTCTTGCAGCTTTTCACTTTTAGCACAACTTACTATTTTTAGCAGGTTTTTGGGTCCTGCACTCCTGGAGCCATTTTGGGGCCCTAATGATCGAGGTGGATATTGGTGGCCACCCACCTATTCTATTTGAAACTCCACCATCATTTCTTTCAGTTTTTTAGTTTCAACACAACTTACTATTTTTAGCAGTTTTTCGGGTCCTGAACTTCTGGAGCCATTTTGAGGCCCTAAATGACATTTTTTGGGAAAATCAGGAGCAACATGAGTCCATGGATTATTTTTTCTCACACCAAAATTTGTACTCCTTGGAAAAATATTTCTAACAATGTATGATGCACGTCAAACAGACATCGTATGCCAAAGTTACGTCCCTCGGAAGTTGAAACACCAATTTACCCAAACGGGGCCCATATTTTTGGCACTTCCTCTCCTACGGTTAGGTTTTTGGATGTTTGGGGTTTTGCATTGTTTCTCAACAATAAATAGGCCTTCAAGTCTCATTGTAACATAGTTCAAAGGCATGTATCCACCACATATATTTTGAGAGATAAGCTACCAACGCCCTAGCTATTTTATTTCCATTATGTCTGTTAGCATATTTCTGTTATTTGATATTAATGAAATGAAGTATTATTTCCCCTGCATGTCTATTTTTATGTCTATTTCTGTATTTTATTGCATTCCTACATAAATCCAGATCATTTCCATTATGTATGTAAGCATACTTCAGTTATTTGAAAAATTAAAGGAAGTTTTATTTTTGTTGCATCTCTCAGCTTATGTTTATATATGTATTCTATTGGGTTCTTAAATAATTATGGATCAGCGATATCAGAGCGGTCTGATATTTCTCTTTTTTTATTTTCATGTCCCCAATGAGGTCAGGGTACAAGGAGTTAGGGATTGAACTGGTTGAACCTTTGCAAGATCGACCTCAAAAACCCTAATGACATCCCATGGCAGAAGAAAATAAAGATGAGGGAGTAGGTTACCCTTTAAAAATAATGCTCAAGGAGGACCTCGAGAAACAAAAGAAAGAAATGATGGATAAATTTTCCCAGATCCTTTGACGACTACCCACAAGCGACGCATCTTCATCTACCAGCCACTCTGGAGGAGCCGCTCCTTTTAAGGTACAAGTTAAATTTGACATTCTCATATTTGAAGGTAAGATAGATACAGACGTCATAGATATATGGTTAAATATGTTGGAAGGATATTTTTGCTTCATGACTTTTCCAATCAGGAAAATATTAATTTTGGACTCCGCGAAGTTGCCCCCCTTGTCAAGGACTTGTGGGAAAATTAATGTGAGCAAAGGATGAGGGGGAATCCTCACTATTTTCAACCGCACCCACTTAGAATTATTTTTTAGATGCCATCAAGGAACAATATTACCCTGTTGGGAGCTATGAAGATAAATACATAAAGTATACCATGCTGCAGTAGGGAAGGGAATAAGATGTGTCGGAGTTCACAAATAGTTTTCATGCCCTTCGCACAAATCTAGGTATCAAGGATTCTTAGCGGAATTTGGCACTCAAGTACCGTGATTGTTTACATAATTACATCCAAGATAAAATGGATTTCATGGACATCTCCTCGCTCAGTGCCTCCTATCAATATTTTTTCAATATCGAGTAGAATTTTAAAAAGAAGAAGTGAAATTTTTGTTCTGTGAATCCGAAGCAATGGAAAAGGGTCCCCAAACTGCAGAAAAAAGGGCAAGCTCGAGGCGGGAAAACCCAGGACAACCCTTTGAAGCTGCAAGAAAAGAAAAACACCACAAAGAAAAATAAGGACATAAGAAAGTGGTGTGAGTTCCATAAGAGCCCCACTCACAACACGAGTGAATGTCGAGCCAAGCAGTCACTGGTGGCCAAGCTGAAGGCTTCCAAATTAGATGCATGCTCTGAATCTGAGTTAGAACTCGATAGGGGGAATGACAAAGGGAAGTAGATTATTGATGCGGAGCCTAGTGCCACCATTTCCACCACCAAGATCCAGAAGGATGAGCCCGAAGATCCAAAGGAGGGAGAGCATCTCTTCCACTCACAAATGTGGGTGAAGGGTTCTCCAAGGAAGTTCATTGTCAACTGTAGGAGCCAAAATAACCTCATTTCAGAATATTTCGTGAAGTGGTTGGACCTACCAACCACAACACACCCACAGTCATACACCATCGGGTCGCTTCACAAAGAACGAGATATCCACGTCAGCTAGGAGTGTTGCCTCCCCTACAGCATCAAGCCCTTCACAGATCAGGTATTGCGTGACATTCATCCTCTTAAATTTTTTCAAGTATGATTATGGAAAACATAATTTTGGAAGCGAAATTTTGTTTATGAGTCTAGGTCTTATGTTTTTATTATTACTTTGGGCAATAAGTTGTACAAGATACCGGAGGTAGCACCGCCTACCGCCATAACTTTGATCATTGTGAAGTAATGCAGTAAGATCATTTCCCATACTAGAAAAATTGTTTTCCTTGTGAATTTCCCTCAAGGAAAGAAGAATATTATGGCCAAGCCCTTCAAACAGTGCTCCTCCACACAGCAAAAACATATGGAAAAGTTCATGGAGGAGTATAAGGACATTTTCACCTCACTTGTAGGGGTACCTCTACACTGTCAAGTCAAGCACCCCATCAATCTAACCCCGAGTGCGTTAATACCCAATGGACCAATCTATTGATGCTATGTTCTGTATAATGATGAAATTAAGAGTAAGATTCAGGAGCTACTGCATAAAGAGAACATCAGGCCAATTTCATCACCCTATGGGAGCTCAATCGTGTTGGTACAAAAGAAGGACGGGACATGGAGACTCTGTATTAACTATTGGGCACTTAACAAGATCACTATCTAGAATAGGTATCCAATCCTATGGATTGATGACCTTCTGGACCAACTAAAGGGGGAAAAATATTTTAGAAATATTGACTTGAAGTCCATTTATCACCTGGTACCAATCGAACCCTATGATGTATGGAAGACTGCCTCCAAATATAAGGAGGGCCTTTTCGAATGGTTGGTCATGCATTTCGGGTTAACGAATTCCCCCACAACCTTCATGAGGTTGATGGACGACATCTTGTGACCCTTCAAAAGCTCATTCATAATGGTATATTTGGATGACATCTTGATCTTCAGCAAGAGTTGGGAAGAGCACCTATACGACATTCAACAGGTCCTCCATACACTACGACAACACAAGTTGTGTGCTAATTTGGAGAAATTCACTTTTTTTATTGTTATCACTCTAATAATTCTTAAAGTTGTGAGATTTGTAGTTTAAAGAATATCATAGGTAACCAAAAACCTACTTTTAGGCTTTAGGATATAGCCTTCCTAATGCTCAGAGATGGCTCTCTCTATATGATTTAACTTTGTTGATTTATATTTGATTTTAGGCTAGTTATATAGGGAAAATTGGTTTTTTGGTTTTGGATTTGATTTGGTGGTGAAATCACTTACTTAGATGGATAGATATAGATTTGTATCCCATTGGTAAAATGGAGTCAATGTGTCAAGTATTCAGATCAGGGTCAAGGTCTATAGGTAAAGATTTATAGGGCAAGATAGTAGAGTCATTTCAGATCTTCAAGGCTGATGGTGAAATGGTTTTTATCAGGATAAAAGAGCAATTAAGGGTTCTAAAATCTGGATTAGGAGTGAAAAGGTAGAGGTCAATCGAAATCAAGGAGAAATCAAGGGTACCCTAATCTGGATATCAGTAGAAAACATATAAATAATAATCATTCAAAACATAGTGCTTTTAACATGTTTTGAAATACAATTCCTGATTTATTAATTAGATTTAGAAACACATTTAAGAATAGATGGAAAACATAAGAAAATTAACAAGATAACAAGTGAAATACTTCACTACAGTGGCCCAACACATGAATATTGTAATATGATGCTTTATTTCTTGTGATCCAGTTCGTTGACTTGAAATTGATACAAAAACCCTTAGGTTTAGAAAAGTATAAATACAAAAATGCTCAACAATTCATCACACTCAATACTTCAAATGATGAAGTATTTATACAAAAAATTGTTCAAAATATCCTAGAATAAAATTTGAATATTTTTATGGAAAAATATATATCTTCATGCAAGAAGATAGTGACAACTGCCTAACTAATTGCTAGTTGTCCTATTTATTGAAATAAAATAGCTTGTTGTTTTGATTTTATCACTGCTTTCTATCTTTGTTGTTTGTTGAAGGCTACAGATGGACAACTAAGGTGTCCTTCACACTAGAAGTTTCATCTTTAATCTGATTTGATATTTATCCTTTCATCTGATACACTTTCATCTTGATACTCTTTGACTGCAGAAAACTATTACTACTGATGTAAAAAACAACAAACTCTGTTTTTTTCTTTTACTACTCTATCCTCACTGTAATTTGATCTTACAGTAGATCAGTCAACTTCTCCCAGAACTCAGCTTCTAGAAATTTTATCTTCATAATCTTTTTGAATTTTTCATCAGCTTCAGTGTATTTTGAAAAGGTTGGTTTGTTCACAAATAGGTGTTTTACCTCATGCTGCAAGTAAAACAGATTTTCAAAATTCTTATACAATACATTCCCTGTTGCAATTCCCTGCAAAGCTTATTCATTTACCTGTTCTTTAGCAACTTCTCTCATCTTTTTTTCATAATCCTCCTGGTTCATTAATCTATCATTGATTACTAGAGGATTAGGAAGGCCCTTTTGCCTTAGAATATCAAATTTGATCATAAATCTTGTGATTGCCATTTCCATCCTTTGGCACTTTTCTTCTAATTGTGTCATCAAGTTCTTTTTGGATACTACATTCCTTACTTCAAGGATGGTCTCTGTTATATCTGTAATTCCAATTTCATCCAGTTCTTTTTTATTTTTGGAATTTAGAAATTTGATAATTTCTAAGGCCTCTTCGGGTTTTTTACCTAGCTCCTCTTTTGTCTTTTGTATTGCTTCTTTTGTTGATTTCAATAAATCTTTCTACTCATAGATTACTTGTATGGATGGCCAAGTATCATTGACTGCTTCAATGATATTGGACCATAATTGTTGCTTAACATGTGCCATAGGTTCTTTTAAAGTTAATTCTTTTTCCAACTTCTTGAGTTGTTCATTCAACCTATTGGCCTTTTTCTCTTCATTCTTGTCATTTATTTGTGCAATATTTTTGGCATCTTCAAGATTTTTAGTCTATTCCTTTAACCTGTTTATCTCATTGGTTTGAATGGACATGTCTGGAATTGCCTTTAACAATTTACTTGCCTCATATGATTGCTGTGTTGTTGTTGCTAAAGATTCAATGACATAAGTTGTTGATGAAGTTACTGGAACTGTTGTGGCCATTGGAACATTAGGAGCTAGTGTTTCTGCCAAAGTAGATGGCACTATTGTTGTAGCTATAGTAATCATAGTGGCAAGAACTTCTTGTGTTATGTTGGCTATTTTTTCTTGGACCAATTTTTCCATCTCAAGTTCCATTTCTTTAATCCGAGCTGTAAGTTGCAAAATGAGTCTCATCATCTCATATTTTTTATTAGAATCCTGTAAAATCTCCTTAGCTTGAGGATGCTTAGTGGGAGGTAGCTTCAATTTTTTCTTAAGTTCGGAAATATCAACATTTTTCTTTTTAATTAATTCTTCTGTAAATTTTATATTATGAGGATCATATCCTACCTCAATCACTAGTTCCTATAAGGATTTGATTCCGATATCCTTTGCATATGAATAAGCTTTCTCCAGTTTGAGTTGATCTCTTACATTTATCAAAGTATTTTGAAGCTTTTGTGCACTCATTTCCTTAGTAGTCATTGTGGAATAAAGCATCTGTCCTGCTTGTTTATGAAATTCAATTTGGTCCAGAGGATGAATATCCTGGACTGGAACTTCAAAATCGACCTTTTTATAATTAGAGGATGATTTAGAAGTTGGTACTGTGGGCTGGAGCACTGTCATCGACATATTTTTTTTCTTGTAATCAAAGGCTGAAAGCAGCCTATTTTGAATGCTAGGAGTCTACTTTAAGTACTGAGAATATATTTCATTTTTTATTTCTTCATTTTTAGCCTTAATTTCCTTATATCTTTCTTTGATGTCCATATCCTTTTATTTTTTTTTCTTTAATGATGACACTTCTATACTACGTTGTTTATGAATTAATTGTGTATTAGAAGTGGTTGGTTGTTGTTCCTCTTCAATTAATGTAGGAGGTATAGTGTCTTTTTCTGCAATATCTATGTCTATGACCTCTATTGTCTCCTTTTCTTTGCTAGCAGGATTAATCTTTGGCTTTTTGTTGTATCTAAGTTTAAATTTGGTCTCTGTAGTGGTCATAGCTATATAAGACCCTTCCTCTCTATTCCTTTTCATACTTCTGTCTTCCTAGGCTGGAGTCTACAAAGTGTGACTAGTATCACTTTGCTTCTTAGCCTCTACCAGTGTATTCTCTAACCATTCAGACTGGTTTAAGAATTTCTCAATATCAGGTTTCTTCTCATGTATGTATGGAGTCAATTTGCACTTGACGCTCATTTTGTTGATTATACAAAGGGGATCATAATAGCAAAGAAAGCTATGGCTGAATTTGTATTCCTGCAACTATTTTTCTACCTCTAGACCCGCTTCTCTGTTATTACAAATGAATGGACCAACCTGGTTCTTCAATTTAAATTAGGTTTTCTTCTTTGCAATCAAAAAATTTAAAGCATCAGAATTTAAAATATGTCTTATATACTCCAGAGAAAATAATCTCATGGGGAGGTATTTTGGTAATTTGTAAGGAATAAGGCTTGACACATAGACTATAATTTCAGTGTCATTTTTGTATAAATACCAATCATCTATCCTGCTTTGCTCAAACAATTGTAAAAATTTATTGATTTAATTGCTAATCCTGTGCTGCACATTTTTATTTAGCAAATTGAAGAAGGGATGGATGAAAGAATCTATGAACTCTGAATAAGTAAACTCATTTGACTCCTTCCTTTTTAAGGAAGTCTAGAAAATGATAGATTGGGGATTTCCTTCCACATCTAGCTTCTGAAGGCTTATAGGAAACTTTTCTGACTGAAAATAAATGAACATGTGGAAAAGGAATGAATAATACCTAAACACACCTTCAGAGGGAAATTTGACTAGTTGTTCATGGATGTCATCAGCAATATATTGGGAAAAGTTAAAGATGACAGCAGGAGGCTGACCAGGTACAAAAATGGACAAGAAACCAAGTACTAATGCATCATCATGTTCATCTGTGAAATATCCAAGGATAAAAGACAGCATGGAAATAATGTGTCTAGTTCTTTATGAGAATTTAGAAGAGTATGGAGGGTTGAGCTTGAGAATTTCCACATAGGATGGCATGAAAGTTTGAAAATTTTGGAATCTCTTGGGAAAATCCAATTCTAAGTAGAGCTTTGTGAGGGCTTCAATATATAAAGGAACTTCATTAGGCTCAGGCTGCAACTGAAGCATCTAGTTGATAGATTTAGCTATAATGGTAAACAACACTTCTTTTTCAGAATTCACAATATCTCTTTGATCTAGAGAATAGCATGATTGGCATAATCTAATTGCTTCTGGGCATTGGTGAGTATGGGGAACAACATATTTAGAAAAATTTGATTCCCAAATAAAAACCTCATCAGCTTGGTATAGGGATTTTTCTTGGCTCCAGCAATGGAGCTCAAGAAGGTTAAACTCTGTCACAAGATCTGTAATTTTGAAATATACATCTAATAGGGGAATATGTTGTACATCTACAACAGGAGGCTGTAGAGGTTTGATCACAATAGTGCCTTTGGAAGCCATAGATTTGTTTGATTTATCAATTTAAATACTTTTACCTTTAAAACACTGATTTGGACCTATTAAAACACTTCTGTAAGTTTAAACAGTTTACACAAAGTTTTTAGATATGACAAGGTTTCTATCTTTGGCCTGTAAAGGGATACTTCTGATCAATTTTAACTCAAACTGTTATTTCTTTATCAAAAGAGTAATTTTCCTGACCTTGTAGTCTCAGCAAATGATATCAAGGGTTTATAGTGATCCTTTTGTAATAAAACAATCCTAAAACCTTATTTTTTATACAGAAAGGCTTCTGAGTAATGTAGAAAAGGTTTTGGAGGTCTCAGAGGGCTTTTTCAGGTTTGGAGATGGTTAAATTCAATCAAACTTTATTCTAAAACAGGTCAAGGCTTCATAATCTGTAAGTAAATGCTCAGTGTTTACAGAAACAATGAATTCATGAGGCAATAGGGGTTTCTTTTAAGTCTACATGCTCCTAGATGATTCAATTAACAATATAACTCTTTCATATTGATGAATGAGTTTTCTTTCCCTGAAGAATACCTGTAAAATTTGGAATTTTATTGTGAAGAAGGGTTTCTGGGGTTGGAAATCTTTCAAAATATTTTTCTGATATTTATATGTAATTCGATGGCTTCTGCAGTGATTTTTGCAGTCAAATTTGGTGATTTATGTTTGTTTTGAGGCTAAACCAGAGGTGGAAGTGGTCTAATTTCGGTCTGGAATGCTCTTCTGCACGGAAAATGGTAACAGAAAGGTAAGAATGAATGTATTCAGTCATTTTTATAAACAATTTGTTGAACAGTGAACGTATTTAATGCGGGTCAATTCAAAATATGAGCAGTTTGGGCGCAGGGGAGGGAATAACTACCAAGCGGTTTTCGCACGGTTGATAAATGGTAAGCAAAATTGGATCAATCGATGAGATCCAATAGAATCAAGGCGTGTGGCGGTGAGAGAAACCTTGAAAACAGCTTTTTTCGCAAGGTTCGGGTTTGTTTATCTATCATGCAATGAAATCTGCGATGTGGGATCTCCACCATTAGATCTGGAGGATGACAAGCGAATGGTCAAGATCGTGCAATGAAGTTGCGGGTGGAATGGCGTGGGGCCCGGGATATGTATGCAACGGGAGTTGTGAAATGTATTTAAAACATAGGTTTTAATACATAGTTTGGTAATGACATTTGATAGGCACGTTAATGTTTTAACAAATGAAATGTGTATAAATGTAACTTTCGCATTGGCAGGGGTTATTTATATAGTGGGATATGGAATAATAGTTTTAACTCCGTGGTGTAGAAATTAGCCGAATAAATCACTGTCTACTGAATATTAACCCGGTCATATATCAATTTCGAATTGCATACATAACACATAACATTCTTCTACGATTAATTGTCACATGCGTGGGGTAAGCGGGAATATATATCACATGGGAAAATAAACCATAGGTTAAAAATTAAAATATGGGTAGGAAATAATAAAAGGAATTAATATAATAGGAGGTGAAAGATGGATAAAGGTTTTAATATATAAATTTAATGTGTTAATAATGAATGAGATGAGGGAGATGAAATACATTATGCCTTAGTATAAAACATCATATAGGGATGAATTTCATTATTGTGAGTCCCAACATAATAATTGTGTATTTCCACTTAGGATAAGTATTTTTTGGGTATTTTTTGGGTAAAAAGGGGAATTAGTTAAAAGGATTTTTTACTTTCCTTAAGTATAATAAATTTTACACTCAGGAAAAGGGGATTTTTGCAAGTGAAACTAAATGATGCTAGGAAAAAAGGAAAAATGAAGGGGAAATAATAAAAATGGAAGGGATGAAGTATTTTTTAAAAGGGGATGATTTTTTGAAGGAAGTTAGTAACTGAAATGACCAATTTTCTGCTTTTCCATGATTGTAAAAACTGCTTCTGCCTACCCATATGCTACCCTAACATTTTTTCTTCACTTACTTAGGTGAATTTGAGCTTGCAAACCCTTGTTCATTTTTCTTTTAAAACAACAAACTAACTAGTTCTATCCTTATTTCTTCCAAGGGCTCAGATTAAGCTGTTGAGATCCTTATTTATTCTCTACCTAACCACTGATCTGCCAAGATTAAATTGTTTGGCTAGATATCTATTCTCTATCTAATAACATGAAATTTAAAACATGAGAGATTAAGATTAAGTTGTTTAACCTTCATGGATTGTCGCATTGTAACAAGATGCACACAATCTTTATTTTGCAGAAAAGTAAATAGTAGTGGCATTTGGATTTGCATCACTTTCATGTTTTATTTTTATCTCTTTTTTGTTTTGGGTCCATTTTTTTATTGTTTTTGATCTTTTTTCTTTCAAGTCCTTTGATTTTTCTTTTAGGACTTTTAACCTCTTTACATTTTTTATTTTATTTTTCTAATATGGGAAAACAATATGCAAAAATCAAAGTATGTACATATTACAAGACTTAATCAAAATCAATTCAAAAATTATGAATCCTATTTTTATAGGACCCTAACGGGTATGACCTAGGTTCAATATCTCGGGTACATCATTGATGAGCAAGGGGTGCATGTGGACCCAACTAAGAGACAAGTCATCCAGGATTGGCCAACCCCAACCACTCTAACAAAGCTTCACAACTTTCTGGTTCTTGCTAACTTCTATCGTAGGTTCATGTTGGGGTTCTCTCATATCACTTGGCCTTTGAGTCAAGTCACCAAGGGAGGAATGAAAGAAAATTTATTTTGTTCTGAATCCCAATAGAAGGAGTTTGTTGAGTTGAAGCATCCCCTCTACTCTACACTAGTGCTCACATTATCAAACCTGCAACAACCATTTGAGATTGACGCAGATGCCTCTGACTATGCTATTGGTGCAGTGCTTACTCAACAGGGGAATCCAGTGGCATATCACAGTGTGGAACTTTCAGACATCATCTGAAAGTATCCCACCTATGACAAAGAGATGTATTCCATTGTGTAGGCATGTTGACAATGGAAGCATTACATTCTGGGGAAGGAAATGGTCATCCACACAGATCACAGACCCCTATAGTTTATCCAAACACAAGGGAAGTTTCAGAATGATCGCCCTAAAAAATAGTCCACGTACCTGCAACGGTTCCATTTGAACATTAAGTACAAGAAGGGCATCACCAAAAATGTTATAGACTTCTTCAGTTGACCGTCGGTCATGGTTCTGACCACTGTGCTCGACTCTTATGGGAACGAGACATCAAAATATATGCATCTCTACAAGAGCAATCTTGAATTTGGCAACACATACTAGAAGTTCTTGGAAGGCAAGCAAGTTCCAAATTTTCACCTCTAGGATGCACTGTTATACCACCTAGGACACTGTTGTGTTCCTTCAAGCAAGCGTTCCAAGTTGATTTGGGAAGCACACTAAAATCGACTCGTTGGAAATTTCTAGGTAAAGAAAATAGTGGTAGTGTTGCAGAAGTATTTTTATTGGTCAAACCTTCGAAAGGATGTTGGGAAGTACATCAAATATTGTACTTCTTGTACCATTTCCAAACCAACCATCAAGAATCAATGCTTGTATACTCCTCTTCCTACTTCTATTCGACCTTGGGAATCCATCTCCATGGATTACATGTTGGGCCTTCCTTCTACTAAGCATGGCAATGAATGTGTTTTCATGGTCGTCGACAAATTCTCTAAGATGTGCATTGTAGCAGCCTGCAAGAAGAGCATCACCGCAGAAGCCACTGCGAAACTCTTCTTTGAATGATTGTGGGTACACTTTGGGATCCCTAGTCTATTATCTCATACCGGGACAACAAGTTCCTAAGTACATTCTGGTCAAGTCTCTGGTCGATGTTGGATACCAAGCTCACTAATTCCATGGTTTTCCACCCCCAAATTGATGGCCAAATAGAGGTTTTCAACAGGATGATCGTACACATTATGCACACGTACAACTCGAAGAATCCACGCACATGGGATGAGAGCCTCCCCTATGTCTAGCACAACTACAACAAAGATCCCCATAGCTCAACTGGCCATAGCCCCTTTTAGGTGGGGTTGGGATTCCAGCCACTATGTCCCATTGATGTGGCCATACCATTTGTAGCTACTTAGTCAAATTCATCTCATGTATAGTTCGAAGCTGAAAAGGACAACAAATTCATTGAGCACATTCAAAAAATATTCCAGCAGGTCCATGACATATCGGATATAGCCAATGCTAGGTACAAGTAGTGACATGATCAACATCGGGTACCACACAAGTTCTAAGTGGGTGACAAAGTTTGGCCACATTTGTAGAAGGAACGTATCATTGGGCCATAGCGCAAGCTTCGCCTGCTATGATATGGTCCATACACCATCACCAAGGCTGTAGGGGACAATACCTTTGAGCTCATTATTCCATCATTCCTTGGCTTGCACCTAGTGCTCAATGTGGACTGCCTTCAACCATACTTTCCACCACTCCTGGACACATCCGATGTTGCGGAACAACTCACTCCAACAGAGTTGAACCTAGAATGCATGGAATATACCACAATTGATAGGATCATGGAAACACAGATCAAAAACACTCACCAGCAGTAGATCCAATTGTATCAGGTTGTTAAAGTCGGCCAACTCCTGCACCAAGGCAAGTGGCTCACCAGGGACCAAGTTCAGCAGAAGTTTCCCCATCTCATGGAGGCACTCAACATAATGGGGACCATTGATTCCTAAGGGGGGATGATTGATCCAAGTGGATATTTGGGGGCCATCGTCCTATTCCACTTGGACCCCTGCCATTGTTGCTTTAAGTTTTTCAGTTTCCTTAATTGTAGCAAAATTTTCTATTTTTGGTTGTTTTTCACGTCCTAAAATTCCATACCCATTTTGAGGCCTTAAAAGATGTTTTTTTCGAAAATGAGCAAACATGAGTTTTTGACGCATGTTTGCAGTAGAAAATTGTAGTCCTCATATACATATTTCTAACGAGGTATTGTGCGCATCAAGTAGAGATTGTATGCCAAAGTTACAATCCCGGGAATTTGATGTACCAATGTACCCCAACGGGGCCCATATATTTGTTCAGATTCAACAAGAAAATTTCAGCACCCACTCCGAGTTGCATTAAGCACCAAAACAAGGGTGGGGCCTACAGTGTTATTTTTAGGCGCATGTCTATTTTGGTTATCCCTTAATTAAGATGGACAGTAAATTGTAATCTATTCTCAATTTAAACTTGAAATAGTTAACTAAGAGTGATAAACTCAGTTAGCTAGTGGATTTTGAGTTAGAGGTAGTTGGTAAGGCATGTAGAGTAATTCTAGTTGTAACAAAGTTCGAAGTGCAGTGGTGCATTAGTTAATGCAGGTTGTAATCATTTTAACTCAGTTAAGTGAGTTAAACTCAGTTGTGCTAGTTCTAACGGAAGATACACTAGTGAGAGATCAGGTGAATAAAATATTAATTAATTCACAATCTGTAATCTCACATGCAACTGAGGATTTACTATTATTAGTTGCATGCATGTCAAATCCAGTGGAGACCCAGTTGATATCTAGGTGAAAGGGAAGTTGACTATCAGTTATAGGATTATTGGGTTGCACACATGAAACCAAACACCCATTGGAGTGCCCATGATACTTTCATAGTCAAGGAAGGCAAGAATTCCTATATTTTAGGGATTTCATTCATTAGGGATTGTGCAAGCAAGGCAGGTTGTCTAGAGGCTGAGAATTGGCTATGTGTTGGTTAGTTTTGTTCATGACAGTGTGAGACAATTAGCTAAGTACTGGACGGCTCTTGTGAGAAGAGTTTTTTATGTAATTGGTTCATGATCCATGTTGAATATACAATAGAATATAGTGGGGTTTTTAGTCGTAAGCTTTCCCCGAGAAATTATCTGTGTTGTGTGTGATTTGATTCTTCTTCATGTTCATGTGATTAGAGATTTTGTTTTTAATTCTACAAAATATTTGTAGAATAGATTTAGTATTTAACTTTAGTACATTGTTATATCGGGTGAATCCAAGATATACATGCATGTTGTATAATTTCTACATAGTATCAGAGCACAGGAAATTGTAGAAGTGAAGCAGGACTTGAGTTTGTGATTGGATAGAATTCGAATTTGCAGAAAGACTTTCCTGATGCTATAACTGATTCAAAATAGAAATGGCTTTCAATGGCTTGAGGTTGGAGAATGCATTCGACGGAAGCTCAAACTATATTTCTTCGAAGGAAACGATGGAGGTAGCACTTGAAGACAATGGCTTGAAGGAATTCATTGGCAATGATGTTCCTAAACCTGTTATGGCAGATGTTGCAAATCTTGATGCATGGAAAAAGAAAGTGGAAAAGGCGATGAGGATCCTAATGGAGGGAGTACAAGACCACATTTTCTGAAGCCTCCATGGGAAAGCCACACCATATGCAATGTGGAAATCTAACAGATCTATTCCAAAGCAGCAGCGAACATAGGAAATTGGCGCTCAAAGATAAACTCAGGAAGATCAAGATGGAAAAGGGAAACACCATTCCAAAATATCTAACAAATTTTGTCCAATGTTGAGATGAACTAAGGAGTGTTGGAATAACACTCGTTGATGATGATTTGGTGAGCTTGGATCTATGAGGACTTCCCAATAGTTGGCACAGTTATCAAGACTTTGTCAATGGAAGGGAAAAATTTCCATATTAGGAATGACTGTGGTCGGATTTGGTGCAGGAGGAGTTCAGACAGAACACCAGAGATGGATCTTAATCTAAGAATGAGGATGAAGAGGATGGTGCTTTGGCTACCAAGTTTAGGAATGGGAAGGGGAAGAATTCCATTCTAAATCCGAGTCTAAGAATGGGAAGAAGCAGGACGTGTCCAAGGTGAAGTGTTTTCACTATCACAAGCATGGGAATTTTCTACTAACTATCCACAAAATAAGAAGAACAAGAAGGCTGGAGGATATGAAGCTGGTGAGGCCCTTGCCTCGCAATTTGAGCTTGACTTCTCATTGATCGCATGCATGGTGTCAAGTGCATTGGGATTTGTGTAGTATTTGGATAGTGGCGCTTCCTTTCACATGACGGGAGATAAGGAAATTTTCAGTGACTTGGAGGAGAAGGATCTCCATATGCATATTGAAATGGACGATGACGGGTGGTACAGTGCTACCGGGATTGGTTCCATTACCTTCCAGAGGTAATCAGGTAAACCCTTTCAATTAAAATATGTAATGCATGTACCAGGTCTAAAGAAAAATTTTGTCTCAGTCGCAATGTTGGAGGATAGAGGCTATGATGTTGTTTTTAGTGAAGGAAAATCTTTCCTGCTACATAAAACAATAGGACAAGCCAAGAGGATACGGATTCGAGTTAAGTATCTCTACAAGCTGGAGGTAGATGGATGCGCAGAAATGATGGGCAAGGCAGATGAAGTGGTGAGCTGGGATGAGGGCGAATTATGGCACAAAATATTGGGCCATATTCACCATGGAGCCTTAAAAGTCATGCAGCAGAGATCTACTGGTCTTCCCAGGGGTATACTTGCACAGTGAGACACGTGCAAGAGATGTATTATGGGAAAATATGTAAAGGCCACCTTTCATGAGAAGGAGAACCGAGCTTTGGGGATCCCTGAGAGAGTTCACACAGACATGTGGTCCTTTCTCTGCTGCTTCAACATCAAAACATAAGTAATACGTAATATTTGTTGATGACTTTTCTCATAAGTGTTGGATATTCTTCATGCAGAAGAAAGATCAGAAATTCTCTAAGTTCTGTGAGTTTAAGGCATTGGTGAAGAAATATTGATGGAAGCAAGTGAAGGCTCTTAGGAGAGATAATGGTGGAGAATACATCTCTAACAAATTCAAGAAATTTTGCAGCAAAGAAGGAATTCGAAGAGAGCTCATAGTGCCTCATAACCCACATTAGAATGGGGTCACAGAGAGGAAGAACAAAACTATTTTGGGTGCAGCACGAGCGATGTTGCATGATCAAGGCCTACCAATGCATATGTGGGAGAAAGCATGCAACACAGTGGTACATGTGAAAAATTGTTGTCCTCAAGTGTACATGGCATGAGTACACCTAAAGAGGCTTTCATTGGTAAGAAACCTGATGTTTCACACTTTAAGATTTTTGTTTCATATGTTTATGTGCATGTGACCAAGGACGCCAGGAAGAACCAACAGCTGAGGTTGGGATCTTTGTGGGGTACACTGAAACACCCCATAATTATTGTGTGTATTTTCCAAATAGCAGAATGATTGTTTTGCGATGGGATATAAAATTTGACGAGGAGAAAGCCATGCATTTGTCCCTTGAGAGGGAACTAGACTTTCATGCAGAGGAGGAATTTTTGGTTCCCAAGGATGAGTCTCCAGATGTGGATCAGCCACGTGAGGAGGTTCATGGAATGGAGGAAAACACTCATGTAGAGCCATCCATCAGAAATGGCAGAAGGCGCACCACATAAGCTGATAGATTGAGAATTGATGTTGTGGAGAATATAGGAGCCCCTACTTCACGGCGCAAATAGAGATAGTCTCCTAACCAATTTACTGGATACATGGCTCTTATGAGAAAATGTATTGTGACTAAACCATATTCCTTTCAGAAAGCAATGCAGCAACCAACTTGGGTTGAAGAAATGGTGGAGGAGTATGACTCCATTGTCAAGAACAGTGCATGGGAGATAGTCCCAAGACCGGTCAACAAATAAATGGTTGGATTGAGATGGATCTACAAGGTAAAGCAAGTTGTTGATGGGAGTGTGGAGAAATATAATGCTATATTTGTGGCCCGTGGATTCTAAAAGATCAAGGAGATAGATTATGATGAGACTTTTTCACCTTTTGCAAGGTACTCTTCCATAAGATCCATCCTTGCACTCTCAGCACAGATGGGCTGGCACATTCATCATATGGATGTGAAGACTACGTTTCTCAATGGAATCATTAAGGAAGAGGTGTACATAGAGCAGCTTGAAGGTTTCGAAATATTCAACAGTGAGTCGCATGTGTGCCGACTCAAAAGAGAATTATATGGGTTGAAGCAAGCACCCTGTGCTTGGTACACTCAGATAGATAGTTATTTCACCGGACCAGATTGTGGTTGAGGATAATTTATTGATCATTTTTCTTTATGTTGATGATCTAATTTTAATTGGTGATGAGCAGCTGATACACTCATGTAAGGAGGATCTTGCAAGGGAGTTTGAAATGAAGGACATAGGACTCCTTCATTATTTTCTTGGATTGGAAATATGGCAGAGGGATGGTGAAATTTTTGTGTCTCGAGGAAAGTATGCAAAGGAGATACTAGGTAAGTTTCACATGGAGAGCTGCAAACCCATGGATACTCCTCTTCCAAAAAATTGGAGGAAAGAGGATGCTACTTCTGGAGAGGTAGTGGATGCTACTGTCTACAGGCAGTTAGTGGGTTCACTAATGTATTTGGTGAACCCGAGAACATATATTTTACATAGTTAACCAGCTGAGTCAAGCTATGGTTAAGCCTACCAAGCTCTTTTAGAAGGTGGGCAAGCATGTCCTGAGACACATAAGGGGCACATCAGAGTATGTTCTATGGTAAATATTGAGAGAGGGAGTGAAGCTTCAAGGCTTCACGGATGTATATTGGGTGAGCATTCCATCAGACAAAAAGAGCACATCAGGAAGGATCTTTAGCATATGATCGACAACAGTTTCCTAGCACAACAGGAAACAATGATCTGTGGCACTCAGT
Source organism: Pinus albicaulis (assembly GCA_034641835.2). Lineage (NCBI taxonomy): Eukaryota > Viridiplantae > Streptophyta > Pinopsida > Pinales > Pinaceae > Pinus > Pinus albicaulis. Next base: position 107,247,441 of record CM076570.1, on the reverse strand, counting down.
TCAGCAGAAGCGGAATACATGACAATAAGTCAAGCTGCATGTGAGGCTATCTGGATGAGAAAGATCTTGGTTGGGTTGTTTCGTTCTCAGATGGATCCGACAGTGATTCATCGTGATAATCAGAGTTGCATTAAACTCTCGATTAATCATGTGTTTCATGATAGGTCCAAGCATATAGATATACGGTATCATCATCTCAGAGATTGTGTGCAGAGAAGGATAATGTTGCTTTAGCACATTCCCATGGAATATCGGGATGCAGATATTCTGACGAAGGAGCTCACCGGGAGAAAATTTGAATACCATAGAGACAGGATTAGGGTGAAGGATAATCCCTTTCTTGTTGAGAGGGAGTGTTGAGATTCAACACGAAAATTTCAACACCCACGCCTAGTTGCATTAAGCACCCAAACTAGGGTGGGGCCCATAGTGCTATTTTTGGGTGCATGTCTATTTTGGTTATCCCTTAATTAAGATGGACAATAAACTGTAATCCATTCTCAATGTAAACTTGAAATAATTAACTGAGAGTGATAAACTCGGTTAGCTAGTGGATTTTCAGTTAGAGGTAGTTGTTAAGGCATGCAGAGTAATTCTAGTTGTAACAGAGTTCGAAGTGCAGTGGTGCATTAGTTAATGCAGGTTGTAATCAGTTTAACTTAGTTAAGTGAGTTAAACTCAGTTGTGCTAGTTGTAACTAAAGATACACTAGTGAGAGATCAAGTGAGTTAAATATTAATTAATTCACAATCAGTGATCTCATATGCAACTGAGGATTTACTATTATTAGTTGCATGCATGTCAGATCCAGTGGAGACCCAGTTGAGATATAGGTGAAAGGGAAGTTGACTATCAGCTGTAGGATTATTGGGTTGCACACATGCAACCAAACACCCATTGGAGTGCCCATGATACTTGCGTAGTCAAGGAAGGCAAGAATTCCTATCTTTTAGGGATTGCATTCATCAGGGATTGTGCAAGAAAGGCAGGATGTCTAGAGGCTGAGAATTGGCTATGTGTTGGTCAGTTTTGTTCATGACATTGTGTGACAATTAGCTGAGTACTGGAGGGCTCTTGTGAGAAGATTTTTGTATGTAATTGTTTCATGATCCATTTTGAATATACAATAGAAGATAGTGGGGTTTTTTAGCTGTAAGCTTTCCCCGAGAAATTATCTGTGTTGTGTGTGATTTGATTCTTCTTCATGTTCATGTGATTAGTGATTTTGTTTTTAATTCCACTAAATATATGTGGAAGCGATTCAGTATTTAACTTTAGTACATTGTTAGATTGGGTGAATCCAAGATATACATGCATGTTGTATAATTTCTACCATATTTGGTGATTCATCTCCTAGGGTTAGGTATTTGGATGTTTAGGGTTTCCTATTGTTTCTCAATAATAAATAGGTCCTTGAGCCTCATTGTAACACAATTCAAAGGAATGTAATCGCCACATCTCTTCTCAGAGATAAGCTACCATCACCTGAACTAATTTATTTTCATTCTGTATGTAAGCATATTTTAGTTATTCGATATTAATGAAAGGAAGTTTTATTTCTGTTGCGTCTCTCCATTTACATTTATATTTTTATTCTATTACGTTCCTGCATAAGTCAGGATCACTTCTCTACAAATTCCCCATAGAATTTACTTACAAACATAGTGTTTAGAGGAAGATCATCATAGAAAAATACATTCCACCAAATTCACTTTGGATTGTGTAAGAATGGAGAGGAAAAGTATTTAGAATGGTGAAATGAATGGAAAGCCATTAATGATCAACATTTCTTGTGATTGGTAATTACTTAGCATGAATTTTTGGAAATAAGGCATAAAGGAGGAGAAGGATTGATGTAATCATGGGATGTGAGCACGAGGCCTTTTTGTTGATATAGTCTTGAATTTTCAGAAGTTGGGGAGGTGCGCACTAAGTAAGGTCAATAATGCATCTGAAACTACCCTATGGTCCTAAGGATGGTTTTCAACCCAATAATTTGGATTGATTTGCAGGATGAGTTGAGGATGGGAGAACTTTTTTATTGAACTAGAAAGAGCCCATATAAGTTTGAATGGTGATATTGACACTTTAGTATGGGAAATGAATTAGAGTATGGGTGATTACATTGCGAGGCTTGACTATCTATCTATACAATCCCTCGACGTTACCAAGATTAGATGTTGGTGGTCAAAATTATGAAAGGTTAAGGCTCCATCCAAGAGTATGTTGTTCATGTGGCAAATTTGAGTAATAAAGTGTTGACTTGGGTAATGCTTCAAAAGAGGAAAAACAATCCCCTAGGAAGGTGTTCATTGTGTAAAGCAAATGAGGGGACTACCCCTCATATTTTTTTCTTGTACATTCTTTATACAAGCCTGGAAGGATTTGGATATTTTCTTGAGTTTTTGGGATTTGTGGAAGAGACTATGAATATGAATTTCAATGAGTAGTTTATAAAAAGAACTTTTAAGCTTTTTAGTTAAATTCCCTTCTTAATCACTTGGGGAATATGATTGGTCGGCAACTTTAATTTATTCGAAGTTAAATCAATCCTATATTTTCAATTTTTTGCTTAGGTATTGGTTGTATTTTCAATTTAAAAACCTAATGTAATTATAAAGAAACATAGATTTGTGGGAGAGGTTTTGGTGGATAGGTTGTATGCTTGGACTTTCTTTGATCAGGCCTTTCAAGGGCTAGGTTAGACATACATATTGAGTTTTGTTTTATTTCTATAAGATTCTTGTTTCTTCACCGTAAAGGCTAATTTGGGGCAAGAAAGAAATAATCTTGGGGAATTCAAGGCTTTTATTTTCCATACGAATCTCCAGTTAACAAATGGATTTCCATACTTGAGATTTATGGATATTTGAATTTCACTATAAATTAGATGTAGGAAAAACTTCAGTCATTAGTATCGGTTTGTCCCCATTGGCTAAGCATTTGAAGGAGACTTCAAGGTAGTTTTAGTAAGTTTCTTTCAAACATATTTATATAAAGCTCAATATCACATTGATTCCATCTCTAAAAATGATTTATAGTTGATAATATTTCATATCATTGATTATAGATATAAGAAAAGCTTTTATTATCTTCCAAATCCACTAATACTTTTAAGCTTTAATTTTTTCTCATAACTTAATTTCAATATAATGTTTTAATAAACTTTGATTAAATACTCAAGAAATGAAAACATAATATAATTTGTAATAAATAATTAGTAAAACTTTAAAACTATGCATAATCAAATAATCTATATAGATAATGACAAACTCGACGAGTGTACTGTTTGGTCAACATGTACATCAAGCATCATATCAATGTCAAATGTATTTTAAACTCTCATGAAATGGAAATAATTTATTATATGAAATGCACTTTTGATTCTCATGAAATGAAATGTATTTTTAATTCTTTTAAAATGAAAACCATACATGATATGGAATGTATTTTCAATTCTCATGGTGTGGAATATATTTTAGTTCTGCTGATAGAATCATATCATTCATGCATCATATCGAATGTACTTTTAATTGTCATGAAATGAGAAACACCCGAAAAAATATTATATCCCGTGGAGGTGGGGCGGGATGGTTACACTTTGCAACCCCGGATGATCATTCGATTTCCCCTCGAAATTCCAGATTGTTGGCAAGAGAAAAACAAGAAGTCGATGAACCAAACGGCCCGCCTGCAGGACAAATTCCATCATCTCTTGCTTAATCAAATCAGTGGACACTCACTAATTATCGATCGATTTAACATGTCAATCCCGTTTGTAATTTCAGGTAAGGCAAGGCGAGGCTAGCCATGACAACAAGTATATGTTTTCTTACTTCACTTACACATTTCAGTCTCAAGATCGAATCACAGTTTGCGACTTCTGTGATAGGTACTAGGTCAATAGTAATATTTATAATTGTGTGTTAGATTTATATATGGGAAACCCATGATGATTGATAATTGACGACATTTTTTTTGTTAAATTTATATAGGGTTGACCCATGATGAATGATAATTGAGTGGAGGTTGACAAAGGATGCATTCATGAAACACATTGTATGTGGTGTTGTTGAGTATAGGATGGAGCCAACTCTGATAATCTTGCTTGGGTGGATTTGGAGAGGCTGTGAGTGCAAACCAGCTTACAGAGTTCCTAGAAAACAATGTTGGAATGGTATGCAGATGCAGATTGAAGACATCATGGACTCCACCATTTACATATCTAAACTTCACAAACTCCACTTACGGAAATTACAATTACTTCGTTAAGAACAGTGGCATATCTAAGGTCACTCCTCAAGCTTTTATTCAGTTCGCAGCTCCCAGTGCTTTGAAGGAAGCAGTAACTCTCAGTGATGATGGGAAGATCATATTCTACAGTCATCCTCTCAAGGTCAAGGTTGGTATTGAAACCTCCTCTAGATTGCATAGAGGAGGTTCACTGCTAAATCTCAATGAATTTTCAGTGGTCTGGAGATCACCCACTTCCGGTGTCGATTTTCATGTGTACCCATTTGATAGAAGGTGCAGGATCTTCCTTATTATTCGGGATCAGTTGTTTGGTATGGAAGTACTAATCAAATGTGATTTTAAGGTTGAATTTCTTGTCAAGACATTAGGAATGTGAGGATTTCCAATGACAAAGGAACTATAGTTATGTTGCTACAGCTCTGGGTGCCTCCCTGGATATATTACAGACTCGCAGACGATGATATCTATGTGTATGCCCCTTTTGCATTGTTGGATAATGAGGATCCTTGGATTCGAACCCTAGATTTTACCCCTAACATTGCATTAGGCAGATTCCTGGCCTACAAAATTGTCCTGTCCCTTCGAATGGGTTATATAATGGAAAAGGCCATGGATTATTTCAAACAGAACCAGTTACTAGATGAAAAGTCACCTTCTCGTATTTTGAAATTTAACAGGGGGAAAATGTGCATATGTCTAGAAGGGGATGGTTTTTTCACCTTCCCACACATGCCTAGAATTCATTTTAAGACCATGTTCCTTCTAAATTCTCTTGTGCACAATGGTATTTTCAATTATCACAGCATAACTCCTGAGTTCTATAATTTGTTAAATCCCTCTGTAACACCAGCCAAGTTGGGTATCTTGGCACTCAAGTAGTCTTGCCTACACCAACTAGTTTTTCAGCCAAGTTGAGTATCTTGGCACTCAAATAGTCTTGCCTACACCAACCTAGTTTTTAATGCCTTTACAAGATTTTAAGTTGTTTTTAGCTGGATTTCAATGAACCCGCAGCTCTTGAAGAACCCAAAGATAGCCGAGGAAACAATTGAGGTGAGGATATTGATCATCAATCCGACGAAAACTTATTGTCTTCCTCGAGATGTGGAGTTGTCAAACAAAGTCTCAAGGCATTTCAAGGAGTTTGCAGATTGATTTTTGTGAGTAACTTTCATGGATGATAGCATGCAAGCAATGTCTTCGATGGTGCTAATTGTGCCTATAGCATGCAAGCAACGTCTTCCATGGTGCTAATTGTGCCTATAGCATTTATTATTTAAATATTTTTTTATAGTATTTATTATTTAAATATGTGTTTTCTATTTTTATTGTATAGATGATAATTATTTTTAAGCTAGTAAAGTAAATACTAGAGGTACTCTCTAGCCTAATATGGTAGAGATGTTGTAATGTTTTATTTAACATTTTTACTAAGTCAAAATAAAATTCAAATTTAAGAATAAAATTAAAATTAAAATTAAAAATAGAAGCAGACGATCAGGTGCTTAGTTAGGACATTTCTTGATGTGAAGTCATTAGTTCAATTCCCAAAGTCATTGGTTCAATTCTCCGCCCTATCCAGCTGATATGTATTGGACATGATGATGAAGATGTAGCCCAACCCAACTTTCAAAAAAAAAACATAAAATTAATCTTATATTTATAATTATAATTATAAATAATTATAAATAATAATTAAACCAACCTAGATTCATCTTAACTCTTGATCTACCAAGAGCCAAAAGAGATCAAATCTCTTGAGATGCAAACCTCTTTTAGAGTGAAAAGATATTTGAATCTCTTGATATGTAAACCTATTTTAGAGTGAAAAGAGATTTGATCCCTATTGGGGCTTGCTAGATTCTTAGTTAAGATGGATCTAGGTTAGCACTAGGAATTTCTTAGAATGTTAGTTAAGATGATATTATATTTAACAAACTATTGTTTAATATCTTTAGATGCTTAGAGTGAAATCAATTTAGAATTAACAATCCAAAGAATATAAGAAAATGTACATGAAAATAGAAAAGATAAGAATGAAGGATGCTCATTAAATATAGGTGTTGTCTATTGAAGCCACAATTTTGCCTAAACGAACATTTCTCACTGGAATCAGTTATTTCTTTTTCAAGAATATAACTCTGAGATTGTTTGATGGTGGAAATGGATTCAGCACCATCAAAAACCCTTTGGGCACCCAAAATCCGAAAGCACCCCTTGGGCACATAAAATCCTAAAGCTTGACAGTTGTAACCCATATTTCCCAAAATTTCAACAAGATTTTGTCAAAATCGTGCCTCAATTTCCATTATTTTCCAAGTGAAAATGTGGCCTCTTGAGACTACACATTAAATATATGGGAGAATAATAATAATTAGATGAATAAATATGAAAAAAAAACAAGAGAAATATAAATAAAGAAAAAAAAATACGCCGATAGATATGTATATTTTGAAATAGATTTTCCATAATTTTAATTTAATTATCAATAATTATTACGATGGTAGGGATTTAACCTTTATGGAATATTCTAAAATATTCATAGTAATATTCACAAATCAAAAGTCATTAGATATTAAGTAATTGTTATGATTAATCACAATTTTCTAAAATTATAAGAATAATTAATATATTGTAAAGTTAGGAGAATTAATAGTGATTTTACCAAAAAAAAAAAAATAGAAATAAAAATAGTTAAATTTAAAGATAAAAAAAAAGAAATAAAAATGATGAATTAAAGAAAAATAAGAAATTGAAATTAAGAAAGTATTTATTTTAAAATGCTTGATCCTCAAAAGGAGGGGCATTGGTTGACCAACATTTAGTTGGTGGCATGATAATGCCATCTTGTGCCATCCATGTCCATTAAACACTCTATATAGAGAAACATTATTGTTTTATACAATATTTTTTAAAGTTAAATTTATCATTAATTTATTTTATATTATTTAAATCAAAGTTTAAAATATACATTTTATATGTTATTTTTAATTAGAATGGGAATTTTGTATTTATATTCAAGTCAAGGATTGGATCATGGAAAATAGATCATGTGTTGCGTAGTCATATCTTCGAAAAATATATTGATCCTTCTTATCCAGTAAAATTACAATTTTTCCATAGGGACTTCAAATTGGCCAACAAAAAATGGCGTTTTGTAGATATATATCTTACCAAATTGACCCACCAAAAAATAAAATTTGCATGCCTACTATAATTGATTGATAATGAAATCCTTCATAACTATGCAATGTCAATCCATTTAGCTCTAGGGAATAGGAAAGGGTTTGATTAAACCATTGATTTTTAAATCTCGCAATCTTAATTTACACTCTTCATTACCACATAAGTCTGCATCTTTATTGAGATCATGGAGAACATGGAAATATGTTATTTTCCTAATTCTTTTCATAAGGTTTTCTAATGTTTTTTCCCTTGGAAAGGAGCCCTTCACCAATTTCTAAATAAGAAAAGAGTCATCCAAAACAGTGAAAGAAGCTACCTATTTTATTTCGCTAACTTAATCCCGTCATAAAGAGAATAAGTTTCATCTTGGTTATTTATCATTCATCCTAAGCCCCTGAATAAATTACAAGTTTAACTTCCTTACAACCATATAACACCCGGCTCCCTCTTTTCACCCTATAAATATATATTTCTTATATTAATTTCATTGTCTTTTTTAATTTCACAAATTTATATTTTTATTTTACAAGTTTTCAACTTTATGATTAAGAAGAAAAAATTTAAATTCTAAACATCTTATATCTATGAAAGTATCATTATGAGAAAAAAATGCAATCCTCATAATACGAAATCGTAAATGTTTATAACTCCCACACGAGGAACATTATACCATCACCAACATCATACAAAAAGAAATGAGCTTTATGCAAATGCTTTGATTTCTTATCATTCATAATCTTCAAAGGCACATGGTGGAGTACGACCTCAATTTCATGTTTATATATCCCTAAAGGTGAGTCTCTCCCCTCGCTTTCATTTTTTTCATTTTAATTTTGAAAAAAATTAACACATTAAAAGGAATAGTAATGAAATGTGATAAGTAAATACTTCTGAAACCTAATACTTAAGTGTTGTTAGACTAGGTATATGGGAACTCTAAAAAAATTGATTTTTTATTAAGAAGAATAATGATATATACATATAGGAGGAGAGACCTTTTGAGATTCACATTTTAAGGTTTTCTCGTTTTCTTATTTTGTATTTACATATTTATAATATATTTTCTTAGTCTGGAAAGATTAGGCATTAGCATTCTCTCCTTAATATGAAGGGGTGTTTGTAAGTCCAAGCATCAATCTGAATCTTTTAAATTTTTCTCTCCTGAGTGCTTTGGTGAAGATGTCTGCAATCTACTCATTTGTGGAACAATAGCATAGGTGAATAGTCTTGGCCTCAACATGATGTCGAATAAAATGATACTTTGTATTGATATGCTTAGTTCATCCATGGAATTTTGGATTCTTGGCCAATTTTATTGCAAAAGTATTTTCAATTAAAATAGGAGTAGAGTGCACTTGTTTCTCCTGGAAATCTTCAAAAAAATTCTTGATCCACACAATCTCCTTGGTTGCTTCTGCAACTACCACATACTCTACCTTTGTTGTGGATTCTACTAGAACTGATTTTTTGCATGACCTCCAAGAGACATCTTTAATCCAAGACTCATAACACAACCAGAAGTAGATACTCCATTTTTCTTATCTCCATCAGTAGAAATTATATACATTAAGCATGCATACATCCAGATTCCCCTGATCTCACAATATTTAACTTCTTGCAAAATACATAATCATTCCACTATTATTCTTTTGCGGAAAATTAATTGCAAACACATGTGAAGCAGAAATAAAAACAATCGCACATAACATTGTTGTTTAACGGGAAAGCCTGAAGCTGAAAACCCCAACTATCATATATTATGTATCATGAAGATCATGTAACAATCTCATACAAAGATTAGTACATCAAGCTCTCAGTACAATCAATCGTCACACATTAATCAGTGTTGAGATTGCAACAAGGTGATGAGCTTAGTGGAAAGAAGTCGCCTTCACTAAGTGGGCCCGCAGGCTATTTTTGGCGCAAAGTCTATTTTTAGACTATGTCTATTTTTAGACATATGGATCATGTTCTATGAGTTGCAGGATGCTATTTGTGGATGGTTGGTCAAGTCGAAAAAAAATAGATGGACTTCTATTTTTAGACATACTGGGCGGAATCTATTTTTAGATTGCCAGTCTAAAAATAGATATGTCAAATATTATTAGCTCTTAATAATATTTGGACTCTAAACATTATCTTATCCTCTTGAAGCACTTCAGTTTGATGCCTGGATGTGGCACATGCAGCTGACAGAAGGAATTATGCTATTCCTAGGGTTTAGTGGAGCTATTGCATGGTTGACTTCAGTTAGAACTCATGTGACAGAGTTTGGTGGAGTTGATGAGACAGTTAATGGAGTTGTGTTCAGTTTAACTTAGTTGAGCTAGTTGTATCTAGTCTAACCGATTGATACAATTAGTGAGAGTGGTGTGAATTAATTATTAATTAATTCACTAATTATTAACTCATAAATCAACTAAAGAATACATCAGTTAACTTCAGTGCATGGACAGTTTCAGTGGAGACCAATGAAGAGGTAGGTGAAAGAGCAAGTGTGACTATCAGTTGTGACTATACTGGTGCATGAGTTTGCACCACACATTGATGGAGATGCCAATGAGGATTGCGCAGTGCATACCAGAGGGATTCGAACTTAGATTGGGCCATTATTCATCTTGGATTGCGCAATAGAGGCAGGCTAACAGGTGGAGCAGATTGGAGCATGTGTTTTGTTAGATCTGAGCTTGTGTAGTGTGTAACAATTGGAGATTGTACTGAGAGCTTGTGAGGAGTTTGTACAATGATTGTTACATGATCTCTATCATTATAATATATAGATAGTTGGGGGTTTTCAAATTTAAGCTTTCCCATAAATACTGTGTTTATATGTGTGATTGTTTATGGTTTTGATGTGTGCATGCGATTGTTTATATTTCCGCAATTAATGATCAATAGTAAAAGAGGTTATGTATTATGCATGAAGCTCAAATAGTGTGTGATCAGGATAATCTCGGTGAATAATTTAAAAGTTATTCAAATTTATACATGGTATCAGAGCTATATTGATCATTGGAGCAATTACAAAACATTGAAGTGGTTGAGTTTTGTGCTGGTGGAATTCGAATTTGCAGCAGTGTTTTCTTGGTGTCAAAGTTGAGATGTATTTCAACGGATTGCGATTGGAGTATGCCCTTGAGGGCAGCTCGAATTATATTGCATGGAAGGACAGGATGGAGGCGGTGCTAGATGACAATGGGTTGAAGGAGTTCATAGATGCTGAAGTTCCAAAGCCTACTTCTAGTGATGTTGCCGTAATTGAGGCTTGGAAAAGAAGACAGCAAAGTGTCGAAGGATTCTGTTGGAGGGCGTGAAGGATCACATAGTGTCCAGCCTGCATGGTAAGGCTTCTCCATTCTTGATGTGGAAAGCCTTGACAGATTTATTCCAAAGCAAGAGCAACCAGAGGAAGTTGGCGCTCAAGGATAAACTCATAAACATAAAGATGAGGCGGAGTTCGGGCACGGTTCACCCAATGGACAAGGGTGAATGATGATGAGAAGAGCTTGGCCTTTTTCAATGTTGGCATTCCTATCAGGACTCTGTCAATGGTCGGGAGAAATTGCCAGGATGGGAGCGACTTTGGTCGCATCTTGTGCAAGAGGAGATAAGGCGAAGTACCAGGGATGGATCTTCATCAAAGAACTCTGATGAAGAGAATTGCGCTTTGGCTGCCAAAGCAAAGAAGGGGAAGAGCAAGAAAGCTTCTCATTCCAGTGTGAAAGGCAAGAAGTAGGACATGTCCAAGGTGAAGTGCTTTCACTGTCACCAACACGGACATTATGCCACAAATTTCCCGTAGAAGAAGAAAAATAAGCAGGTTGTTGGATCTACAGTTGGAGAGGCCTTAGCGTCGTAGTTTGAGCTGGATTTTTCGTTGATCGTATGTTTGGTCTCAAGTGTGATGGGTTCAGTGTGGTTTCTGGACAGTGGTGCGTCTTTTCACAAGACAGGAGATCGAGATTTGTTTACTGATCTGGATGAGAAAGATCTTGGAGTGCACATTGAGATGGGCGATGATGGTAGATACAGTGCGACTGGTATCGGTACCATTTCCTTTGAGAGGGAGTCTGGTAAACCCTTCGTATTGAAGGAAGTGATGCATGTTCCAGAATTGAAGAAGAATCTTATCTCTGTGGCGATGTTAGAAGACAAGGGATATGATGTTGTCTTTAGCAAGGGAAAGGCTTTCCTGCGCAGTAAGGAAAATGGTGAGACCCGGAGGATAGGGGTTCGAGTTAAGAACCTTTATCAATTGCAGGTAGATGGCTGCGCAGCAATGGCAGGCAAGGCAAAAGGAGTGGTGAGCCGGGATGATGGTGAGTTGTGGCACCGGAGATTGGGCCACCTTCACCTTGGAGCTTTGAAGATACTGAAGCAGATTTCTACTGGGCTTCCTAAGGGTACTCTTGTGCAGTCAGATCAGTGCAAGGGATGTACCTTGGGAAAATTTGTGAAAGCCACCTTTCACGAGAAGGATAGTCGCGCCACGACGATCCTTGAGAGAATTCATACACACGTGTGTGGACCTTTCTCAGTAGCTTCGACAGCAAAGCACAGGTACTATGTGATCTTTGTTGATGATTTTTCTCAGAAGTGCTGGATCTTCTTCATGCAGAAGAAGAGCGAGACATACTCAAAGTTCTGTGAGTTCAAGGCACTGGTTGAGAAAGAATCGTGGAAGCAGGTGAAGGCTCTTAGGAGCGAAAATGGTGGTGAATTCATCTCTGGCGAATTCAAGGACTTTTGTAGCGTAGAAGGAATTCGAAGAGAGCTCATAGCACCTCATAACCCACAGCAGAATGGGGTTGTTGAGCGGAAGAATAGAACGATCGTGGGTGTTGCATGGGCGATGTTTCATGATCAGGGCCTACCCATTCACTTGTGGGCGGAGGCATGCAATACTGCAGTATATGTGCAGAACCGTTGTCCTCACAGGATACTTGGCATGAGTACACCCGAGGAGGCGTTTTATGGTAAGAAGCCTGATATTTCCCATTTGAGGATTTTTGGTTCACCTGTTTACATTCATGTGACGAAGGATGCCAGGAAGAAGCTGGAGCCGACTGCAGAGGTTGGGATATTTGTGGGGTACACTGATACGCCCCACAACTATCATGTGTATTTGCCGGACAGTCGCAAGACTGTTGTGCAACAGGATATCAAATTTCAGGAGGAGAAAGCCATGAAGTGTTCGCTTGAGAGGGAGCCACACTTGCATGTAGATGAGGAGCTATTAGTTCCTAAGGATGAGTCTCAAGATGTCGATCAGCCACAAGATGAGGTTCATGGAGTGGAAGAGACCACTCATGTAGCGCCAACCATCAGAGGGCGGAAGCACACTACAGAAGCTGAGCGACTAGCTCAAGATAAAGAGAAGGTTGTAGGAGCACCTACAACACAGCATAGATAGAGACAGTCACCTGAATGGTACACTGGATACATGGCTCTTGTGAGCAAGTGTATCATGACAGAGCCATCCTCTTTCGAGGAAGCTGTGGAGGATCTCGCATAGGTAGATGCCATGGTGGAAGAGTATGATTCGATTGTCAGAAAAAATGTATGGGAGATTGTCCCGAGACCGGAAGGGAAATCAATGGTGGGTTCGAGATGGATCTACAAAGTGAAGCAGGCAGTTGACGGGAGTGTGGAGAAGTATAAGGCAAGATTTTTTGCCCGAGGCTTTTCACAGATTGAGGGGATCGATTATGAGGAGACCTTTGCACATGTTGCAAGGTATTCTTCCATACGGACGATTCTTGCTCTCTCAGCGCAGATGGGGTGGCACATTCATCAGATGGATGTGAAGACTGCGTTCCTCAACAAAGTGATTGAGGAGGAGGTGTACATAGAGCAAATCGAAGGTTTTGAGATCTTCAGCAGTGAGTCACATGTGTGCAGGCTCAAGAGAGCGTTGTATGGGTTGAAACAAGCACCTCGTGCTTGGTACACACAGATAGACAGTTATTTCACTAGACTTGGATTCTCCAGGAGTGAGGCATCCTAACCTATACCAGATTGTGGTGGAGGGTAAGTTTCGATCATTGTACTTTATGTAGATGATTTGATTTTGACAGGTGATGAGTTTTTGATACTTGCATGCAAGGAGGATCTTGCATAAGAGTTTGAGATGAAGGACTTGGGCCTCCTTCATTATTTCCTGGGATTGGAAATTTGGCAGCGCAGTGATGGACTGTTTGTTTCTCAGGGTAAGTATGCCCGGGAGATACTGGAGAAGTTCAACATGCATGGTTGCAAGCCTGTTGATACTCCTCTTCCTAATGGTTGGAGGAAGGAGGATGCTACTTCAGTGGAGGTAATGGATGCCACTGTTTATCGACAGATGGTGGGGTTGCTTATGTATCTGGTCAATACACGACCCGAAATATGCTATGCTGTTAACCAGCTTTCACAAGTTATGGTTAAGACAACCAAGCTCTACTGGAAGGCAGGCAAGCATGTATTGAGATATCTCAGAGGCACATCGGGATATGGATTATGGTACAGACAGTCGGATGAGGTGAAGCTGTGTGGCTTCATGGATGTAGATTGGGCAGGGAGCCCAACGGACAGAAAGAGCACATCTGGAGGGATTTTCAGTATCGGGTCGACAGTAGTTTCTTGGTACAGCAGGAAGCAGAGATCCATGGCACTCAGTTCAGCATAGGCCGAGTATATGGCAGTGGGTTTGGCTGCATGCGAGGCTATATGGATGAGGAAGATCCTGGTCGAGTTGTTCGGTTCACACTTAGAGCCTACTGAGATTTATTGTGATAATCAGAGTTGCATCAAACTCTCGGTTAATCTAGTATTTCATGATAGATCTAAACACATTTACATCTGGTATCATCATATCAGAGATTGTGTGCAGCGGAAGATCATGTTACTTTCATACATTCCTACGGAAGATCGGGATGTTGATATCTTGACGAAGGCGCTCACCAGGAGCAAATTTGAATACCACAGAAGCAGGATAGGGGTTGCATATAATCCATATATTTTTGAGAGGGAGTGTTGAGATTGCAACAAGATTATGAGCTTAGTGGAAAGAAGTCGCCTTCACTAAGTGGGCCCGCAAGCTATTTTTGGCGCAAAGTCTATTTTTAGACTATGTCTATTTTTAGACATATGGATCATGTTCTATGAGTTGCAGGATGCTATTTGTGGATGGTTGGTCAAGTCGGAAAAAATAGATGGACTTCTATTTTTAGACATACTGGGTGGAATCTATTTTAAGATTGCCAGTCTAAAAATAGATATGAATCTAAAAATAGATATGTCGAATATTATTAGCTCTTAATAATATTTGGACTCTAAACATTATCTTATCCTCTTGGAGCACTTCAGTTAAGTGCACAGAAGTGGCACATGCAGATGACAGAAGGAATTACGCTATTCCTAAGGGTGAATTGGAGCTATTGCATGGAGACTTCAGTTAGAACTCATGTGACAGAGTTTGGTGGAGTTGATTGAGGAAGTTAGTGGAGTTGTATTCAGTTTAACTCAATTAAACATAGTTGAGCTAGTTGTATCTAGTCTAACTGATTGATACACTAGTGAGAGTGGTGTGAATTAATTATTAATTAATTCACTAATTATTAACTCATAAATAAACTAAAGAATACATCAATTAACTTCAGTGCATGGACAGTTTCAGTGGAGACTAGTGAAGAGGTAGGTGAAAGAGCAGTGTGACTATCAATTGTGACTATACTAGTGCATGAGTTTGCACCACACATTGATGGAGATACCAATGAGGATTACACAGTGCATACCAAAGGGATTCGAACTCAGATTGGGCCATTATTCATCTTGGATTGCGCAGTAGAGGCAGGCTAACAAGTGGAGCAGATTAGAGCATGTGTTTTGCTAGATCTGAGCTTGTGTAGTGTGTAAAAATTGGAGATTGTACTGAGAGCTTGTGAGGAGTTTGTACAATGATTGTTACATGATCTCTATCATTATAATATACATATAGTTGGGGGTTTTCAGCTTTAAGCTTTCCCATAAATATTGTGTTTATATGTGTGATTGTTTATGGTTTTGATGTGCGCATGCGATTGTTTATATTTCCGCAATTAATGATCAATAGTAGAAGAGGTTATGTATTATGCATGAAGCTCAAATAGTGTGTGATCAGGATAATCTCGGTGAATAATTTAACAGTTATTCAAATTTCTACAATCAGAAGAAATCTGCAAATCCATGCATCGATTTCTTGCCACTTGCTAGACTGCCTCCACTGCACAATCCCTACTGAAGAATAGCTTTGAATGAATTCGAATTACCCTTGCCTTGATTGCGCAGTCCTCATTGGCAACTCCAATGTGTGTGTGGTGCAATCAGTGTATCACTATAGTCACAACAAATAGTCCATCTTGCCCTTTCACCTATCTCTCCACTGGGTCTCCACTAGAACTGACATGCACTGTAGTTAACTGTTGTATTGTTCAGTTGATTAATGAGTTATTATTTGTGAATTAATTAACTAATCAATTCACTCCACTCTCACTAGTGTATCATTCAGTTAGACTAGATACAACTAGCTCAACTGAGTTTAACTCCATTAACTGAGTTAAACTGAATAACAACTCCATGAACTACTCTTTCAACTCTGTCATAACTTTGCCACTTCAGTTCTAACTGAGTCCTCCATGCATGAACCACCAATAAACCCTAGGAATTGCGTAATTCCTTCAACCCACTGATTTTCCAAATCTGTGCACTGAAATTAAGTGCTCCAAGAGAATAAGTTGTTGTTTATTGTCGAATTATTATTAAGAGCTAATAATAATCGACACTTCTATTTTTAGATTGACGATCTATATATAGACTTCGCCCAATATTCTAAAAATATAATTTCATCTATTTTTCCAACTTGACCAACCATCCACAAATAGCATCCTGCAACTTCTGAAATATGATCACCATGTCTAAAAATAGACTTGCGCCAAAAATAGCCTGCGGGCCCACTTAGTGAAGGCGACTCTTTTCACTAAGCTCATCATCTTGTTGAATATCAACACTCCCTCTCAACAAGATAGGGATTATCCTTCACCCTAATCCTGCCTCTATGGTATTCGAATTTGCTCCTGGTGAGCGCCTTCCTCAGAATATTTGCATCCTGAACCTTCATAGGAATGTACTAAAGCAACATGATATTCTGCTGCACACAATCTTTGATATGATGATATCGAATATCAATATTTTTAGATCTATCATGAAACATAGGATTAATCGAGAGTTTAATGCAACTCTAATTATCACAATGTATCACTGTAGGGTCTAAATGTGAACCGAACAAACTGACCAGGATCTTCCTCATCCAGATAGCCTCACATGCAGCTTGACTTGCTGCCATGTATTCTGCTTTCGCTGAACTGAGTGCCACGAATATTTGTTGCCTGTTGTACCAAGAAAATGTCGTAGATTCGATATTGAAAATACCTCTTGATGTGCTCTTCCTTTCTGTTGGGCTACCTGCCCAATCTGCATCCATGAAGCCATGCAACTTCACCTCATCCGTCTGTCTGTACCATAAGCCATACTCAGATGTGCCCCTGAGATACCTCAGGACATGCTTGCTTGCCTTCCAAAAGAGCTTGGTAGGCTTAACCATTGCGTGTGAAAGTTGGTTTACCGCATAGCATATGTTTGGTCTTGTATTAACTAAATACATGAGCGAACCCACCAACTATCGATAAACAGTGGCATCCACTACCTCTGCCGATGTAGCATCCTCTTTCCTCCAATTTCCTGGAAGAGGAGTGTTGATAGGCTTGCAGCCTTACATGTGAAACTTCTCCAGTATCTCCCGGGCATACTTTCCTTGAGACACAAACAATTCACCTTCCCGCTGCCATATTTCTAATCCAAGGAAATAATGAAGGAGGCCTAAATCCTTCATCTCAAACTCCTTTGCAAGATCTGCCTTGCATGAGTGTATCAACTGCTCATCACCCGTTAGTATTAAATCATCAACATAAAGAAAAATGATTAAAATCTTACCCTCCTCCACAATTTGGTACAGGTTTGCATCCGCCTCACTCTTGGTGAAGCCAAGTCCAGTGAAATAGCTGTCAATCCATGTGTGCCAAGCGAGAGGTGCTTACTTCAGCCCATACAGTGCTCTTTTGAGCCTGCACACATGCGACTCGCTGCTGAAGATCTCAAATCCTTCAGGCTGCTCAATGTACGCCTCTTCCTCAATGATCCCATTAAGGAACATAATCTTCACATCCATCTGATGAATGTGCCAACCCATCTGCGCTGAGAGAGCAAGGATGGTCCTTATGGAATAATATTGTGCGACAGGTGCAAAGGTTTCTTTATAATCAATCCCCTCGATTTGTGATAAGCCTCAGCAAAAACTCTTGCCTTATACTTCTTGACGCTCCCATCAGCAACTTGCTTTACCTTGTAGATCCATCTTGATCTTACAACTGATTTACCCACCGGCCTTGGAACAATCTCCCAAGCATTGTTTCTGACAATGTAGTCATACTCCTCCACCATGGCATCTACCCATGTGGGCTCCTACACTGCTTCTTCAAAAGAAGATGGCTCTGTCACGATACACTTGCTCATAAGGGCCATGTATCCAGTAAATCAGTCAGGTGACTGTCTCTGTCTGCGCTGTGACGTAGGGACTCCTACATTCTGTGTTGCATCAAGCTTTAGTCTCTCAGCTTCTATGGTACGCTTTCTGCCTTGTCTGATGTTTGGTTTTTCATGAGTGGACTCCTCCACTCCATGAATATCCTCCTGTGGTTGATCCACATCCAGAGGCTCATCTTTTGGAACAAGCAGTTCCTTCAGTGCATGCAAGTCTAGCTCCCTCTTAAGCATAGCTTGTGCAACACCCATAATCGTTATTTTCTTCCTCTCCACGACCCCATTCTGTTGTGGGTTATGAGGCACTATGAGTTCTCTTCGAATTCCTTCTTTGCTACAGAAGTCTTTGAATTCACCCGAAATGTATTCACCACCATTATCGCTCCGTAGAGCTTTCACTTACTTCCCCGATTCCTTCTCCACCAATGCTTTAAACTCACAGAACTTTGAGAATGTTTCGCTCTTCTTCTGCATGAAAAATATCCAGCATCTACGAGAATAGTCATCAACAAATATAACATAATACCTGTGTTTTATTGTTGAAGCAACCGAGAAAGGTCCACACACGTCTGTGTGAATTCTCTCCACGATCACCAAAGCACGATTCTCCTTCTCATGAAAGGTGGTCTTCACAAACTTACCCATAGTACATCCCTTGCATTGATCTAAATGCGCAAGAGTACCCTTGGGAAGTTCAGTACAAATCTGTTGCAAAATATTCATAGCGCCATGGTGAAGATGGTCCAATATCCTGTGCCATAATTCTCCCTCATCTCGGCTCACCGCTTCTTCTACTTTTCCCACCATTGCAGCGTAGCCATCTACCTCCAGCTTGTAGAGATTCTTAACTCAAATCACTATCTTCTTGGTTTGACCCATTGTTTTATGTCAAAGGAAGGCTTTTCCCTCACTGAAAACAACATCATAACCTTTGTCTTCCAACATTGTGACCGAGACCAAGTCCTTCTTCAGACCTGGAACATGCATAACATCTTTCAACAAGAATGGATTACTAGACTCCCTCTTAAAGGTAATGGTCCCAATGTTAGTCGCACTGTATCGTCCATCGTCACCCATCTCTATATGCATCTGGAGGTCTCCTTATCTCCCGTCATATGGAAAGACACACCACTATCAAGATACCAAACTGATCCCATATAGCTTGAAACCAAGCATGTGATCAAAGAGAAATAAAGTTCAAATTTCGAGGCTAAGGCGTCTCCAGCTGCAGCTCCAGCAGCCTTCTTTTTCTTCTTCTTCTGTTGGCAGTTAGTGGCGAAATGCCCATGTTCGTGACAATGAAAACACTTCACCTTGGACAAATCCTGCTTCTTGCCTTTAGCTTCATATGTTTACGGAAATTTCTTCCCCTTCCCTTTCCTTGCTTTGGTAGCCAAAGTGAAATTCTCTTCATATTCATTCTTCGATGAAGAGCCATCCCTGGTACCTCGCCTTATCTCCTCCTGCACAAGATCCGACCAAAGTCGCTCCCATCCCGGCAGTTTCTCCCGTCCATTGGCAGATTCTTCGTAGCTATGCCAACTCTTCGAAAGCCCAATGAGAGCCAATCTCACCAAGTCTTCATCATCAACAGTAATCCCCACACTTCCCAGTTCATCCCTACGGTGGAAAAACTTCGTGAGATATTTTGGAATATTGTCGCCCTTCTCCATTTTTATTTTTCTGAGCTTGTCTTTAAGCGCAAACTTGCTCTGGTCACTGCTGCTTTGGAAAAAATCTGTCAAAGCCTTCCACATTAAGAATGGAGTGGCTTTCCCATGAAGGCTGGACACAATATGGTCCTTCACACCTTCCAACAGAATTCTTCTTGTCTTTGCTATCTTCTTTTGCCATGCGTCAAGTAATGTAGCATCGCTAGATCCCGAATTAGGAACATCGCTATCGATGAACTCCTTCAGTCCATTATCCTCCATCACTTCCTCCATCCTATCCTTCCAGGCTATGTAATTCGAGCTCCCATCAAGGACATAATCCAATCGCAACCCATTGAAATATATTTCAATGTATACTCAACTGTCGCACCAAGAATTTTATGCAGCAAATTTGAATTGTCCACCAGCACAAACTCAAAAATTATTCACAATTGCAATCTTCAAGAATTAACACTGCTCTGATACCATGTAGAAATTATATACACTAAGCATGCATACATCTAGATTCCCCTGATCTCACAATATTTAACTTCTTGCAAAATATAGAATTAGTCCACTTTTAATCTTTTGCGGAAAATTAATTCCGAACACATGTGAAGCATAAATAAAATAAATCGCACATAAAATAGTTGTTTAACGAGAAATCATGAAGCTGAAAACCCCAACTATCATATATTATGTATCATGGATATCATGTAACAATCTCATACAAAGCTTAGTACATCAAGCTCTCAGTACAATCAATTGTCACACACTAATCAGAAGAAATCTACAAATCCATGCATCAATTTCTTGCCACCTGCTAGCCTACCTACACTGTGCAATCCCTGTTGAAGAATAGCTTTGAATGAATTTGAATTACCCTTGCCTTTACTACGCAATCCTCATTGGAAACTCCAATGTGTGTGTGGTGCAATCAATGCATCACTATAGTCACAACAGATACTCCATCTTGCCCTTTAACCTATCTCTCCACTGGGTCTCCACTAGAACTGAAATGCACTGTAGTTAACTGTTGTATTGTTTATTTAATTAATGAGTTATTATTTTTGAATTAATTAACTAATTCATTCACTCCACTCTCACTAGTGTATCATTCATTTAGACTAGATACAACTAGCTCAACTGAGTCTAACTCATTTTAACTGAGTTAAATTGAATAACAACTCCATGAACTACTCTTCCAACTCTGTCATAACTTTTCCACTTCATTTCTAAATGATTCCTCCATGCATGAACCACCAGTAAACCCTAGGAATTGCGTAATTCCTTCATCCCATTGATTTTCCAAATCTATGTACTGAAATTAAGTGCTCCAAGAGAATAAGTTGTTGTTTATTGTCGAATTATTATTAAGAGTTAATAATAATCGACACTTCTATTTTTAGATCGATGATCTATAAATAGAATTCGCCCAATATTCTAAAAATAGAATTTCATCTATTTTTTCAACTTGACCAACCATCCACAAATAGCATCCTGCAACTTATGAAATATGATCACCATGTAGAAAAATAGACTTGCACCAAAAATAGCCTGCGAGCCCACTTAGTGAAGGCGACTCTTTTCACTAAACTCATCATCTTGTTGAATCTCAACACCATCAAAGTTTGAATCAAAGTATCCAATCAAGTTGAGGTCATCCACCTGTGTATATTTGAGTCCAAAGTCTTTAATTCCCTTCAAGTACCTTAGAACTCTTTTTGTAGTAGACCGATGACCCTTACAAGGTTTTTGCAAAAACCTCGAAAGGATTCTAATAACAAATAAAATGTATAATCTAGTAGTAGTGAGGTAGTTAAGACTTACTACGAGTTGCCTATACTTAGTTTCATCCTCAAATTCATTTCCTTCTTTGGATGTGAGCTTTAAATGATGTTTCATTGGAGTGGATAAAGGATTGCATTCAACAATGAGAAATTTGTTCAAAAAATCTCCAATGTACTTATTTTGAGAGAGGAATATAAATTGATGGTGGGTCACTTCAATACCAAAATAGTAGTGAACATATCCCAAATTTGTCATCTTAAATCATTTTCTCAATTCTTCCTTTCTGCATGATGCAATATATTTTTCATTATTCCCTGTCATCAGTAGATCATCTACATACACCACAAGATAGGTAACATTTTTTCCTACTTTGTTGACAAATAAAGTTGCATCATCAAGATAAAAGTGTTTGAAATTTAGTTTCAAAAGATACTCAGTAAATTTTCCGTACCAAGATTGTGGTGCTTGTTTGAGGACATACAAGGATTTGATAATCTTGCATAATTTATGCTCCTATCCCTTCACAACAAAACCTTATGGTCAAGACATAATAACATTTTATTTCATATCTTCATTCAAAAAAGCAGTTTTTATATCCATTTGATGGCTTTCCATCCATTTTGAGTTTCCAAGGAAAAGAGAGTCTAAACGGTAGCCCATTTTGTTTTGGGGGAAAATTTCTCCTCATGATCGACCCCTTATTTTTGTGCAAATCAATTTTCCATTAGCCTTTCTTTGTGCTTGTCAAGTGAGCCATTTTATTTATACTTGTTCTTGACGACCCACTTGCAGCTAATTAGTTTGGTTCCAAATGTAGGGTCCACCAACTTCCAAGTTCCATTCTTTATAAGGGCATCATAATCTTTTTGCATTACTTATTTCCAAGCATCATGAGAAGTAGCTTCTTTAAAGGAATTTGGTTTAGAATTAGTAGAAAAAATTAGTTCATAATCATAAGAAACATTCATATCAACAACTGAATCATAAGCATCTACATCACCTCCATTTTTTGAGTGGAACTTATTTTTCTTATCTTTCCAAACTCATTAGGACGAACACTTTCAAGTGTCTTAGTGAGCCATTTTGGAGTACCTTTTTGAGATGGTACAGGTTGTGATGTTGACTAAGATGGGGATGAATCAAGATTTAGCCTTCCAATCCTCTCAATCACATCACTCAAAGTGTCTTCTTGATTTGAATAAGTGGTTGGAGCTTCATGAGGGTGATAGAGTGCTCCAGAAGGAGATTCCATAGATTGATCCAAGATAGGGATCTCCCCTTCAAGATGTGGAATCTCATTATCAAATTCCTAAAAATATTTTGCATGTCTAAATTTTTCCAAGCGATCAATTTGTCGCTTAACAACATTCTCAGTCTTATAAGATACACTTTCGACTCCTTGCACCAAGTTTTTTTCTTTGTTCCTTAGGAATCAAGGCATAACAAGTGGAACCAAAAACCCTAAGATGCCTTACCAAAGGAATGTGGTCATACCACATTTCATAAGGAGTCTTGTTTTTTATAGCATGAGATGGACATATATTTTGAATATACACTGCACATAGAACTACATCATCCCAGAACATCAACTTTAGATTTTTTTAAAACATCATTGAAAGAACCATATTTAAGATTGTCCTATTCATTATTTTATACACACCATTCTGTTGACGATTATAAGGCATTTTTGTTTGATGTTGAATCCCATGTTGGCGAAGATAGTTTTCAAATTCATTTGAAGTATATTTTTTTCCATTATCAATATGAATAGATTCAATATGAGATTTTGTATCGTTTTGAATCCATGCATGAAATTTTTTGAAAGTATCAAAGGCTTCAGATTTATTCTTCAACAAATATACCCAACACATTCTAGTGTATTCATCAATAAAAGTCATCATGTATTTATTTCCATTTGTAGAAGGAATAGGCATAGGGACACACAAGTCATAATGAATCAGTTCAAGCTTTCTACATGCTTTGGAAAGATAGTCATGAAATGGTTATTTTCTATTCCATTCCTAAGATACAAGCATAAAATTGCTTTAGTTTCCTTGGAAAGGTAGGAAAACCAGTAATACGATTTATTTTTAATAAAAAAATACTGACATAGTTCAAATGTCCAAATCTAGCATGCCATAAGAGACTAGATGGAATGTACCTTCATTATACTAAGAACTATATGCATAGTTCTATGCATGAGAAGATGTCCCTTGCAGGTTCAAGAGTCTTTATTCTTCCATTCTAGCCATGACAAGTGAGTTCTGTAATGCTTTTCTCACTTCAAATTTTCCATCAAACATGTGAATGGAGTGTCCTTGCTGGCTAATGTGAACTAAGGAAAACAAGTTTCTCGTAACTATGGGAGGTAGAGAACATCATGCAGAATAAATTCATGGAGTCCAGGAAGTTTGAGCCTAATGATCCTAATTCTAAATTACTTGAGTTTTGACTTTTCTACAAAGTAAATTGCTCCATCTACATTATCACTAAAAGATTCAAAGAAATATTTCTGAAATTTTGTAGGTTGCACCTGTGTCAAGCAACCATGCATATTTCCATAAAGAAAATGAAGTATTAAATAAGTCTTCAATTCAATATTTCAATGTGCCACAATATAATGAGGAGATTAAGGGACTTTACCTTTCCCTGGATATGGTGTTTTACCTTTCTCTTCATTTCTTTATTACTTGATTTTGTCCCAAGAGAGCTTGCATCTAGATGCATCATGTCCATTTTAGTTTCGGTGTATACAATTAAGATCGTGTCTTCCTCCTTGTTAATGTTCCCCCCCCTGCCTATGTTATTCCTCTTTCCACATCCTCTTCTGCCACCACTTCCTCTAGAAGAATCTTGTGCTTTATTATTCTCTTTTTGTGAAAGGCACACAATTACTTCAGAAGACTGAGCAATTGTCTTTCTTTTCCCAAAACCTTTCTCTCTTTCTAAAAAATTATCCACAAGAGTGTCAAAATTGATCTCTTTATGTTGGCCACTAGCTTGTAATGATTTGAGATGGTGATAATATGTGGTATATAGTGCCTTAACAAAAGTTATGAAAGGAAAAACCATTTTAACTCTGGTGGCTTCTACATCATGCATAATAGCTCTAATTTCAGAGGTAGGACAAGGGGATCATCATTTTTCAATTCAGTATTGAAGAGTTTGATCATTATCTCGACTACCTCAAGCTCTCAGTGTGAGTCATATAAGTCTTTCAACTTTTTTAAAGCATTAAAATCATTGGTAATTGGTGCAATGTGATGACTCACCTCTTCATCTGCTGATGCAACAACCATGGCATAGGCCTTATTTTTCATGATCTCTCGTATGGAAAGCTCTTTGTCAGATGTGGGCCTTATAGGTAGATTTTCACCTTCTCCTTGACATAAACCTTTCCAATTCATTAATAATGAGGGTATGATTTATATTTTTGTGCCATTCATGGTAGTTCTCTTTACCAATGAGAACTACTCCAACTATGGAGATAAGAGATTGCTTTTTTTTTTAAAAGAACTACTGCTGACAATTATTGTGAATAGTAATGGTTCCAATTTCTAAGCTTTAGCTAGAAAAAATAGCTTCCAATTTCTAAAGTAATTAAAAATATTGAAAAAAAAACGAAATCCTTACTCTCTTCCTTTTTCTTTATTATCTTAGAAATATACATGATGCCCTTCTACCCATTAAAATATGTTGTAGATTTCCACTAGCACATCAATCTTCACCCCTCACATAATAGGTCATAGATACATGCTCCCAAATGAACCTTAACCACTATAAACTGTATAAATTATTCCATGAAATCACATGTATGCTTCTATAAGATGATAATATGAGTCTTTAAGGAGAATTCTTACTTTGTTCTATGTTTTATAATATTTTCATAAATTTGTTCTACTTCATCTGATGAATGAACTCATGTAATATGTTCATCTTGATTCTCTCTTTTTCAAACCCTATACCACAATGATAATATAAATGTGTTTCTAATTATACCTACCTAGCCTCATCTCCATTTCTGCAGTTGTTCATTTGATATCTAACCTTGAAAAATCTACACCTAGTTCCTAGACTGGCACTTCCTATGCAGCAAAATTCAAAACAAAACCATAATAAAAATCATTGAGCTTATATCTAGCCTAAGATATTTTCCTTTCCAGTCACCACATTAATTTTGAAATTGACATCAAGAGAGCCCTCTCTGGTTTGGTAGGGTTGGATACCAAATCTAATGATTGGTTTGAGGTTACCTCCTTCAGTCTCCTTTCTCAGCCTTGGGAAATGGAGGGAGTGATAATATAAGGTTTGAAGGATGGTTTAAAAAAAGAAATGAAAATGGACCTGAAATATTTGAAGGAAGTTTTAACAAAGTTGCTAAAAAAACTGCTTCCTTTTGGTGACAAGGTACTCCATGAAAATCATGATTAGGATAAAAGGAATACGAATTTTGATTTTAGAGACTCCAACAGTGGGTTGAAGACTATTTACATTCCAAATATTAATATGAGGAAGTTTGAAGGCATAGGATACGGTAACATGGATACTACAAATGGAGCAATTATTTGATCACATAATTTGTCGAACATGCAAAAGGTACACAATTCATATTTATATTTAGAACAAAATAAAATTGTGTGGAATCGATGGTTGTGTTTTCGTAAATCAATTGTCACTTGGATAATTTTCATGGAATAATTGGTAGCACATTATGAGAATAAAAAGAGAAATGCCTTCTTTATCCAATTGATAAATCTCAAGAAAAAGGGTTCAATGGTGGAGCACATTGAGGACTTCCAAACATTGAATATCAAGGTAAATGATATTCCATAGGAGCATAGGATTGATGTCCTCATAGGAATTTTAAAGGATAAAATCCAACATGAGGTTCACCTTTGGAAACATGATTCATTGGAGAAGGCATTGAAGGTGGTAAGAAAATTTGAAAGTATTATGGCAACAATGAATTCTACCATGCACAACTATAAAGAGGGAAGTGTTGTCGCTTCTAGCCTTCCACAACCTAAAAGGTTGACACCACACCAATTGGAAGAAAAAATAGTAAAGGGGATTTGTTATAGTTGTGATAGAAAATACACTAAAGGTAATAAGTGTGCTGAGAAGTAATTATTTTATATAAATTGTAAAGAGGAGGAAGAAAAGGAACAAGAAACTTCAAAAGAAGAAGATATACTCCAAGAACCAATCCTAGAGAAATAATAAATGAATCTTGTTAACCTCCACAATGTCCCAAGGCTGAAAGGATATCGATGGAGTAACCTCAAACCAAGATTTTAGTTTGGCAGCTAGCCCTACCAAACCATAGAGGGCTCTCTCTATGAAGAACACAGCCAAGGATTTGACTAGTGCAAGAGTGGATTTTAGGCTAGATAGCTCATCTCTAGGGCTTTGAAAGATTAACGGTTTTCCTACTGGATCAGGGATGAAAATCGGGGAACTAGGTCAAAGTATCAAAGGTTGTAGCTGCAAATGATATAAAGGAGAAATATAGCTATGATTTTTTGATGGCTTAGTATTTTTTCGGTGTAGTGTATGGTTTTGAAAGATAAATATATCATAACGAGCATGTGTGCCATGAATTCAATAATCAAGAAAGAAAATTACACAAAGTGACATTCTTAACAAAACAGAGCTTTCATGAAAAGAATTTTGCTTATAAACCTCTTAGGAAAATCACTGAAGAAGGAATATATGGTAAGGATAAAATTATATCATTCATATAAAACTATAACAGAGAGAAAACAATATCACAAACTTACAACACGAGAATTCCTGAATAATAGTTGCAACTGGTCCTTTGATTTCCTGTATAAAATGATGAAGTACAAGCTACAAGAGTTTCACCCTTTGATGTCCAACCATCAAAATGACTGAAAAATACATACATATAGACTCAAAAATAGCTTCCCCTCTCTTAGGGTTCTAATACCTCAGTGTAGGAACAGCTTACAAATATCTCTCAACAAAACCCTAATGTCTAGGGAGGTTAAAACAAATCCTCCAAATAGAGTTGACTAAGTTTCTCCTCATTAATGAGGTCAAAAATTACATAAAAGTGACTATACCAAGCCCATTTTCCCTTAATTACAACATATCAACATAAAACTAGAGTAATTACATCATCAGACCAAGAGTTACTGAGAAAAACCTTGAAAAAATACACACAGGGAAAAGCAGAGCGTATGTCTGATAAATTGCAACGTCTGGCTTGTGAG
Source organism: Pinus albicaulis (assembly GCA_034641835.2). Classification (NCBI taxonomy): domain Eukaryota; kingdom Viridiplantae; phylum Streptophyta; class Pinopsida; order Pinales; family Pinaceae; genus Pinus; species Pinus albicaulis. The sequence goes on along the minus strand of CM076570.1, from coordinate 107,219,708 downwards.
AGGATTTTTGAGGCCTTCACATGCTCCAATTCCACTTCTAAAAGATTAATTTGAAATATTAGTATGTCTAGTTGTCATTAGACACCTCAAGAAAGTCAAATGGACACTCCATGAGGGATAAAATCGCATTTTCCCATAGCTACTCCCAAAAGCGCAACGCCTCTCTGCTAAAGCGTAGCGGCATCTTGCAAGGAACTTTTTACAACCTTCCTGAGCTCAAAATATTGATATAAAGGTTCCATTTGAAAGCTTAGTATTTTGGATACACAATAGAGTCATAAATCACTGCAAACACCTTCTCCAAACCCCTAAAAATCTGACTTGAAGTCAAGCTATCCAAAAGTGCAGAAAACCTCCTGTAGCAACTGTAATTTGGGAATTTATCTCAAATCCTAACACTTGTGCATAAAATGAATGATTTTTTGGTTCCTTGGTTTTTTATGTACAAAAACCTCTTTCACTTTGGTAAAATTCATCTTCATTTTTTCAAAAACATATTTTGAAGAAAAATTATCCCTATGTGCAATGTAAACCCTAGGCAGCCCACATCTTGGAAAGGTGAAGCTATGATTTATTAGACTTTGGTGGGCTCATACAAATTGATCTGACCTCCCTTGTTCATCTTCTTCTCAATGGTTTCAGAATCCATTGCAAACCCTAGCTCAATGGGAAGGGAAATTAGGGTTTAGTGTAGGGAAAAACAAGGGATTTGGGAAGCTTTTGGGAATGAAGGTAGATGAATGGTTTATGGGCTTCCTAAATTCTTGGGAAATTTTAGGGGGGGGAGGGAGAGATGTTAGGGAGTAGGGGAAAGTAAAATTTGAGGGAATGGAAGAGGGGAAGGGGTCCAAAAAGGGAAAAAAATTAGTCCTACCCTAGAAATGTCTAGTCTAGGCTAGGGTTTGTAGGAAGATAGGGTAAATGAGGGATAGGAATGATGGGAAATGATTAGGGGAGTATATAATAGGTAGGGGAAATTGAATGATCTTTATACTTTGGTTTTACTTATCAATTGTGTCAACATGAACATGAAACCAAACTAATGCACTCAAAACCCTAAAAAAGGAGAATTTATCTTTCCAAGCATGAAATGAATACACAAGAGGTGTTTTGGATGCCCACTTACTTTTCACTGATACACTAGACCTTCTTGCTAATGAATAAATCCTTTGTAATGAAAATTTGTGTCAACAATCTAGAAAACGCAGTGCTTTGGCAAAGTGGAATGTGTGTGTAGCACCTATGCAATGCAGAGGAGAAATGTCACTTCCTGAGGTAGAAAATGGTTGCTTTGAGGGTGAGAGTGAGTTTTCTTCTTGGAGAGAGGTTTCTTGGAGATGAAATGAGAAAATGAGAAGCTCATTTATTCTTTTGTAACTTTGTAAATTGATTTTCACCTTTGGTGGTTAAGTGGCCCCACTTTAAAATGAAATTACACTTTAAAACATTTATTGAACATTTTCCAATATTACTACTCCTTCAATGCTGAATTTAATGGTGAAATGAATGGATTTTTATGATTTTGACCCTAAAACCTAATGGTGACACTTCATGAAATGATGAACATGGTGATGTGACTGAGATGGTTATGGAGACATTTCAATGGTGACCCATCAAAATGAATGATGGAAGTTACCAAAACATGGACTAAAATGAGTATTAATGTACCTAGACACACTAGCCAGTGACCAAATTTTTATTTGAAGATCTACTGAAACCATAAAAATTTGACCTAAGACCCTAAAAAAACCTTGTAAAAGCATATTTTATCACTAGAGACTAGAAGGACTGGAAGACACTAACATTGGCTCCAGTTGGGGTTGGAATCTCCTTGGAGGTGTTAAGAACACCGTAGTCCAAGTAGCCTTATCCATTGGTCATGGAGTCAAAAATGAAAAACAAGACTCGAAATTGAAATGAATTAACTAAATAACTTGAATATTGACTGAAATTACTTATGGTAGAAAACCATCGAGATCTTAGGGCCTTCACCTCAGGCTTCAAATCCTAATGATAACTGCCCACCTGCTAAAGACATATATACAATCATGTGAAATGATATCTCCAATGTAACCAATCGAGAAAATGGCTACTTACTAGAATTACGCTCACATTTTCCTTGAGCATGTAGAGAAAACAAAATATAGGCCACTCTGAGTGTCCACTCAAAATGTTCTCATGATCAATAAATACAAGAAAAGTCATCTCCCATGTTGACTATAGAAAACCAGTGTAAGGATCCTCAATAATTTGAAATGTTACCTTGTCTTGAAATCTAGTAAAAATACAAGTACCCCTTTCATTTTGATCTGAAATAATACTTGGTTGTTGATCCATAGGAAGGCATAGGGAAGTATGAATTTCTGCTACTTGAGTGTTGGTTGTAAATTCCTCAAGCATGAGAAACTCTGGTTCTATCTCTAGAATAATGTCTTTCCCAGACTCATACTCTTCCAATTCATAGTCTAAATCATCCTTGAACAGAAAACATTCTTCAAGATTATTAAACATGACAACTCTATCCTCTTCATGAAAGAAAACATTCCTTGTTAGTTGATCTCCTTGCAGAAAATCAACATCACAAATTTGCTTACTCACAACAAATTCCTGTATAGTTTCATCAGTCTCATGAATCTCATCATTTAAACCTGGATTTTCATTTTCAATAATGGAATAAATTTCACTCACGCATTATTGATTGTGTGAACAATGTAAGAGATGTAAACCTACATTAGCTTGGGTTGTAACATGACTATTCCAGGAGCTGATATATTTCATCTTTAGACAGTGGAGAAAATTTAGTTTTATAGCAGTTAACATTGGCTTGGTGATTTTCATTTTCAAAATCAGGAATAGGCCTTTCTCTTTTTTGAACCCATTCTATTTCATCCAAAGAGGAAGCTATTGATTCTTATTGGGAGGAAAAATCATAAAGGGCTTCTAGCATCTCTTCTTCCATACATTCTTCATCCCCATACAATTTTTCAAGAAATTTAATGAAATTTTCAGAAATATTACAACAATTATCAACCATCGATAAGGAAAAATTATAGCTTTGATAATGTTGAAAGAAAACTGAATGAAAATACTTTAGAGAATATAAACTACCAGATAGTAGACCTTCATACCATGATCTCGCTTTTTCCTCCAAGGTAGCCATGAAAATATTCATCAGAAAATCTTCAGGAAACTCAATCTTTAGTCTTTGAATATGAAAATGAAATTTTACCAAATGCAAACTAGCATCTTCTCCATCCTGACCTTTAAATTTTGGAAGCCCTATTTTCCAATCTATACAAGGAATACGGTGCGGAAAACTAGGAATATGAGCTCAATTAAAAGGAGCATGCCTTCTAGCAGTTGAATCCATCTTGAAAACAGTGAGGTCACCATGAATTTTTTCAAACTACCATTTTTGGAACAGTGGAGTCGCAATGAAAATTTTGAGCCTTTGGATTCTTCGACACTGTAGTCGACAAGTAAAAGATTCATAGCATTCTTGTGCCTAGTCACTGTTCACCATCAGCAATAATATATAAACTTTGATAATCATTCCCGGGGAATATCTGTCACTTCGGTCCCCGACAACGGTGTAGAAATTAGTATACACTAAGCATGCATACATCCAGATTCCCTTGATCTCATAATATTTAAATTCTTGCAAAATACAGAATCATTCCACTATTAATATTTTGCAGAAAATTAATTGCAAACAAATGTGAAGCATAAATAAAATCAATCGCACATAACACAGTTTTTTAACGGGAAATCCTGAAGCTGAAAACCCCAACTAGCATATATTATGTATCATGGAGATCATGTAACAATCTCATACAAAGCTTAATACATCAAGCTCTCAGTACAATCAATCGTCACACACTAACATAGAAGAAATCTGCAAATCCATGCACCGATCTCTGCCCTCCTGCTAGCCTGCCTCCACTACGCAATCCCTGCTAAATAATAGCTCTGAATGAATTCGAATTACCCTTTCCTTGACTGCGCAATCCTCATTCGCAACTCCAATGTGTGTGTGGTGCAATCAATGCATCACTATGGTCACAACAGATAGTCTATCTCACCCTTTCACCTATCTCTGCACTGGGTCTCCACTGGATTTGACATGCACTGTAGTTAACTGTTGTATTGTTCAGTTGATTAATGAGTTATTATTTGTGAATTAATTAACTAATTAATTCACTCCACTCTCACTAGTGTATCATTTAGTTACACTAGATACAACTAGCTCAACTGAGTCTAACTGAGTTAAACTAAATACAACTCCATGAACTACTCTTCCAACTCTGTCATAACTTTGCCACTTCAGTTCTAACTAAGTCCTCCATGCATGAACCACTAGTAAACCCTAGGAATTGCGTAATTACTTCAGCTCACTGATTTGCCAAAACTGTGCACTGAAATTAAGTGCTCCAAGAGAATAATTTGATATTTATTGTCAGATAACTATTAAGAGCTAATAATAATCGAAACTTCTATTTTTAGATCGATGATCTATAACTAGACTTCACCCAATACTCTAAAAATAGAATTTCATCTATTTTTCCAACTTGACCATCCATCCACAAATAGCATCCTGCAACTTCTGAAATATGATCACCATGTCTAAAAATAGACATAGTCTAAAAATATACTTGCGCCAAAAATAGCCTGCGGGCCCACTTATTGAAGGCAACTCTTTTCACTAAGCTCATCATCTTGTTGAATCTCAACACTTTCTCTCAACAAGAGATGGATTATCTTTCACCCTGATCCTGCTTCTATGGTATTTGAATTTGCTCCTAGTGAGCACCTTCATCAGAATATCTGCATCCTCATCCTCCGTAGGAATGTACCGAAGCAACATGATCTTCCACTGCACACAATCTCTGATATGATGATACTGGATATCAATATGTTTAGATCTATCATGAAACACAGGATTAATCAAGATTTTAATGCAACTCTGATTATCACAATGTGTCACTGTAAGATCTAAATGTGAACCGAACAAACCAACCATGATCTTCCTCATTCAGATAGCCTCACATGCAACTTGAATTGCTGCCATATATTCTGCTTCCATTGAACTGAGTACCATGGATATGTGTTTCCTGTTGTACCAAGAAACTGCCATAGATCCGATACTGAAAACCCCTCCTGATGTGCTCTTTCTGTCTGTTGGGCTGCCTGCCCAATCTGCATCCGTGAAGCCATGCAACTTCACCTCTTCCATCTATCTATACCATAAGCCATACTTAGATGTGACCCTGAGATATCTCAGGACATGCTTGCCTGCCTTCCAAAAGAGCTTGGTAGGCTTAACCATCACTTGTGAAATCTGTTTCACCGCATAGCATGTGTTCAGTCTTGTATTAACTAAATACATGAGTGAACCCACCAACTGTTGATAAACAGTGGCATCCACTACCTCTAGCTTGTAGAGATTCTTAATTCGAACCTTTATCTTCTTGGTTTGACCCGTTGTTTTATGTCAAAGGAAGGCTTTTCCCTCACTGAAAACAACATCATAACCTTTGTCTTCCAAAATTGCGACTGAGACCAAGTTCTTCTTCAGACCTAGAACATGCATAACATCCTTAAACAAGAATGGATTATCGGACTCCCTCTCAAAGGTAATGGTCCCAATGTCGGTCGCACTCTATCAACCATCGTCGCCCATCTCTATATGCATCTGGAGGTCCTTCTCCTCCAAGTCACTACAACTCCTTGTCTCCCGGCATATGGAAAGATGCACCACTATCAAGATACCACACCGATCCCATATAGCTTGAAACCAAGCATGTGATCAAAGAGAAATCAAGTTCAAATTGTGAGGCTAAGTCCTATCTAGCTACAGCTCCAGAAGAGTTCTTCTTCTTCTTCTTCTGTGGGTAGTTAATGGCGAAATTCCCATGTTCGTGACAGTGAAAACACTTCACCTTGGAAAAATCCTACTTCTTGCCTTTAGCTTCGAATTTTGAAGGAAATTTATTCCCCTTCCCTTTCCTTGCTTTGGTAGCCAAAGTGAAATTCTCTTCATCTTCATTCTTCGATGAAGAGCCATCCCTGGTACCCCCCCTTATCTCCTCCTACACAAGATCTGACCAAATTCACTCCCATCCCAGCAGTTTCTCCCATCCATTGACAGAGTCTTCATAGCTATGCCAACTCTTCGGAAGCCCAAGGAGAGCCAAGCTCACCAAGTCTTCATCATCAAAATTAACCCCCACACTTCCCAGTTGATCCTTACAGTGGAAAAACTTCGTGAGGTATTTTGGAATACTGTCGCCCTTCTCCATTTTTATTTTTCTGAGCTTGTCTTTAAGCGCCAACTTCCTCTGGTCACTTCTGCTTTGGAAAAATTCTGTCAAAGCCTTCCACATTAAGAATGGAGTGGATTTCCCATGGAGGCTGGACACAATATGTTCATTCACACCTTCCAATAGAATTCTTCTTGTCTTTTCTCTCTTCTTTTTCCATGCGTCAAGTAATGCAGCATCACTAGATCCCGGCTTAGGAACATCACTATCGATGAACTCCTTCAGTCCATTATCTTCCAGTACTACCTCCATCCTATCCTTCTAGGCTATGTAATTCGAGCTCCCATAAAGGGCATACTCCAATCGCAACCCATTGAAAGACATTTCAATGTATACTCAACTTCTGCACCAAGAATCTTCTGTAGCAAATTCGAATTATCCACCAACACAAACTCAACAATTTTTCACAATTGCAATATTCAAGAATTAACACTTCTTTGATACCATGTAGAAATTAGTATACACTAAGCATGCATACATCCAGATTCCCTTGATCTCACACTATTTAACTTCTTGCAAGATACAGAATCATTCCACTGTTAATCTTTTGCAGAAAATTAATTCCAAACACATGTGAAGCATATATAAAAACAATCTCACATAACACAGTTGTCTAATGAGAAACCCTTAAGATAAAAATCCCAACTATCATATATTATGTATCATGGAGATCATGTAACAATCTCATACAAATCTTAGTACATCAAGCTCTCAATACAATCAATCGTCACACACTAACATAGAAGAAATCTGCAAATCCATGCACCGATCTCTGCCCTCCTGCTAGCCTACCTCCACTGCGCAATCCCTGCTGAAGAATAGCTCTAAATGAATTCGAATTACCCTTGCCTTGAATTTTCAATTCTCATTGGAAACTCCAATGTGTGTGTGGTGCAATCAATGCATCACTATAGTCACAACGGATATTCCATCTTTCCCTTTGACTTATCTCTCCACTGGGTCTCCACTGGAACTGACATGCATTGTAGTTAACTGCTATATTGTTCAGTTGATTAATGATTTATTATTTGTGAATTAAATAAATAATTAATTCACTCCACTCTCACTAGTGTATCATTCAGTTACATTAGATACAACTAGCTCAACTGAGTCTAACTGAGTTAAACTGAATACAACTCCATGAACTACTCTTCCAACTCTGTCATAACTTTGCCACTTCATTTCTAACTAACTCCTCCATGCATGAACCACCAGTAAACCCTAGAAGTTTTGTAATTCCTTCAGCCCATTGATTTGCCAAATCTGTGCACTGAAATTAAGTGCTCCAAGAGAATAAGTTGTTGTTTATTGTCGGATTATTATTAAGAGCTAATAATAATCGACACTTCTATTTTTAGATCGACGATCTATAAATATAATTTGCCCAATATTCTAAAAATATAATTTCATCTATTTTTTCAACTTGACCATCCATCGACAAATAGCATCCTGCAACTTCTAAAATATGATCACCATGTCTAAAAATAGAAAATAGACTTGCGCCAAAAATAGCCTGCGGGCCCACTTAGTGAAGGTGACTCTTTTCACTAAACTCATCATCTTGTTGAATCTCAACAAACGGCGCCATAAATGTTAGCCTCCACAATGTCCCAAGGCTGAAAGGATATCAACAAAGGTAACCTCAAACCAATATTTTAGTTTCGTAGCAAGCCTTACCAAACTAGAGAGGACTCTCTCTATGAAAAACACAGCCAAGGGCTTGACTGGTGCAAGAGTGGATTTTAGGCTAGATAACTCAGCTCTAGGGTTTTGAAAGAATTAGGGTTTTTCTGCTGGATCAGGGATGAAAACCATGGAACTAGGTCAAAGTATCAAAGGTTTCAACTACAAGAGATATAAAGGAGCAAGGTAGCTATGATTTTGTGATGGATTATGATTTTTCGGTGTAGTGTAGGTTTTTGAAAGAGAAAGATATCATAATCAGCATGTGCACCATGAATTAATTAATCAAAAAATAAAATTACACAAAATGACATTCCTAACAAAACAGAGCTTTCATGAAAAGAATTTTGCTTATAAACCTCTTAGGAAAATCACTGAAGAAGGAAGATATGGTAAGGAGACAATTATATCATTCATATAAAACTATAACAGAGAGAAAACAATATCACAAACTCACAACACGAGAATTCCTAAATAATAATTGCAACTGGTCCTTCGATTTCCTGTATAAAATGATGAAATACCAGCTACAAGAGTTTCACTCTCTAATGTCCAACCATAAAAATCACTGAAAAATCCATACATATAGAATCAAAAACAGCTTCCCCTATCTTAGGGTTCGAATCCCTTAGTGTAGTAACAACTTACAAATATCTGTCAACAAAACCCTAATGTCTAGGGAGGTTTAAAAAAATCCTCCAAATAGAGTTGACTAAGTTGCTCCTCATTAATGAGGTCCAAAATTACATAAAATTGACTATAACAAGCCCATTTACCCTTAATTACATCACATCAACATAAAGCTAGAGAAATTACATTAACATAACAAGAATTACTTAGAAAAACCTCAAAAAAATACACACAGGGAAAAGTGCAACGCATGTCTGATAAAACGCAGTGCACTTCTGATAAAGCGTAGCACCTGGCTTGTGAGAGGCTTTTGGAGACCTTTATATGCTCCAAATCCAATTTTTAAAGATGCATTGGAAATCTGAGGATGTATATTTTTCATTAGACACCTCAATCAAGCCAAATGGACACTTCGTGAGGGAGAAAAATGCATTTTCCCACAACTACTCCCAAAAGCACAGCGCCATCTTGCAGGGCACTTTTTACTACCATCTTGAGCTCCAAATATAGATCTGAAGGTCCCATTAGAAATATTAGGATTGATGCTACACAATAGAGTCATGAAGAACTGCAAATAACTTCTCCAAACCCCTGAAAAATTGTATTGAAGTCAAGTTGTCCAGAAGTGCAGAAAACCTCCTATAGCAACTGTAATTTGGGCATTTCTCTCAAATCCTAACACCTGTGCATAAATTTCAAGAAGTTTTTTTCCTTGGTCTGTGATGGAAAAAAACCTCTTTTGCACTTGTAAAATTAATCTCCATGTGGTCAGAAACATATTTTGAAGAAAAATTGTACCTATGTGCAATGTAAAACCTAGGTAGCCCACATCTTGGAAAGGTGAAGCTATGATTTCTTGGAATTTTTTGGGCTCATGCCTACTGATCTAACCTCCCTTGTGCCTCTTATGCTGAGCGGTTTTAGAATCCATTGCAAACCCCAGCTCAATGGGAAGGGGAATTAGGGTTTAGTCTAGGGAAAAACATGGGATTTAGGCAATTTTTGGGAATGAAGGTAGATGAAAGGTTTAAGGGCTTCCTAAATTCTTGGGAAAATTTATGGGGGTAGGGAGATATTTTAGGGAGTAGGGGAAATTGAAATTTTAGGGAATGGATGAGGGGAAGGGGTCCAAAAAGGGAAAAAAATAGTCCTAACCTAGAAATGTCTATTCTAAGCTAGGGTTTGTAGGAAAATAGGGTAAATGAGGGATAAGAATGATGGGAAATGATTAGGGGAGTGTATAACAGGTAGGGGAAAGTGAATGAGCTTCATTCTTTGCGTTTACTTAGCAATTTTGTTAGTGTGAACATGAAACCAAACTAATGCACTCAAAACCCTAGAAAAGGGGAATTTCTCTTTCCAAGCATGAAATGAAGACACAAGAGGTGATTTGGATGTGCACTTACTTGTCATTGATACATTGGACCTGCTTGATGATGAATAAATCCTCTGTAATGAATATTTGTGCCAACAATGAAGAAAACACAGCGCTCTAGCAAAGCGCAGCGAATGCACATTGCAGAGGAGAAATGGCACTTCCCGAGGCAAAAAATGGTTGCTTTGAGGGTGAGAGTCAGTTTTCTTGCTGGAGAAAGTTTTCTTGAAGATGAAATGAGAAAATGAGAAGCTTATTTAGTCTTTTGTAGCTTTGGAAATTGATTTTCACCTTTCATGGTTAAATGACCCCACCAAGTCTTTTTCACTTTTGATTTTGAAACTGTAGCTTTAGAACCTTATGAAAGAGATTTCATCATGATTGAAATGAAATTACACTTTAAAACCTTTATTGAACATTTTTCAATATTATTACTCCTTCAATGCTGAATTCGATGGTGAAATGACTGATTTTTTATGATTTTGACCCTAAAAGCTAATGGTGACACTTCATGAAATGATGAGCGGAATGATGATCATGGTGATGTGCCTGAGATGGTGATGGAGACATTTCAGTGGTGATTCATCAAAATGAATGATGGAAATGACCAAAACATGGACTGAAACAGTAGTAACATACCTAGATACATTAGCCAGTGACCAAATTTTTATTTGAAGACCTACCGAAAACCTTGAAAATTTGACCTAAGGCCCTAACAAAACCTTGTAAGAGGATATTTGATCACTGGTGACTGGCAGGACTGGAAGAAACTAAAAAATCTAACCATATCTTGTAATGCATTGGCAAGAATTATCATTCCTCAAACTCTCAAGATAGACAGATATATCAAGAATAAAAAGATAATATTGTTGATTGATTAGGGTAGTACCCATAATTGTATTCATTATAAGATAGACAAGGAATTAAATTTATTTATATATCCAACACGATAGTGTCAAGTGATGGTTGCAAATGGAGGAACTATAAATTTCTCTGGAAAGTTCCATAATATCAATCTAGCCATGGAGGAATATGTATTGAACAGTTCAATTATTTCCATTACAATGGGTAGTGTTGATTTTGTATTAGGAGTTCAATGGTTACAATATTTGAGGACAGCGGCTTTTAATTTTCAAGAAATTTTCATGATTTTTTTTTGGGAAGGAAAGGAAATCGAATTAATGGGTAACGCAGGGAAACCAGGGAAGATAATTAGTTCTAATGACATGAAAAATATTTTGAATAAGGAGAAATGGGGCATAATTTCACAATTGTACTCACTATAGATTCAAACATCAAAATCATCTTTTTCTCCATATCTCCAAAAAGTTTTGGACAATCATTCCAAGGTATTTGAGACTCCCAAATGCCTCCCAGCTATTCATGATTATGATCATGCTATTCACTTGATTCTAGGAATTGGTCCTCCAAACATGAGGACTTACAGATATCCCTATGCCCAAAAGAATGAAATTGAATGTATAGTTGCAGAAATGCTAGAGGTTGGTATAATTAAACCTAGTCAAAATTATTTCTCTGCTCCAGTAGTATTGGTGCACAAGAAGGATGGATCATGGCATATGTGTCTGGATTATAGGGAGCTCATCAAGCTCACTATTAAAGATAAAATTCCCATTCCTGTGATTAATGAATTGTTGGATGAACTACATGGAACAATTTACTTCACCAAGTTGGATCTTCATTCAGGATATCATCAAATTAGAATGAAGATTGAAGACATTCTGAAAACAACATTCATAACTTATGAAGGTCATTATGAATTTTTGGTCATGCCTTTTGGCCTTACTAATGAACATTCTACATTTCAAGGTTTGATGAATTCCATGTTCAAACCTTTCCTTAGAAAATTTGTGTTAGTATTTTTTAATGATATACTAATCTACAACTAGTCCTTGAAGGATCGTGTTCAACATGTTGACAGGGTACTAAAACTATTGGAGGAGAAACAATTATATGCAAAAACCTCCAAATTCTTCTTTGGAGTATAAGAGGTAGAATATTTTGGTCATAATGTATCTCATAAGGGTATTAAGGTAGACCCTAACACAATTAAATTCATTAAGTAATGGAAAATCCCCATAACCCTAAAGCATCTTCGATGATTTCTTGGGTTGCAGGGTATTATCGCAATTTTGTTAAGAGTTATGGGAGAATAGCATCGCCTCTAACAACATTACTAAAGAAAGATGCATTTTCTTGGACTTCATAAGCAATTGGGGCCTTTGAACATCTTAAAGAGGGAATGTGCCAAGCACCGATATCAGCTACACCAGATTTCACAAAAACCTTTATTGTGGAATGTGATGCCTCGGGAAATGGAATTGGTGATCTTTTAATGTAAGAAGGAAGGCCCATTTCTTTTGAGAATCGTCCAATCAAGGGAAAGTTTTTACACAAACTTATTTATGAGAAGGAAATGTTGGTAATAATACATGCAATAAAGAAATGGTGGCCTCACCTAATGGGAAGACACATCAAGGTAAAAACAAATCACGATAGTAATAAATACTTTTTGGAACAAATATTATCTTAAGAAGAGCAGCAAAAATGGTTCACCAAGATGTTGGGTTATGACTTTGAAATCATCTACAAAAAATGGAATTAAAATGTTGTTGCAAATGCACTCTCAAGAAAGGATGAGGACGTGGAAGCATTACTCTGTGGCATTTCTATTATCTAACTTGATTGGATAACTAAAGCAAGGGGTGAATGGAAGAATGATGAAGAGGTGTGGACACTCATTCAAAAGTTGCAGCAAGATCCCAATACATTTATCTGGAAAAATGATTCATTATCGTACAAAGATCGTTGATATATTTGTAAGAATTCCCAACACAAACAAAATATTCTTTTAGAATTGCACACATCCCCCTTAGGAGGTCACTCGGGATTTTTAAAAAACTTACCACAGGGTCAAGAAGGAATTTTTTTGGGATGGCCTTAAATCTGATATTCAGAAGTTTTTGGTAGAATGTTTGGTTTTCCAACAAAATATAGTTGAGACAATTAAGACCCCATATCTGCTACAAAATTTAGCCATTCCAAGTAAATGTTGGGAGGAAGTCTAAATGGATTTTATCACAGGTTTAGCCAAGTCTGAACGAAAAAGTGTCATCACAACACTAGTAGAAAATAAGAAATTAGTGACTAGGTAACTAGAAAAGTTAGTCACCGCAACTTTTCCTAGTGAAATACTACCAAAAATGACTAACATAAACAACTAATTAGTCATGGGTTAAAATATACGACTAGCCAATAAGTAATACAACAAAAAATGACTAATGTGAATGACTAATTTAGTCTAGGAACAAAAATATGACTACCTAACAAGTAGTACAATAATATGAATCAATCATTTATGTTAGTCATTCTAAACACTTCTTTATTGGATTAGTGGATGATTAGAGTTATGGAGTTGATTATAATCTTCAGGGTTATATCATTTGATTACATTCACAACGAATTAAATTCAAAGGCTAAAAGATTATCCAAAACGAGAGTGGGCTTACAATTGGGTCAAATACATTATGAAGAATACATGCAAGGATAAGTGTTGGTTAATTAGTATTGACATATTTCCTTTAGTTGAATACCTAACTTTTCAAGCATATCTACATTTTTTATTATCAAATTCAAATCCATTAAACTTATGATACTAGTTTTTAACTTGGATATCAAGTTGTTTATCTAGTTTGAACTTATATTATGAAGATAATAGTACTAGACTCTTATGAAATTATTTTGAATCCTATAATATACCTCAAAATCATACTACAAATTTTTTTTCTAGTGCCTTTTTATCAAAGAATATTCACTCTTTACTTTATGCCTATAAGGCTTGTTACTGGATTTTCAAATCACTTACACTTGAGATGTTGCACTGTACCATTATATTAGTCATACTCCTCAAAATCATTTCATTTTTCTTACAAGCCATACTCCTCCCCTTAAAAACCATATTCATGATTGTTAGTTAATCTATTATAACATCGGCTCCCTTGGAAAACATAAATCCCATATTCATGATTATTAGTTAATCTATTATAACATACTCATTTCATTTTTCTTACAAGCCATACTCCTCCCCTTACAAACCGTATTCATGATTATTAGTCTATTATAACCTACGCAAACTGGAAGTAGTTGATATATTGTTTATATATATATATAGACTATAAGTATATTAGTAATTATTTCCTAGTGTATAATGTTCAACATTATTTATTTCTGACCTCTTATAACTAGATATGTGTAATACCATTTTACCCATCTATTATGTTTAAGGGATTAGGATTAAGATTTTACGTGACCTTCTAATATATATTTTCCAACCATGGAAAATATTGTTTACATTAGTGTGCTCCATATTTTTATCTCCCCTGCATCTGCATTTTATTGTTATACATGAGGTTTACTCTCAACCTTAATGAAGGTGGCGTAAGACTAATGGAGTTGATCCACGTTTTGGCCATATGGATCAATTCAACAGATCCACGCAGATGCTTCATACAAGGCAGGGGTGTCGCGGTTTGAATCCGACGGTCCTAATTTTTCCTTGGTAGATCTATGGCAGTCCGTGCTTAAGATTCTCATTTGGACAAAATGGTCAATCCTTTTTTTCATTTGTGCATTTCTATTTTGGACATAGTTGGTTGTCGTTCATCCCTATCCCAAGGTTTCTACCTATTGTTGCTCTCCATTCTTTATACTACCTGGGCTTCATCTCTACTCCACACGTACACCTTCATTCCTTTTGTGGAGGTCACTCTTGGCATCCCTCTGTAACTGGTAAGGAAATATTGTACCTATTCGACCTTCCATTTAATTTATTGTCATTATCATTTTGATTTGAGTTTTTTTCTTTTTTCTACAAGTGTAACTGAAAATTTAACTTGCCATTACAAGTTTGAGATGGAGTGTGTCCCTTACAACAATTCCATGACCCTTCCAAACTCTTTTGTTTTGGGTCTTACCATTTTAATGCTAATATTGCATTGAAAAACTCTTTTCAAGGGCTCTCACCGGATTCCCTCTCTTCCAGGTAAATAATTACTCTCAATTTCTTATATATTTCGATTCAGATGAATCATTGTTACAAAGATTTTATTTAATACATTTATTGTTTGTCCAGGTAATCTGTGAAAAGTTGACATCTCCTTCGAACTCATCCTGGCTAGGGTTTATCAGATTTAGGAATTTCTCCCTTCCTACTGTTGAGATTTTGCATATTAATTTGGCTAAAATCTCATATAATGCCAACAATAGGATTTGTTCCAAATATGATGGCATCAAATCCTGAAGAGGAGATATTATATCCTATTTTTTTGTGATAGGATGGAATTGAATTTATTATTCAGTTTCTTCTCTACATCTAAAAATTGTAAGTTCATAGAGGCAAAATATATGAGGGTGAGGAAGAAGAAGTGCAGATGTGAGAAATCTATTGTTGTAATCTCATATTGAATAATAATAAATTCGATACCTTTGTTTGGTGGATGTAGCCTAGATTGGTTGGGTGAACCACATTAAATATTGTCTTCATTTTTATGTTGTGTGTGTGATTGATTTTAGTTTTCCGTTGTGTATACTCTAACAATTGGTATCGGAGCAAGTTGTATTCGCTGCCTGGTGAGGAGCGCTGTGAGATGGTGCATATCTCTGCATATGTGGTGAGAAAATTTATTCGCTGCTTGTTTCTGTTCATTCAAGTCGACAGCGATGGAGGTAGAAGCAACCAGTTTTCGTGTAGAAACAGAGATTCGATTTTCCTGATCAGCGTGCTAAGGAGGGCGTGATTTTGAGGCGTGAAGACTGTTGTTGACCTGCGTGAAGACTGTAGACCGGCTTGCTCTTAATGCACATTCACCTCCGTAGAGGATCACGGGAACGGCGAGAAATTTAGAATGCTATGTGAGTTGATCCACTGCGCCGTGAGCTGGTGGAAGAGACCAAATCTGTCATAGATCTGTGTGGCTAAAGTGGAAGTCTGTGCTGATTTACCTTTGCTTATAAGGTGAGTTGTGTCCTTGAAGGCATCGTGGTCTATTGTATCCTCTATGGTTGTATTAACCTACGTGGATTCAATATTAAAATTTTGTTCCGCCATATCATCTACAAAACTCGAATGGAAGCCTGAGACTGATAGAGTCAGCGTTGAATGGAAGCAAGGTAGTGTTGTTCGATTCATTGCTAGTTGCTAGTATTTGCAATTTAAAAATTTGATAAAATCCCACAAACTGTAAACTTGAAGAATACTACGCCGTGAGCTGGTATTTCTAGTCGTTTGTATGGAGGCTTCATTTTCTGGAATGAGAGAAGAGGTAAAATCTCAATTTATAGTAAATTTATGGTATCCAATTATTATTAATTGCATGTTTGAAAAAGGGAATTTTTTTTTATCAAATTGTTAATTTGATTAAAAAGGAAATTAAGGATCCATAGAGAAGAAGTTAAGTTAAATATGCCAAAAACTCAAAGTGCTCGGTTTGAGATCGAGAAGTTTAATGGGATGAATAACTTCGAAATATGGAAAGTCAAGATGCACGATTTACTCGTACAACAAGGTGTGGCGAAGGCACTTTTGGGAAAATCCAAACAACCTTTCGCCATGACAAATGATGAATGGAGTGACATCGATGACAGAGCACTGAGCGGCATATGATTGTGTTTGGCAGATGATGTTTTATTTAACATCATGTCAAAGAAAATAGTTGTTGGACTATGGACAAAGCTAGAAAAGTTGTACATGACTAAATCCTTAACAAACAGGATTCTTCTGAAAAGACAGTTATACAGCTTGCGCATGAAGGAAGGTACAGCAATAACCGATCATTTGAATACTTTTAATACTCTCTTGGTGCATTTAGATAGCATAGAAGTAAAATTTGATTCAGAAGATAAAGCTGTAACTTTATTATGTTCTCTGCCTGAGTCATGGGATCATTTTGTTACTTCTATAAGTCTTAGTTCATCAGACACCCTTGAATTTGATGATGTTGTTGGAGCTATGTTGTCTGAAGAAACTAGAAAAAGGTCAAATTTAGAAACCTCTACATCAAAAGCAATGATGGTTAGAGGTCGATCTAAAGAAAAACGCTTCAATCAGAAAAACAACTCTCGGTCAAAATCGAAAGGGAAGAAGAGTAAGCTAAAATTTTGGTTTTGCAGCAAATTGGGACATTTGAAGAAGGATTGTTGGAAGAGACATCAAACATCCAAAGGAGACTCTTCAATAAAAAATAAAGAAGCAAACACGACAGATACAGGTTCAGGTTTGGCATCCGGTTTAGGTATAAGTGATGAAGTTTTATCAGTTAATTTTTCAAATCATGATCAACATTGGCTATTAGATTCTGATGCATCCAATCACATGTATATCCATAAACAGTGGTTTAAATCTTATAAGTCAATTAATGATGGAGTATTTTACATGGGCAATGATGTCTCATGTAATGTTGTGGGAATTGGAAGCATCCAGATTAAAATGTTTGATAGGAAAAATAAAATCTTAATTGATGTAAGACATGTGCCTGAACTCAGAAAAAATCTTATTTCTCTAGGAGTGTTAGACACAAATGGATATAAAAATTTTATTCAAGGTGGAGTAATGAAAAATTACAAAGGAATCCTATTAGTAATGAAAGCAAAGAAGGTTGGAAATATTTTTCAGTTAGAAGTAAGAACAGAGTCAGATCATGTTTCAACTGTATCTGAAAACGACAGTGATTCTATTCGACTATGGCATCAACGGTTGGACCATATGAGCGAAAGAGGATTAAAAATTTTATCTGATCGTATGTTACTTCCTAGTTTAAAGTCTTTTAATTTAGATTTCTGAAAACATTTTACTTATGGGAAACATAGCAAGCAGAAATTTAAAACTGGAAAACATACTAGTAAAGGAATCCTTGATTATATCCATTCTGATGTTTGGGGTCCATCTCCTACAACCTCATATGGAAGATCATCATATTTTGTATCTTTTATAGATGATTTCTCTATAAAAGTGTGGGTCTACATGTTAAAAATAAATTCTGATGTATTGACAGTTTTCAAGCAGTTTAGAGCATTAGTAGAAAATATCACTGGAAGAACCATTAAATGTTTAAGAATTGACAATGGTGGTGAGTTTACTTCAAAGGCATTTGATAATTATTGCAAGGAAGTTGGGATCGAAAGACATAGAACTACTGCTTATACTCCTCAGCAAAATGGAGTTGTTGAACGCATGAACATGACTCTCTTAGAAAGAGCAAGGAGTATGCTAAGTAACACCAATTTGCAGAAGGAATTATCGACAGAAGCAGTATCTATGGCTTGCTATTTGATAAATAGATCACCATCAACTGCAATAGGATGAAAAATTCCTCAAGAGGTATGGAAAGGTCATTCTTGTGATTATTCTAAACTGAAAATTTTTTGTTATGATGCATATGCTCTAATTCCAAAACATCAGCGTTCTACATTAGATCCTAAATCAAAAATATATATCTTTGTTGGATATGGTGATGGGATTAAGGGATACAGGTTGTGGGATCCTACTACTCACAAGATCATCATTAACAGAGATGTTAGATTCAATGAATCTTCACTTGATAATCCAGATGTAGATATTAAATTGAAATAGGAAAATGTACCTAAGTTTCAACATATTCAGTTTGAAACCAATTCAAATATTGATGATAGTAAATATGAACAAGTTTCAGATGAAGATCATGAAGAAGTTCCTACAGATAATAATCAACAAATTGTGGAAGAACCAGAAACATCTTTAAGAAGGTTCACGAGAATAAGACATCCTCCTAAAAGGTATGATGATTATGTTACCTTAGTTGCTTTAACCGCTAATGATGATGAACCTTTATGCTATCAGGAAGTCGTAGAAGGTTCTAACATTGATAAGTGGAAAGATGCTATGAAGGATGAGATGAAGGCATTATACAAGAATGCCACATGGGACCTAGTAGAACTTCCTAAAGACATAAAAACTGTAGGATGTAAATGGGTTTTCAAATTGAAAAGGGGTGTTGATGATAAAGAAGACAGGTACAAAGCAAGGCTAGTTGAGAAAGGTTTTTCTCAAAAAGCAGGAATTGACTTTCATGAGATATTTTCACCCGTTGTTAAAATTGTTTCAATTTGGATTGTCTTAGAATTAGTAGATTTACTTGATTTAGAATTACAGCAACTAGATGTTAAGACTACATTCTTACATGGAGATTTAGATGAAGAGATTTATATGGAACAACCTGAAGGGTTTGTTCAAAATCGAAAAAATAAATGTGTCTGCAGGCTCAAGAAATCATTGTATGGTCTGAAGAAGTCACCGAGACAATGGTACAAGAAATTTGATTCTTTCATGATGAACCAAAATTATATAAGAAGTGAATATGATCATTGTGTTTACTTTAAGAAATTAATTAATGGCATATTCATTATCTTAGTATTATATGTTGATGATATGATTTTAGCAAGCAAAATCATAATTGAGATCAACAAGTTAAAGGCTCAGATGGCTAGGACGTTTGATATGAAATATCTAGGAGTAGCAAGACAGATTTTGGGCATGGATATTTTCAGAGACAGGAGCAATGGTAAGTTGTGGTTATTACAACAGAAGTATATTGAGAAAATACTCTTAAGGTTTGGTATGAACAATGTGAAGCCAGTTTCAGTCCTTTTAGCTTCCCATTTTAATATTTCTTCAAGTTTATGTCCTAATACAAATGAAGAAAAGGAATATATGTCTCGAAAACCATATGCCGATGCAGTAGGAAGTTTGATGTATACGATGGTTTGTACACGACCAGATATTTCACATGCAGTTGGAGTTGTCAGTAGGTATATGGAAAATCTAGGGAAAGAACACTGGGCAGCAGTGAAATGGGTGCTTCGGTATTTGAGAGGCACAAGTGATTATTGTATCACTTATAACAGAAGTAGTGAATTTGTTTGCGGATATGTTGATTCCGATTTTGCAGGTGATTTGGATAAGAGAAGGTCAACTTCAGGATATGTCTTTACTCTTGCAGGTGGAGTGATTAGCTGGATGTCAAAGCTACAAAACATTGTTTCTTTATCCACTACAGAAGCAGAATACATAGCTACTTCACATGCTTGCAAAGAAGCGGTTTGGTTGAAAGGTTTGTTTGGTGAGTTTGGTAGGCTGCAAGACAACATAAAGTTATTTTTTGATAGTCAAAGCGCAATTAATTTGGCTAAAAATACAGCCTATCATAGTAAATCAAAGCATATACCTATAAAGTACCATTTTGTAAGACAGGTTATCACTGAACAAGGAGTCTCTCTTGAAAAAGTGCATACAAAGGAAAAATGTGCAGACATGTTCACGAAACCAGTTTTATTAGAGAAGCTACAATGGAGTCTGGCTTCCCTTGGCTTGCAGAAAAAATAAAAATAATAACAGGAACAAGGTATCAGGTTAATTTTTGTCAAGGTGGAGATTGTTGAGATTTTTCATAATAATTTGGCTAAAATCTCATGGATAATGCCAACAATAGGATTTGTTCCAAATCTGATGGCATCAAATCCTGAAGAGGAGATATTATATCCTATTTTTTTGTGAGAAGATGGAATTGAATTTATTATTCAGTTTCTTCTCTACATCTATAAATTGTAAGCTCATAGAGGCAAAATATATGAGGGTGAGGAAGAGGAAGTGCAGATGTGAGAAATCTGCTGTTGTCATCTCCTGTTGAATAATAAGAAAGCTGATACCTCTGTTTGGTGGATGTAGCCCAGATTGGTTGGGTGAACCACGTTAAATATTGTCTTCATTTTTATGTGTTCCACTGTGTATACTCTAACACCTACCTCTATGGTAATTGAAGAAACCCTTTATTTTAGTGTTTTCTTTCTTTATTTTCTTTCAAAATACATTTTTTTTTTGTTTTATTGATAATGGCACGACATATTTTATGAATGGTCATGACCAACCTTTGGTAATTTTGCCATGGCTAGGCTTTGAATTCAACTAGCCCATGAAAGTAGTATGTTGGACAAAATATCATTGACGTTCCTCATTTTCCATTCAAGGGTTTTTCCCCAAATATTAGTCAATTTTCTTTTCTTTTGCCTTTTCTATTATCATGTATCTCATAAATTTCTTATTTCTTCAAATATTGGAATTTTAGTCAAATAATGTTTGGTATGAATTTTATCCTATAACATAGGTGACTCAATTGGATTTGGATAGTGAATTTTTCAAATAGCCTCACCCTTAATGATTATCTGCAAGTTGATTTTGGGAAAGTATTTAACTATAAAATAAATTTTCCTTTAAACCCGATGTGATAATAACAGAGTTTTGGTTACTCTATTGCAGGTATATCATGCACCCTTGGCCCATTCATTTTTGGTTTTGGTCTCGGTGAGCTCCTTGAATCCTTTCTTTGGATTTACTGCATACAGGTTCGATTTTAGGTATATCATGCACCCTTGGCCCATTCACTTTTGGTTTTGGTCTCGTTGAACTCCTTGAATCCTTTATTTGGATTTACTGCATACAGGTTCGGTGCCTTAGTGCTTTGTGATCTTCCTGTAGGGTTTCCTTCTTTTTCTTACTCGACTCTCAATGTTTCTAGTACTACTTATAAAATGTTTGTAGAAGACTCTACACAAAATTTATGTTGAATATATCTTCCCATATATGAAGACCACAAATAGCTACAGCCATGGCTCAAACCTTAATAATTTTTTCTCACAAAATGGTCAAATCTAGCCTCAATGTCAGAATACATTGATGCATGATTGATATATTAAATTAATTGAATTAAATAATTGAAGGAGAGTATCAGATTTCCTATCTCATAAATGTTCTACATTTGCTAAACATTTTCTCTAATTATATATATATTACCCTTTCTTGGTTTTTCTTTACATGTCCCATCTACATATAGATGTTTTGTGGAAAGTTATTATAGTTACATTAGTTAATGTATCACTCTAAAAAGACTAGATTTAGTACTATTATAAAATCCTACGATGTTGTCTTTCTATATACCATTCTTCTTATAATGTAATATGGGGTTATATAATGGTTGAAACTTTAATATTTACTTTCCTCGAAATCAACATTTTTATTTTTAATGTACTTAAGACTGTAAATATCATAATATAGTAATACATTTTAATGTATAGCTAGCCATGAAGTCTTTAATACCTGAGGGTGCACTAAAATAGACCACAGTTATGGAGAACTTATCTTTTTTGAGTTTTAAGGTTTCATCTTTTTCTATAACATCAATATGGTTTTGATGTTCTATAATTTTGAAAAACTTCCTAAAATATTCATTTAATATAACTTAATATAGCTTCAACTCACTCTGCTCTAATCCTTATCATAAATTCATTTAATATAGCTTCAACTCACTCTGCTCTACTCCTTATCCTAACTTCATTAATTATTTTTCAAAAAATTTGTTGAATCCCTTGTATACCGCTAGAAATCTTAGTATTTGGTTGCTCCTTATGATATATTAGAGGAAAGAAAAATGCTTTTACTGAGTAATGGTTAATATCTCCTCCATTTTATTTTTTTCAAATATAGTTACATGAATCATGGGTACAATGGAAGTTGTAGAATATTTCAATGTGGGTATGGAAACTATTCTAAAATTAGCATTGGGAAATTGGTACCTAACTATCAATTTTCTTATAATGTATATCTAACATATATATTGATAAAAAGAGAAGAATTTTTTAGAAAAAAATACACAAATTAGATGTTACATTTTTTTTTACTTCGTCATTCATAGAGTGATTTTATATTCAACTTTTGTATACAATATTCATAGAATAATGCATAGACAAAATTATGATTTAATATTTTTAGTTTATGAATAATAAACTTTAAATTTGTAACATAAATATAGAGTCCCTTATATAAACAATTTTTGTTTTTCAAATTCTAATTTTGTTTTTTTCGTTTCAAATATTTCAAAATTAGCATTGGGAAATTACATCATAGGTTCATAAATTATAATCACAATCATAGAAAAGAAGGTTTTCTTCCTAAAAAAGAATATTTTTATGAATGATGTGCTCCAAATGCACGAAATGAGAGTGTTGATGTGCCAAATCTACTCTTCAAATGTTTATTTCTATGTTATCTTTTTGGTTGTGCTAATTCTCTCCAATAACCTATTACTCTTACTGCTCTTAGGTTTCAACCACTCGGAGTTGCCAAATGTAAGTGAAAACTCATGTTGCATAGAATTTGGTTTAATAGAGTTTAGGTTCACATCATGTGGCTATAAACCTCTCACCCATCATATTTCTCGTCATAGCCCTTCATTTTACCATGTGGCTTTGTTTTTATACATTCTTATTGGTATTTTTTTGACAAAATATTCCTTTCCTCTTATTGGAAACGAATCCATCACATTCCAAACCACTTTCATCTCCTAGAAATGGTTCCAAAATATTGGTCTGTAGAAGGAAATAGTTCCATAATATTCATTTGTAGAAGGAAATGGTTCCAAAATAAAATAAAAATTTCCTAAAATGGTGATTCTGAAATTGTTTGATGATTCAACACCCTTCCTAGGTAAATCTGGGGATCCCCATCCATCATGGTCCACCAAATCATAATGGGTCACTCTATGCTTACTTAAGTTCACCTAAAATTTGCACCATCTTCTCCATCTTGGCCACCTATCTATCAAGTATCAAGGTCCTTAGTTTTCGATCACTTGGGAGTACAAATATTGGATAAAAAATTATCAATTTTCTAAACATATCAATACAATAAGCCTTAAGAAGAGTGGGTGGCTTTGAAAGCAATGTCATTAGCCACATAATACACCCTAGTTACATCCTCTACAAATTCCTTGGTTTCCACATTATATATTTATATTATTATTAATATTGACTTAAAGACCTTATTAAGAAGAGTGGGTGGCATTGGAAGCAATGCCATTAGCCACATAATACACCCTAATTACATCATCTACAACTTCCTTGGTTTCCAAATGATAGATTTATATTAATTATTATTATTGATTTAAATGTTATAGGTCAATTTGGACATCATTCCCAATGACCTGATTAAACTGGATATCATCCCCATAACCAATGAATAGGGTCTATCATCCCCTATCATTTCAGTTGCTACATGCCCTAAGACAAAGAACAAGAATAAATCATCCATGACTTCCATTGCAAGGTTTCCAAGATTTGAAGTACATGATTATATCACCTATGAGCTCACCAACACAATCTCTCAAGGGACTAAATGCTTTGCATATGCAGTTACCTCCATTCAAGGGTGCTCTGCAAATAACTTCCTGACACTCAAGGGTGCGTTGGTCAATTGGGAGCGAAATTCTCATTGTTCCGGAATCTCCACATGGCCAGTGCCTTCTAGAAGAGTGCATATGTGTCAAACTTCAAATCCATGTGTCCAATCAACACCTCTGAGCTTGGGAACATGTCTTGCCTATTATTATAAAGTCATTGATTGTGAAACTACCTTCAACTCATCTATAAATTGAGCACAGATCCTAGTCCTTGAAAATGAAGAAATTTGGTACAGAAATGTTGTTGGATTCTCAATTGAGTGTTTGATTTGAGTGATATGCTGCTAGAGAGATGTTCATTTTGATGAGGATGGGATGATGCTGGAGTTAGTGACATCAAATCAATCGCCAGTTGTAACTTTCCCCTTCTATCCATTAATAAAGTTTGTTGCTCATTTTCTCACATATGTGTCTGTATAAGCTTCTATCTTTCATATTATGGATTCTTAGCTGAAGTATATGTTTCATGTTTCATTGATTTAACTGATTAAGGTAAATATACATCTGTATATTGCAATCTCTCTGTTTTTTAGTGTTCATACTTTTAGGAACTAGTCTGGCGACCAAAGTTGGATTGGAAGCTACGACAAGAGCGACAGAAGGAGAATAGGAAGTGCTTGGACTCCAAGTAAGTTTCTCCATCTTTCTGTGTGTCTATTTACTCTTAGGAAAAGTGTCTGCAAAGTCTTTGATCTGTTGTTCTAAATGCATAGCACCACATTTAGGGAACGTGTTTTATCCGTAATCCATAATCCCGCATAACAAATTAGCAACTATGTTGGGGAGTTTACCTTCGTCCTTGGTGTATTTTTCCTCTACTTATCCACCCAGTAGCATCTACTCTCAATTATTAGGCTTTTGAAGCTAATAATTGCATTAGAAGTGTGTCAGTAGCTTGAGTTTTTTTGTTCTCTGTTGCACCCAACGCACTGTTGGTCAAGACACAATGCTTTTCGTAGCACTGTCTCCCACTCAAGGGTGCTTGCAACGCACTGTCTCCCACTCAGGGGTGCTTGAAATGCATTGTCTCCCCTTAGAGACTGTGTTTCCCCCTAAGCCAACCAAATTCCCTTTGAATTTTTCATTGCCATCACTTTCATCCTTTTGTTTGTTGTGCTTTCAACTGTCTGATGCCTCATTGAGACTAGCGAATTTACCTAAATCTTCCTCCTTTGAAAAGTAAGTTTGTTCAATGTCTCTTTAAGTGTTTTTCTTTATCATTGACAAATCAAATTCAAATTATTTTATTTATGCATTAGATCCATTTGTTTTCATAAAGGAAATTATCATTTTTTTCTTCATTTCCTGTAGGAAAAATTGTAGTTCCATTCTTCATTTTTCCTAAAAGAGAAATTGTTGTTAAATTCATCATTTCTCAAAGAATAAAGCATTTGTTTTTTATGATTTGATGCATATAGTTTCCTTTTTTCATTCACATTAAGGGGACTGAAAAGAAAAACTAGCATTTGCATATAGTGGATTGTGTGTTTTGCATAGGAACAATTAGGAAAGCTGCATATTAGCTTGTGCTCTTTGTTGTTTTCTCTCAAAACTGATAGCTCTTCCCCTTTAGTAGCTAATATTTTCATTGAAAAAGCTAAAATTGAAAAGTTTTCTTATCATTTTATTTTGCATTCCAGGAATTTCCATCACATCATCACGGTGAACCTTGAAAGGAAAATTGATAAACAAGATCAACTTAAAATTTACATCAATTTACCTAAAAAATAATTGGAACCATAATGAAAACATTTAGAAGGCTTACGCTAGAGACGTGTTCCGAAATCGTAAAACATAGCAGTTGTCGTTAATTGTCTATGATACATTCAGAGTGTGATACCTCACTCCACGTATGTAAGTATATTGTAGCTCTTCCACGTACCTTCAGGTATATCGGGCAATGTTATTGTACGAAAAGTATAAAGGGGTGCTCTCACTATGCGGTTTCACATTAGACAACGCTAATACGAACTTGGGCCTCCACATACCTTCGGGTATATTTGGGAGGAAAAATTTAGGTTTCTAACCATCCATAGTGAACCGAGTCAGCCGCCTTGTAAATTGTGATACACCGAACACATCATTCGGGAATATTTCCTTCCCGTACTTCTTGGTTTGCCAGGAGGTATTCTGCAGTTCACAGTTTCTTGGTAAAGCTTTTGCCTAGCATTACCCTTTTATTTTTTTAATTTGTTTTTTGTCATAAAATAAATAATTCATCGTGGAAGAAGAAAATCCCTTTCCCTGTCGTTCGCGTAGACTTGCATTGAAACCACCTTTACCACCGGAAGTCACCTCTGGTTGGCGAAGGCGACATCGCTCTACCGAAACCAGTACCATCAGTACCTCTGGTGAAGCATCATGTTCCCATATACCAGAGTCGGCACAAGTTGTTTCTACAAATCATGGTTTGTCTACTTTTTCGAGACGGATTCCTCACAGCTACCCATGGTCACGATCCATCCAATTAGTGAGACCATACCTCCTGAACCCTACATTTCTCAATTAGAAGTTGATCCAGATCCTGTCTCTTTTTTTCCATAACATCTGCATCCCGAAGTTGAAAGACCGAAATTTGTTTCTGTATCAGTCGCCCCACAATCTATTGTAGCCATTGAGTCTCCCATATCACACAGTCAACCTCTTGAACTATACTTTGGGCCTGACAGTGAAACCCTTCCACCTGGTTTAATTTTGATTGAAGAAATCCCACAAGATGAAACACCTTTAACTCCAACCCATTATGGGGAGGATCTTTACCTGTACAAGTATTTTCCTCAATCACCTTCCTCAGCTTTTTTTTATCCTATTTTATTTTGAGTTCCCGTAGATTCTATAGGGTACACACTAGGTCATTTTACCATGGTTGAGATAACATCCCAGACTAAACCATTTATTTCAGCTGCGACAACATCTACTATTGCTTCATCTTTGATTTTTTTTCCATTGACTTCACCCATGTCATCATCTGGTATCCTATCTAGTTCCTCCCTTATGAGTACTAAACGGCTTGATCCTTTAATCCCATCTTCAGTGCAATATCAAGCTGATCCCATCAATTATTCTCCTTGGTGGCCGGTGATACCACAGAAATTACCCTTGGAAATTCCAAAATTCAATGGAAACCCTGGAGAAGACCCATCAACGCATGTTATAAATTATCATTTGTGGTGCTCATCAAACTCCTTAAATGATGACTCTGTTAGACTAAATATTTTCTAGCACACACTCACTGGTCCGACTGCACAATGAGGATGGTTATTTTACTATGTCAACCTCGTTAAAAAATGAAACAGACCATAAGCATAGTTCCTTTTCTTGTTTCAAGCTCGTTAAAAAATGAAACAAGGTTCCATGAGCATAGTTCTTTTCCTGTGTCAAGCTCGTCAAAAAATGAAACAAATCCTCTCCTAATTATGACGATTCTTCCATCTGATCTCGTAAATGAACTTTCATTCCATCCAGATATCAGTAACCAATAGTTTACTTAAGTGAATGAAATGAATCTTTGGGGACATCTTCTCTTACAGGGGGCATTCGACATGTGCTCTTGCAGGGAGCATTCAAAACATTCTTATCAATTGCACCCAATCAACTGCTGAAGTTCAGGGGCAAAAACAGGTTCAGAGCTCCAAAATGCAAATGGTAACTTTAAAATGGTAAAAAAGAATAGTAAAACTCTTTTGATTCGTCATTTGATTATTTGCAAATCATATTTATTGATGTGACTACGGTTTTATTCTATTTTTATCATGAAACAGGTATTTTTAATCCATTTGATGTTGTTCAGAACATGTTTTACAACTGATGAATAGATTATTCATGCATATTTATTTCAAAATGATTTGACCACAAAGCATACTTTTATCCTTATTTTTCTAACTTTGTTAAAAATGAAAAATGACTTGAAGCGCACTTTTATCTCTTTTTCGAGCTTCGATAACAGCGAAAAAGGAACCCCTCGAGTCTTCTTTTAGCGCTTTTCAGACTCTGATAATGTGAAAAGATTTTCGAGCACTTGTCTTTTCGAGCTTGTAAAAGTAAATGAATTGATATCTACTTAGTATAATTTTAACCCTTTTCCGGACTTAGATATATTATTTACGAAAAAGGAATGCCTTAGTCGAACATGGCTAGGAGGTTCTCTCAGATATTATTTTACACTTTTTCGGATTTGAGCGACAACTTTACGAAAAAGTACTTATGGAGTTTTCTTTCGTCCTCTTTTTAAAACTCTCTAAATATGAAAAAGGATCAGGCTATCACTATCGTTAGGCTCGTTAAAACATAAAATAATGATGGGCTTGTCGATCATGGCAAGAATCAAGTTTCAATCATCGCTAGAATCATTAAATTATTAAATAGTGATATATTATTCTCCCGAAGGGTTGAATTATAGATCAAGCATATGTTATCCTCCTTAAGCTTGTTAAAAAATAAAGAGGTACTAGTCGACAAATGACTGGGGAAAATTTGGGAAAGTGAACAAAACTTTTTACGGTAGCAGGTCGCTCTTGAACATGACACTTCACTCCATCATCTGCAACTGTTTGGGTTGGGTAATCTTCTTAACGGTTCATTCATACCTATGGTTCATCATACCTTCACTTTGGTTTTGGGTCAATGCTGCCAACTCATCTGAGTGTCGTCGATATGTTCAAGAGAAGTCATTTAGTGAATACTCACATTTCTGCAATACACATAAACCTTCATTCTCATGACAGTCATCCCTGAACATTGCTATATCGAGTCATACTTTGTTTTCGAAATCAGTAACTCTAATTTCGAAATAAAGTAACTTCTTGTCGAAGTCAAATCATCATCCAGGAAGTTTACTTAGAAACATCATCTTCCAGTACCATGAGGATTGTTACAGCATCTACAAGATCCTCACTTCCGGACTTTTAACCGAAATATTTTTTTTGTCGTTCGACATCAAATCATCTATTCATGCCTTACGAAATGTATTACAATACCTTGAGGGCCATTGACATTAATGGTGGTTCTCTCGCGTTTGTTAACAGCTCACATCATTGGTTGGTAATCAAACGATGTCTTACCATGTTCGACTACAAATCATATATTTGCATGGCTAGACTTGTACCCGAACGAACGAGTGAATGAGATAATAAGACCCCGGACCTAGTTTCAGCCATCCAGGCTGCGATTTCAGGATTGTTGTACACATCATATGTATGGTAACCTTACATATATATCGTCATCTGAACAAGGGCCTATATCTGTAGGCATGTCTATATTGGGCAACATTCCAATGTAGACAACTTTATGCACTATATACATGTTATTAGATAGTTTATGTGTTGAACATGGGAATGCCTTCCCTTAGAAATTCATGATCAAGAGGATATATCATGATGTAATGTATTGTAAGATTGATGCAAGTCGCCACTCCACTTCAACTCCAGCCCATCACAATGTAAAGCATCTCATTCAAAAAATATTGTTATTATTATTTTGACTTCATGCTTTAGGGGGAAATCTGTTATAGGTAAATTTGGGCACCATTCCCAATGACCTGTTTAAACTAGACATCATCCCCAAAACCAATGAATAAATTCTATCATCCCCTGTCATTTTAGTTGCTACATGCCCTAAGACAAAGAACAAGAAAAAATCATCCATGACTTCCATTACAAGGTTTCTAGGATTTGAAGTACATGTTATATCACCTATGAGTTCACCAACGCAGACTCTCTAGGGACTAAATGCTTTTCATATGTAGTTACCTCCATTCAAGGGTGCTTTGCAAAGCACTTCTCGACATTCAAGAGTGCATTGGTTAATTGGGAGTGAAATTCTCATTGTTCTAGAATCTCCACATGGCCAGTGCCTTCTAGAAGAGTCCATATGTGTCAAAATTCGAATCCATGTGTCCATTCAACACCTTTGAGCTTGGGAACATGTCTTGCCTATTATTAGAAAGTAATTGATTGTGAAACTAACTTCAGTTTTTCTATAAATTGAGCACAAATCCTAGTGCTTGAGAAGAAAGAGATTTGGTAAAGAAATTTTGTTGAATTCTCAATTGAGTATTTGATTTGAGTAATATTCTGCTGGAGAGATGTTCATTGCGATGAGGTTGGGATGATGCTGGAGTAGGTGACATCAAATCAATCGTTGGTTGTAACCTCCCCCTTCTATCCATTAATAAAGATTGCTTCTCACTTTCCCACATATGTATATATATATATATATATATATATATGTTTCTATCTTTCATATCATGGATTCTTAGCTGATGTATATGTTTCATGTTTCATTGATTTAACTGATTAAGATAAATACCCATCTGTGTATTGCAATCTCTTTTTTGTTTAGTGTTCATACTTGCGGGAACTAGTCTGGCGATCAAAGTTGGATTGGAAGCTACAGCAAGAGTGACAGAAGGAGAATAGGAAACCCTTGGATCACAAGTAAGTTCCTCCATCTTTCTGTGTGTCGATTTAATCTTAGGAAAAATGTCTACAAAGTCTTTGATTTGTTGTTCTAAATGCATAACACCACATTTAGGGAATTTGTTTTATCTATAATTCATAATTACGCATAACATTAAAGACCCTATTTTTCATTATATTTATGACACTAGAAGAACCCCCTTCACCTACACTAGAGCCTTCAACTTGTGGAATAACCGAAACTCTTGATTACTCATAACCAAAGATAGGATTGTGAAGTTATTTATTAAAATAATTGACATCTTAATATTCTTAGTTCTCATGTGATGCCAATTACATTCCACTTTTGTTGAAGGAGACATTTGCATGCATAAACTGATCTAAAACCAACATAGAACCATCTTAACTCTAGATATACAAAGTGGGAATCAAATCTCTTGAGTTGCAAAGATTTCTTCAAGTTTTTCACTCGAAAATATGTTTTTAAATCATTAGTTTTGGATTCAATTCATGATTACGAATAGTTTTGAACTAAGAAATCCCTTTTCATATTCACTCATAAGAAACTGATAATTAACCTCTCTAACTTACAAATTTGAATGTTTTAGGGTGCATGTTAAAAAAGAAACAACGTGAATTTTCTTATACTCTTCCTCATTCTTAATCACATGCATAGACTCCAGAGCTTCACCTTGACGAGTTACATCTATAGCAACAATTAGGTCCAGAAATTCCTTTGCAAATTTGATAATGGCTTGAACAAAACTTTCTACTAAACCCATAATTCAAGTAGAATTTCATGCCCGATTTTCTATTGCATTGTTAGAAATCACTGAAGAGCTATTTTCGGAACATTACTCAATTCTAGTTAACATTTCACAACACTAACAACATCACTGAAGAGCTTTGAACCTGTTTTTTGCCCCAAACTTCAACCGTCAATTGTGATCAATTATGTGGATGGTTTTCATTTCCTTTCGATCCAAGTTGGTGCCATAAACCCTCTCTTTCTTTCAGTAGTTAATTCATTTCCTTTCATTGCAATTTTTTATGGATTTGGGCCCCTTAGGATAAATTATTTTTCCAAAGAGGGAAATGCACCCTTGAGCATTGAAAACTATGTTGTGGAGCACCTAAATTGAAGCCTAGGTGTATATGCAGGGACTATCCCTTGCTCAAGATTGCGTTGGGTGCAGTTATCATTCTTGATTCTTACATTGTACCCAAAATTTGCCTTTTTTTTTTTGCATGAAAAGGAGTCTAATGAGTCTTATGGTTATGTTTCAGGATTTCATCGGACTATAATGACAATTACTTGGAGAGAAAGAGAGCCTGAAGAAAAAAATATGATTGCCCTAAATGATCTGGGTACAGTAAGAGCCCTAAGATATTGTGGGTTGTTAAAGTACTTCCGCTTGTCATGGATGAGGCAAAAAATATAACTCTTGGAGTTCTTAGTTCAAGCATGGGATCCGACTATTGAGGCATTT
This sequence comes from Pinus albicaulis, assembly GCA_034641835.2. Lineage (NCBI taxonomy): Eukaryota > Viridiplantae > Streptophyta > Pinopsida > Pinales > Pinaceae > Pinus > Pinus albicaulis. The sequence goes on along the minus strand of CM076570.1, from coordinate 107,187,455 downwards.
CACATTAGTAACAAATAGGTTCCTATTACAGTGGAGGATGTATATTTTCTTAAAGGCTTGTTGAGGAGAGGCTTACCTATTTCCCTCTCAGGGTTTGCTCTCGGAGGAGAGACGGTGAGAGATTATGTTTTGCAATATTTCTATCCAAGGGCAGAGCCAAGCAAGGATGGGAAAATAAACATATGTGACGTTCATGGTTTTCCTTTGAGAACCATTATATTCATGATCACAAATATTGTCGGCACCATTACACTACATGTAGCAAATAGATCTTATATGCAGTATGTGCTAGAGTGCATGGAGCCAACAGTCTTCAACTGGTCTGAAGCAGTACTTTCTCAAATAAAATAACAACTAAAAAATACAAAGGGAGGAAGGAACTTCAGTTATGGTTTGATCCTCATTTCATTTTCCTTAGAGTGAATTCCACTGGTGCAGCCTCAGCATGTGACACTGGGTGTGTCTAACCCTAGAAATCCAAGGATGTAGAGATGGGTGGAACTAATGGCTAGGCATGTAGGCCAATCATCCATTATGTTCTCGATTGCATTATTAGTCTAGTTTAGGCGATAGGTTATCATCATCAATGAGTATGCATACGCAAGTGTCGATTTCCGAGGAGATCCAGACTTAGCTTTATACTTCTTCTTCTTCTTCTTCTTCTTCTTCTTCTTCTTTTTAATGTTTTCCCAAGACTAAACTAAAGTTTTAATGTAATGCAGATGTTGGTCAAGTTCAACCAGTGGAGAAACCAGAGCATGGAGCAGATGAGCCAACAGAGAGGGCTGTCAGGAAAGCAATCCTTCAGGATTTAGACATGGCTGAGACTTTATCTGAGCTTTGGCAGCACATAGAGGGGTTGACATTCAGGATTCGAGATTTCTGGATCAAAGAGTTACCCATGCGACTGCAGCGCCACACTATAGGCATTCCTAACCACTAGATGCAGTTACTACGTAGGATAGCTAGATCAATAACATGTTACCATGAGCATCACTAGTTTAATTTTGACATGTTGCATACATTTTGAGGTCGGATGACCAATGTGTCTTGGGAAAAAAATTTTGTAAAAACCTATAACTATCTATCTATTTTATTTCAGTGTTTTCCTATGTTTATTGCATAATCCCATTCAACTATGTGAATGTATCTTTACATGTGTTGCAAATTTCTATCTAAAACATGATTAGCTAAAGAATCAGTCAATGTGTTCAAATGTCTAGAAATGTATTGATATTGAATAAAATCAAAGTTTCTTTCCAAAAGTTGAACTCTTAGGAACAAATGATGTAGTTTTGGATTTCTAACAGTATAAACACTAGTAAGTTCTAATACCACAAGTTGTGAGTCTAACCTTATGATGATGCAGTTAATACCAAATGAAATGGCATCAGAGAGAAGTTCAATCAACGCACCATACAAAATGATGTTTTTTGTCGATCTACCGATACAAATCCCTTGAAAACTCACTAACTCGTCATTCAGAGAAAAAATGGCCCACGCTGCAGAGGATAAATTATGCGTACTACGACTATCACCATCAGCATATCAAACAAATGGTTCCAAATATTTAGACATCTGCGATGAAATGTAAAGCGGATTACTAACATCAAGAAAAATATAAAAAAAAAACTAAGATAGTGAATGAAAATCAACAGCATATATATACAATATAATACACAAAATTACTATGCTCATGATTAAGCATAGTAACGTTTCAGATACAACCCATTTTGAGGTTGCGCCAACTTCATTCCATCATAATCAACCAACTCGTAGGCACCCATAGCAAGAACTCTTTTGACAATATAGGGGCCACGTCATAATGGCTCAAATTTCCCTGTATTTATTACATCAGCTTCTTGATCATAAAGAAGGACCAAGTCACCCTCTGAGAAAATACGAGGCTAGACATTTTTGTTGTATTGCACCTTTATAAGTCTCTTATGTGCTTCGTTGGCCAATTGGGCTTCACGAGGCATTTCATCAAGATGGATGAGGTTAAAAATATGCGCTTATTCATCTGAGGTGTCAGGTAACAAGTCGATTGTGAGTTTTAATGACAGTATTTCACATTGGATTGGCAAGATAGCTTCCAGACCATACACCAATTTAAAGGGATTAAATCTAGTTGGATTTCTCACTGAGGTTCGGTATGCCCACAAGGTCGAGTATAGGATCAAATTCCAGTTTCTTTTACGAACTCCTATCATTCGTTGAAGCATATGTTTAAGAATCTTATTGATAGCTTCAACTCTTCCATTTGATTGTGGATAATAAGGAGTAGAATTATCATGTGACAATCCTAACTTGGCAGTCAATTCAGTCATCATGTGGTTACGAAAATGCTTCCCATGATCTGTGACTATAGCTTGTGTGACCCCCAACAATGCAATGACATGATTAAAGAAAAACAATGCAGTTGTTTGTCATGTGTTATTGAATGTAGGCATCACTTCGGCCCACTTCTTAAAGTAGTCTATTGCGACAATAATATAACCATGCCCCTTGGACGAATGAGGGTTACAAATCATGAATTCAATGCCCCATTTCGAAAATGGTCCCACAGAGACAACAATATGCATTGGTGCTGGTGGTTTGCAGATTTTACAATAAAATATCTGGCACGCATGACAACTTCTAACCACGCGGATGCAGTCGCGAAATATAGTAGGCCAAAAGTAACCGGTGTAGAGTATCTTCTACATAGTAGCGTATCCAGAAAAGTGTCCAACACAAGTCCCAACATGACAATCATTTAAAACATCTTAGGCCTCCTCATGAGTGAGGCACCTTCTTAAAATTGTATCGACACCATGACGACAAAGTGTATCGTCAACGATCAAATAATATTTGGCTTGGTATCGAATACGTCACTAGTCAGAGTGAGAGGTATCAGGCTGAAAAGTCTGAGTTTGGAGATAAATAATAAAATCCCCATACCATGGATCAAATGATCCGATCAGAAACACAGACTCGTCTGGGATAGATGGTTCTGACGTAGTAGCAGTACTATCAGAGGGAAGGTCACAGAGAAGGTCATCCAAAAGTAAAGACTTCTTTGACTTGGATTTGATGAATTCCAAATCAAATTCCTGCAAAATGACAATCCATTTTGAATACTTTCCCCCCAGAAATTGACGTGATAAGATAAAATTCATGGGGTTGCAATCCAAAATGAAAATTTTCTTCCAAAAAATGATATAGTGGCGAAATCTTTGGACAGCTTGAACAGTTGCCAAGGCAAGATTTTCTACATACGAATGCTTCACTTCTGTATTATTGAGATTATGAATCAAATAATAGATCGGGTGTTCTGTCCCATTTTCTACTTGGACCAATACCATAGCAATGTTCGTATCAGCCATAGCAATATATAAGAAATAATCACTCTAATAATTGGGGGGATACATTAATGACACCAAGACAAGAGTATCCTTGACAGCATCAAAAGAATCTTGCGCAACTTGATCCCAATGGAATGGAATCCCCTTTTTCAAGAGCCAAGTAAATCATTTAGCCATTTTGGCGTATTTGGGTATGAACCTCCTTAGGAAGTTAGCCTTTCGTTGAAGTTTTTGTATCTGAAGTAAATTTTATGGCACAGGCAAATCAAGAATGGCATGGACCTTCAATGGGTCAATTCAAATTCCTTATTTTGAGATGAAGAATCGAAGAAAATGACCAGAACCAACACAAAAAGCACATTTATGTGGATTGAGGCATATTTTGTATTGTCGGTTGCGTAAAAATATGGCTCTCAAATGCTTCAGGTGATCAGTCTAATTTCGTGAATGCACGGGTAAATCATCTAGATAGGGTTGAACAATGTGCTTGATGTCATTGAAAGCATAATCCATTGCTCTCTAAAAATTTTCCCCAGCATTCTTTAAACCAAACGGTAGTTTCCGATAAGAGAATGTGTTCCAAGGACAGATGAATGTTGTCTTATATTGATCCTCTAGGCAGATATTGATTTGATTGTAGCTGGAAAATCAATCCATGAATGAAAATATTTCGCATCGAGCACAATCATCAATAATCTGGTTGATAAATGGAGTAGGATAGTTATCTTTTGGATTAGCAAAATTGACATCCCGATAATCGGTGCACACTCTGATGGTTCCTTGTTTTTTCATAACTGGAACTATGTTGGAAACCCACTCAGTTAGCAGAACAAGGTAAATGAAACCAGCACATAAAAAAATTTCAACCTATGCTTTAATGGCATCAGCCTTCTTTGGATGAACAGGACAAAGGCATTGACGTATCGCCTTGACATCAGGGTACATATTAATAGTGTGTTCAACGATACTAGTATCTATGCCTGGAATTTCCTCGTAAGACCAAAAAAATACATCACGGAATTCATGAAAGAGAGAGGGGTATGTTTCAATTTGTGATGGAGAACAAGACATGCCAACATTAATGTTTTCTAAAACGCTGGGTTTGGTTGAAATATTGATAGAAATGGTTTCTTCAATATTTGACAAATTTCACTCGGAATTGATTGCATTAATAGGAAAAGAATTCGAAAACAAATTTTTGATCGATCGATGATTTAGTTCACTAAGATTATTTTCTTCATAATTAGGAAGATGGGAATAATGATGATAATCTTCCCATGGCTCGCCTTCTGACATCATTGTTTCCAAAATATTCTCATCTGTCAAGAAAGTTGAGGAAAAAGGATTATATGGAGTACCAAAATCTAAGGAACGATCAACCCAAACAACCGGCGACGATGATTTTGGATTCGCTTCCCAAGCTAGATAGATTGATTGCTATGCCATCTCAATAGGGTTGGGCGGCATAAACTCATCCAATGTAACAGTTTTAGAATCACCCGTACTTTCCCTTAAGCCAAATGGAGTGGAAGAGATCATGTAGCAGGTCTTTATACTTTCAATTTATGTCGATGTCGCAGGCGGCGATAATGCAAAGGTTCCCATGAGAGTGGAATCCTTTAAGAGTCCTACACCAATGTTTTGAAGTGCGAGTTGGGGTGCATGAATGAACGGAACACTTCCAGTAACCTCGGAACTAGAGGCAAAGAAGGATAGCTGATTTATGACTGTGATAACACCTTTATGTGGAAAGGCAATCATTCTAAAATATGTAGAAACAATTGTAGTCATAGCATATACCCATGGCCTTCCAAGTAGAATATTGTATTCAAGGGGTCTTCATTCACTTCTTTTCCCCTTAGTTCAACATGCAGGTTATTGATAATATCACAAGGCTTATATGTACATCCGTCAAAAGCCTTCAACGTCGTTGATGATTGAGATAGGCACAACGAGCCAAGTGACTTCCAACAGTTTAGAGACATAATGCATGTATATTCTCCCTCATCAATAATAGTACGATGAACAAGGTGATTGAGAACATTTACTTGGATGGAGAATGCCAATTCTGCTGGTAATTGAGGCACATAACCTGTATGGTTAAAGACTACGAGATTAGAATCAGTTGGATCAATTCCACCAATAGCCGACAATAAAGTCTATTTCTGGGAGGGACAATTTTGTAATACCTCAAGAGCTGACATAGCTGAAGGGGATTGAGCCAAATCTTCAACTATATTATAATTTTGAGCAACTCTTGCTCGAGGATTATATGTTGATTTATGAACGACTCCCTTTGGTGGCTTGATTGTCAATTCAGGAATAACAAGTGGTGGTACCGATTCCGTAGAAGGATTCGCAGTCGAGGTAGTAAGTTGATCAGTGGCCTAACTACCTTAATATTTATTATGCGTTGACACTAAAATATCTATTGATATCTTTGTGACAGATAGCATGAGCACTTGGGAACTATAAGCTGGATCCATAACAACCAAATTTGTGTCTGGATTCGGAAACGGATCTATCAACACAACTGACACATGTGAGGTCTTAACCATTTTGGAGAATTCAGCGTAGTGAGGACAATCTTGAACAAAGTGTTACTCATTACATATTATGCATGGATAACGAGGTTTCCTATTTCCAGACGATTGATTAGATGATCTTTCCTGTGGGTTAGAAGTTTTATTTTTCTTTGATTTCCATTTTTTCTTACTTTCGGGTTGCTTGTCATTTTTCCTTTGTCAAATGACATGACATTAATTTTGGAAGAAGGCGCAGGATCATATGCAACATTATGATGTGTGCTTGCAGTACCAATCATACCATCTCTGGCATGAGAGTCCTTTGATGAAGGAGGAATAGTAAAATTAGATCACGGCACGTTAGGAATTTTCTCGTAGAGCGTGCAAAACTAAGTATAAATCAAGTCTAAATATTTGGCACGAGCGATAACCTGTTCTTTAGTGACGACGCCACCCTTAGCCACATCCTCAGTTATAGATGGTAACAGGGACTTAATGAACCACTCAACAAGGAGCTGATCAGGAACAAATGTCTTAACCATTCTACGACGATGACGCCACTCATGAATATGATTGGAAATGTGAGTAGCATTTATATGTTTAAAATTATTCAAGAGTTCCGTTCCAGTTTCATATTATATGGGTAACTAGAATTGAGTCAAAAAGACAGTAGCTAGGGTAGTGAAATTATTGAAAGAAGCTCTAGGTAACTCAATGTACCATTTTGCAGCTGGACCAGTGAGCGTATGCTGGAAAAGACGTAGTCGAACAGAGTCATCATTCAGGGAGTTTGATGAACACCACAAATGATAAGTCATAACATGAGTCGACGGGTCTTCCCTAGGGTTTCCATTGAACTTAGTAATATCTGAGGGTAATTTATGAGGTATCACCGACCACCAAGGAGCATAGTTGATTGGATCATTGGTGAGTTGGTTTAAATCTGGTATCTCTAAAGTTGCAACAAAGGGAAACTGTCGATTGAGGTCAAGTTGAGCATAGCTAGGGTATGATGGAATTGCTTGGGAAATAGGCCTTTGAGCAATAGCATAAGGAATTTGATATTTATCACCTAGATAGGGGTTTTTTTTATAAGAAAACACTTGAGGATTTTGTTGACCAAAACCTGGGTACGATACTTGTTGAAATGAAGGTTGAGGCATTTGTGCCTGAGATTGCCAAGGGGTCTATCCACCAATGTTATAACCCAAATTAGGATAACTTGGATTCAGTTGAGGATAGGTGTAACCTAGTTATGGCTGCGACATCCCATAATATGGTAATCCAGCTTGTGAATAAATTATTCCGAGTACAGGTTGTTGTAAATTAGCCAAAGGAGTTGGAGTCTAAGGGCCCAATACTTGAGGGTATTGATTTGAAGGACCCACCTAAAACGGTTGTTGTACAACAATTTGAGTCTATAACAGGGGTAAATATGTATTAGAAATTGGAATTGATGTGGGTGAAACAGGTTGAACTGGTTGATACGAGTGTACAACCGTTTGTGGTTGGATAGGCAGACTGCCATTGACAAACATTCATTTCAACATTAGGTTGACCAAAAAATGACAAAGTACTGTCAAAGTGGGTGACCATAGGTTGCCCCCCAACATGAGGAGTATAATAGGATGGAAAATATTGTTCTCCAAATGTAGGGAGTCCAGTTGAGATGGTAATGATGGAATAGACCCAGAAGGACTAGCTTGATATTTCCCTGATGATGGATATAAAGGATCAAGCCATTCAGTACTCACTATAGTTTTACCAATTAGAATACTAGATGATGACATTGGTGAAGTCCATGGGTTTGAATATGTGCCAGAGAAAATTCCAGATAAGTATTTATAACCTGATGGGACCATAGGGCCACCATGTAAATATGACTCTGGTGAAGTTGTGAACATCAACGGGGTAGCGATAGCGGGTGCTGATACAATTGGAACAAATGGTCCAACCGAAGATGTTGGTTCAGGCATGGTTACTTGACTAAATTTATACCCTTTTGAATCGATGGGAATTTGAATAGGAACAAGATCAACAAGAGTAGAGGGTGGCGATTGAGGAAAAGACTCGTACAGGTAAAGATCCTCCCCAAAATGTGTTGGAATTAAAGGTGTTTTGTCTTGTGGGATTTCCTCAATCAAAATTAAACCAGGTGGAAGGATTCCACCATCAGGCCCAAAGTATATTTCAGAAGGTTGATTGCACGATATGGGAGATTCAATGGCTACAATAGATTATGGGGAGACCAATACAGGAACAAATTCCAGTCGTTCGACTTTGGGATGCAGATGTTCTGGAAAAAAAGATACAAGATCTATATCAACTTCCAATTGAACAACGTCAAGTTCGGGAGGTATGGTCTCATTGATTGGATGGATCGTGACCACGGGTAGCTGTGAGGACTCCGTCTCGACAAGAGTAGACAAACCAGGATTTGTAGAAACAACTTGTGTCAACTCTGGTATATGGGAATATGATACTTCACCAGAGGTATTGATGGTACTGGTTTCGGTAGAGCGATGTCGCCTTCACTGACCAGAAGTAACTTCCGCTGGTAAAGTTGGTTTCAATGCGACTCTACGCGAATGAAGGGGAGAGGGATTTTCTTCTTCCATGATGACTGATTAATTTTACGACCAAAAATAGATAAACAAAATAAAATGGTAATGCTATGAAAAAGGTTTACCAAGAAACTGTGAACTGCAGAATACCTCTTGGCGAACCAAGAAGTACAGGTAGGCAATATCCCCAAATGTTGTGTTTGGTGTATCACAATTTACAAGGTAGGTGACTCGATTCACTATGGATGGATAGAAACCTAAAGTTTTCCTCCCAAATATACTCGAAGGTACGTGGATGCCCAAGTCCATATTAGCATTGTCTAATGCGAAACTGCACAGTGAGAGCACCCCTTTATACTTTTCGTACTATAACACTTCCCGATATACCTGAAGATAAGTGGATGATCTACAATATACTTACGTACATGGAGTGAGGTATCACACTCGTAATGTATCACAGACAATTAATGACATCTGCTATGTTCTACGATGCCAGAACAGGTCTCTAGCCTAGACCTTCTAAATGTTATCGTTATGGTTCCAATGGTTTTTTAGGTAAATTGATGTAAATTTTAAGTTGATCTTGTTTATCAATTTTCCTTTCAAGGTTCATCATGATGATGTGATGGAAATTCCTAAAATGCAAACTAAAATGATAAGAAAACTTTTCACTTTTAGCTTTTTCAATGAAAAACTTAACTACTATAGGGAAAGAGCAATCAGTTTTGAGAGCAAAAACTAATATGCAAATTTCCTAAATTGTTCCTATGCAAAACACACAATCCACTACATGCAAATGCAAGTTTATATTTTCAGTCCCCTTAATGTGAATTCAAAAATGAAACTATATGCATAATATCAACAAAAAACAAATGCTTTCTTCTTTGAGAAACGATGAATTTAACAACAATTTCTCTTTTAGGAAAAATGAAGAATGGAACTAAAATTTTTCCTACAGGGAATGAAGAATTTAACGAAAATCTCCTTTAAGAAAACAAATGGATCTAATGCAGAAATAAAATACTTTAAATTTGATTTGTCAATGATAAATAAAAACACTTAATGAGACATTGAACAAACTTACTTTTCAAAGGAGGAAGATTCAAGTAAATTCACTATTCTCTATGAGGCATCAGACAGTTGAAAACATAGCAAACAAAAGGCTGAATGTGGTGGCAATGAAAAATTCAAAGGGAATTTGGTTGGCTTAGGGGGAAACGTAGTCTCTAAGGGGAGACAGTGTGTTTCAAAGCACCCCTAAGTGGGAGACAGTGCTATGAAAAGCACTATGTCTTGACCAACAGTGCGTTGGGCGCAGCAGAGAAAAAAATTCAAGCTACTAAACACACTTCTAATTCAATTATTTGTTTCAAAATTCTAATAATTGAGAGTATATGCTACTGGGTGGATAAGCAGAGGCAAAAACACCAAGGATGAAGGTAAACTCCCCAGTGGAGTCGCCAATTTATTATGCGGAATTATGAATTACGGATAAAACACATTCCCTAAATGTGGTGCTATGCATTTATAACAACAGGTCAAAGACTTTATAGACATTTTTCCTAAGAGTAAATATACACATGGAAAGATGGAGGAACTTACTTGTGATCCAAGCGCTTCCTATTCTCCTTCTGTCGCCCTTTCTGTAGCTTCCAATCCAACTTTGATCGCCAGACTAGTTCCTACAAGTATGAACACTAAACAACAAAGAGATTGCAATATACAGATGGCTATTTATCTTAATCAATTAAATAAATGAAACATGAAACATATACATCAGCTAAGAATCCATGATATGAAAGATAGAAACATATACAGATACATATGTGGGAAAGTGAGCAGCATTATTTATTAATGGATAGAAGGGGGAGGTTACAACCAGCGATTGATTTGATGTCACCAACTCCAGCATCATGTGAGCCTCCTCACAATGAACATCTCTCCAGCAGCATATCACTCAAATCAAATACTCAATTAAGAATTCAACAGCATTTATTTACCAAATCTCTTCCTTCTCAAGCACTAGGATCTGTGCTCAATTTATAGAACAGCTGAAGGTAGTTTCACAATAAATGACATTATAATAATAGGCAAGACATGTTCCCAAGCTCAAAGGTGTTGAATGGACACATGGATTCGAAGTTTGACACATATGGACTCTTATAGAAGGCACTGGCCATGTGGAGATTCTGAAACAATGAGAATTTTTCTCCCAATTAACCAATGCACTCCTGAATGTCAGTAAGTGCTTTACAAAGCACCCTTGAATGGAGGTAACTGCATATGCAAAGGAGCTAGTCCCTTGAGAGGCTGCATTGGTGAGCTCATAAGCGATATAACACGTACTTCAAATCTTGGAAACCTTGCAATGGAAGTCATGGATGATTTGTTCTTGTTCTTTGTCTTAGGCCATGTAGCAACTGAAATGATAGGGGATAATAGACCCTATTCATTGGTTCTGGGGATGATGTCCAGTTTAACCAGGTCATTGTTAATGGTTCCCAAATTGACCTATAACAAGATCAATAGAAAACAAACCAACAATATAGATCATATTTTACAATTCTTTTTTTCCAGCAAAGATATAGGATAGTGTGTGTTACATTAGTCAATAGGATGCTTCAGCCAGCAAATTCTTTCTTAGATCAGCCAACCCTCCAAGTGTCACACCCACATCCCTCAAAGACAGCTCATCAAAAGTCAACGTTGGTCAACCAAAATTCAATCCAGAAAATTCAACGCAAGACAGTCAACAGAAATTCAATGCTACAAATTAAGGCTTCGGTCAAACTACTCCTTTTCCCTCGATTTTTTTGCCTGGCTGTACGGCCTTCAGAAATTGAAATTTCAACAAAATTTTGAGGTCAAACGGTCAAGGGTTGACCATGACCAACGCTGGTCAATGCTCAACAAAACAACCCTAAATAGATCCGCAGAAAATCAGTAGCTCTGGCTCCACACTTGTGAAGGAAAGAGGCCTTCAAAGGCTATCGAACCAATCAGATCACAATGAGAGAATGTGTGATGAGTTGATGAGAAATGACCTCTAAGTCTCTCCAATTTATATCCATTAGTGAGGGTGTGTGACACATCTATTAGGCTTGTGAGCCTACATTACAAATTTGGCCGACCTTTCACATGTGTGGAAAATAAATTCAAAACATATTTTCTACTCATCCAAACAAGATGATCTTTAGATCAATCTTGCACCTCTCTGAAAGATGAATCCAAAAAAAATATGACCATCATCATATGAGCAATGCGACATGGATTTTGGACCTAGTTTCCCAAAATTAACAATAATGCTGCCATGAAAAAAGGACATGTGACTTTAATAAATGTTGACACCACTTCAATTCTTTAAATGCTCATAATAAAAACACACTAAGTATTTTCCAGTGTAGTTTTGATAGATCATGCTGGAAGATGGTGCATAATTGATATTATGTGTTTCTTCAAGGACAACTTCTTTGGCATGCATCTCTTCTTGGATCTCTTCTTGGTGAAATGGGGTCCATGGTTTTCTTTCACTGCTTGTGCATTTGGGGTTGTCTTTTGATTTCAACTTTGTTTTCAATCTAGTGTTGTATGTATTACCTCCCTAACAAAAGAATAAATTATCAAGTATAATACACAACATTACCTTTCAAACATTAAATCTCATTTAAGGGTTGAACAGGAAATATCACAAACAATTCTATATGGCTTGTGTTAGAACATTCTCTCACCTTCCGATCTCTAGTTTTGGTTGAATAAGGAACATGTCCTACATTGAGGAAAATTAGAAGTTGAAAGAACTATGGAGTAAAAGAGTTCAATTCTATTCATAGTTGAGAAAACTAATCTCCTTTGGTCCTCAATAAAGTATAAGACATTATATGACCACTATAGCATAAACTATATAATTTAGTGACTAGGTATAAGACATTATATGACTACTATAGCATAAACTATATAATTTAGTGATTGAACCAGAAATATCATTAAAATTGTATTTGATCTTTGTTGGAATATTTTATTTCCTTCTCAACTCCATTTTTGGTTAAATGAGGAAGATATCCTCCTTTAAGGGAAACTAGAAGCTAGAAGAGTTATGAAGTAAAATATTAGAATCCATTCATAGTTGAGAAAACTAAGCTCTTTTGATTCTTAAATATATCATTTGTGTAACTTTTTGTTGTCTACCACTTAGCTTGAAATGAAATTTGAGTTTCTAATACTTTGTTTCTAATTGCTATTTTTCATCATTGGTGTTTATTGGTACTTAGGAACATTTTAAGGATAAAATTTTCACGTTGCTACTAGATTTTTAATTTGATTTTCCGTTGATTACAAATTTGGTTTTTACTGGTTAGCCTTTAACAAAATCATGTCAATTTGGCAACCAAAATTTTATATTCAGATTATTTAATAGCTAAGTAGGTTCATGCTAAAGTTACATGTGAATACAAGTATGCATGCTAAGGAAATATGAAATCATTTATCTTGTATGAAAATGAGCCAATTACCTTATGTGGGGTTGCCTGGTAAGGCATTCTTATCATTATTGGATATTTCAAGGCAGAATTTCACTGAAGGATTGGCAAACATAGGAATGTTAGAATGAATTTTGAATTAGAGTATCCTAACTTCTAATTGAAGAGCATATATTAGGATTAAAATGTAAATGTAATTTTCTTTCGGAAATATGTGCCAATATTGAAATATTTTGGTTTTCTTAGTCTATTTGGCTTAGAAGTACATTACTTGGTTGAAATTTTTTCTTTTTTTTACTTCTTTTTTATGTGTGGCTTGTTGCTTGAGATTTCCTCTAATAAAATATTTTCCTTGCAGCGATGCTTTGGAATGTATGGTTTTGGAGGCCTTGTTGCTTCTATGCATTAGGGAGGGTATATCACAACATTTATAATTATTTTAATTGGAAATTTTCTTGTATGAAATTATGAATATTATCTCTAGACTAAATATTTGAGTTACAATATCATTCCATTCTTCTTAAGAAATTGTTTGTGAGGTTGGTTATGGTATCATCAAAGACAAAAATGTCAAATAAAATTGTTATGTTGAAACTAGAAAAGGACACGCTTGTACATTAATCCAAAGAGAACCAGAACTGGACGGTGTGTATTTTTCATCGCTCATTCTACCAGTAGTGGATGAAAAGTTAAAACCTTATATTCATGTGTTTCTCATATAAATACAAAAAAGGGGTTAATTTGTCCCTTTCAAAATGGATTTATTCAGCTAGATCAATGTGACTGAAGTATACATTACTATTTGTTCACCAATGGCTTGTTTATATACAACAAGATACATAAGGGAGGTCTCATAGGAAGAACTTGGAATGTCTCCTCGTTGGATTTTTACAAAGGTATATGGTTTGAAGTGTTTGTATGATGATTTATTCATGGCCTCTATGTTTCATTATGTACAAGGAATATGTATTTGGATTCATGCTCTATAGTGTAATATTATATGGAAGCGGTTGTTGTTTGATTATGCAACTATTTAGTTTTGTTGTAGTGATTTAATTGTAGCCTGATTGTCAATTCTAGATATGCTTGTCCATATTTTTGAAAAATATTTTTTTTACAATCATATTCTAAGAATGTTAAAAAAGAGTAAGATATTTTTTTCTATATATAAATTCACTTGCAATGAATTTTTATTCCCAATTTTTCATGGTGCACCATGAAACACTCTCACACAGGCCATGTGGATATGTATCATAATATCATTTCTAAGGTTATGAAGCATTGGAATAAAAATAATGATGACTAAAGAAACAATTTTGAGAGATGCCTTTGATGCCAAAATTTAATATTGATCTATAAAAGTTATGAAACATTTGAATCAAATCTGAACAAAACTAAGAGATAGTGAAGCACTAATGGAATCCTTAGTCCAATATTTATAAAATTTATCCTGGTTAGTGTGGTAATCAGTCTAAAATTTTAAGGAAATTTTCCTTTGGCCTTTAGTTTATTTAAATGTTTCGATGAGGATTTGATGTAATTGAGAATCATTTCCCAAATGCATATACATTGAGTTTTTTATTATGTTCAAAATAATTTGGATGAGATTACCAAATGTAATTAGTGGTTCAATGACTTACAATTAAATAATTTTAGAGTTATAGTGGGCACCCGAATTATATATTTTCTTGGAAATTCTTCTGAGGGTGTGCGAACAATTCTTGTTTATACTCGTTTTTTTCCCTCAAACATGTAACTGATTTCCTCACTCTTCCACCCTAAGCAAGAGTAATATATTCCTCTTGGCTCATGAAAAGCATCATGCAATAATTAGCTTAGGAAGAATGAATATTATGAATATGCCACAAGTGGGATTTAAACCTAGATGAGGAAAATAATTATTCTTCCTGCCAATAACCCAAGTTAGTAAACCTTATTGACAATTCTTATTTTAATTTATGGAGAAAATGTGTGATTTCATTAGGCACCATGATATATTCTACACAATCAAGGTATTATTTTATTCTTGTCAAAGATATTGAATATCACGAGCTTATACTATTGTTGAAATATCAAGCTTCGAAGAATATTTGAGTACAAATTTACAACTTCTAGGTGAACATTGTTAAGATGTAGTGTTTGTAGAAAATCTTTTTTCATGTTAGATTTTTTTAATGTTATTAGTGGATTTTGAAATGCCCTTTTCACACATTTAATATTGTGGTCATTGAAAAATGATTATTTTAAATATCTATTTGAGTTTGAAATACGATGTGTAACTATTACAGTAGAATATTTGTTCAAGGTGATGAGTTTTAAAAGTTTAAATTTAGGTCCTATTTTCTAATGATTGACATGTTAATCTAGAAAGGATAATATATAAATATATAGGATGATATTGAACCAGGATGTGCAACTTATGGTAATTGCTAATATCATAATCAAATGAGGTTCTTATGCATATGTCTTCAATATATTTATTTTTGATGAAAATGTACTATTTTGGAATGCTGACAGGTGTATATGTCCAAGTTAAAGTCAAATTATTCGAATGAAGATCAATTAAAGTGTATGTTGAAAGATATCCAGTTTCCATATATTGAGGTTGGACTTTTTGTCTTATATGCTATCGTATTAACATTGGTTGGTTGAATTTGAGTAAATGTTTACACTCCTACATCATTTATTGTTGGAGAAGGTGGACAAGAGAGGAATTAATCAATAGGTAGCCTTATACTTTGAATTGTATCTTCTTTAATTTTCATAAGGGAAACTCAATATTGATGGTAAAAAGTAGGAATTGAAGAAAGAGGAGAACAATAACACTGGAACGACAGATGTAGAAAGAGAGGGAGAGAAGAGAATTGCTCTAATTATACCCATAAAGCCAATATCTCGCATGAAATCCAAGTTGATGGTCAAGTCTTTAGAGTTGGTGAATTAACCTACGATGCCTTGGAAACACAATGTTAATGTTTTGAATTAATGAAACAATATTTCATGTGTAAATTGTAGTCCAACCAATATTAAGTTGGAAACTCATATTGTAGTACTTGACATTTCACACAATATAATTTATGTGGTTGAAATTATTTATAGTTTTACTTAATATATATTAGTATTGTTATTAGCATATGTAACTTTGCATTTTCATATTAGAAGGACATGCACATTGTATGAATTTTTTTTTTTTATTTAGTCGCAAAATCATACTAATTATTTTATGTTTATTTGTAATTAACACATAAAATCAATCTAAAACTACTAAATTAGTAGTGTATATTTATTAAAGATGAGCACAAATAAATTTGTCGTTTATAATGATTATTAATGAAAGTAAATGAAATGAATATAAACAATTAAATTAGTAGTTTATATAATGAATATGAAACTACCAAAAAAATATTAATGAAAATTGTAAATGTTAAATTTTTTATTACAAATGACGACTATATTTTGCATATATATGATTATTAGTAGCTAATTTATGGTATCTTATAACACGACTAAAATTTAATCATATTTCTTTGGTTATTAATTAGTTTCAAACAATGACTAAAATTTGCATATATATTATTATTAGTAGCAAATTTACAGTACCTTATAACACGACCAAATTTTTTATCATATTTCTTTGGTCATCAATTGGTTTTATTGGGTGATCATATAGTAGTATATTTTGTTGCGTATCTAGTCATTAGTTGCAGAAATTAATGACTAATTCAATGACTAAATTTATGACCAAATTTATGACTAAATATACTACAAGATGATAAATTTGAAACGCCCAATTAATGAATAATCTAAATAAAACCAAAAGTTGGTCGCATTATAAGAGACTGTAAATTAGCCACAAGGTCACTAGCTGAAAATTGGTCATTTATATGTAAATTATAGTTATTTGTTTAGTAATTAATTAAATATTTTGTACTAGTGTGGTGGTAGTTGATAGACTTACCAAGTATGCACACTTTTGTGCATTATCTCATCCATTTAAAAATCAGTACAGTTGATATTGCATTTATGAAAACAATTCAAAAGCTACATGGAAACCCAAAGATTATTGTAAGTGGCAGAGATCCCATTTTCATTGGAAATTTTTGGATGAAATCATTTTCTTGTTTGGGTACTCAATTAGCTTGTACATCATCTTATCATTCTCAATCTAATGGGAAAACTGAGATAGTGAACAAAGGTTTGGAAGGATATCTTCATTGCTTTGTATATAATAAAGAAACACAATGGGTCAAGTGGTTACCTCTGGCTAAATGGTGGTATAACACTTCCTTCCATACTGCAGTGAAAATGACCCCATTTATGGCACTTTATGGACATCATTCATCACGTCATATTTAAGGGAAAATTCTAAGGTTCAAGCAGTAGAATATCACATTGAGCATCAACAACAAGTTCTGCAAATCTTAAAGGATAACCTCACTCTGGTGCAAAATAAAATGAAACAATAGATCGATCAACATTGTAGTGAAATAAGTTTTGATGTAGGCGACTGGGTATTTTTATGGATACAACCATATAAAAAATATCCCTCAAGCAAGCTAAGAAGGATAGTAAATTATCACCCAAGTCTTATGGTCCTTATAAATGCAACCAAACTTTGTCGCCCACCTAAAACTTGTGTGGCACCCGCTGTTTATCATGTCGTTGCTTGTAATTTGCATTTCACTTCTATAAGATGTTGAACATATTGGCGGATGTGTTGGATGCGTTCAATAAATACGGTTACTTTATCAGCCTCAAGCAATACATGTGTGGATTATGTCGGTGTAGTCGCATGAGGCATGTCAACATCAATCAAACACAATGGTTGAAATCCTAGACCCACTTGAAAGGGACTGCGACTAGAAGAGCTATGGAGAACTTTGTTATAATTGTGTTTCACACAGGGAATATTTTCATACCAAGTTTGTGGATGCTTGGAGTTGTACATGCGGAGTATGTTAATATGAATCTTAATCGCAAGCGTACGAAAAAGGCTCACTTTAGCCGTGCATAACAAACAGCCCTAACAGCAAAGATGGCTGCCAATATCTTTAGATCTGCAATTAGTTGACCAAGATTAATGCTGCAAAAATCTAGATCTATGGATTAAAAGACATTAAATAGTAAATAAAATCAAGATTTGCTCCATGCATCCAAAATACAAGACAAGATCGTTTTAAAGAATTTTTGTATTTTTTAACACTTGGGAAGGGAACATAGAAAGGTGTTACCAATGCCCCTCAATGGGATGGGTTCTTGTAAGTCCTCAACACTTCAGATCTAAAATCTCTCTCTCTTGATGGTGTAGAAAACCCAGACAAAAAATGGAACTCAAAGGGAGCTCACAAGAAAAATGGTAGCAAAATATGACAATGATGATCGATCAAAGTCAGACCAAAAGTATAGATCCAGAGTGATCTTTCGGCAACAAAAGGTAGTGAGTGAATGGAAAAACCCTTATATTTATAACAAAATATTGAGTTAGTATAGATATTGGTGCATAACTAAAATATTATTAACCAAATCAAGATCCAACTTTTATGGAATATTTTATTATATTTGTTGGAGGGAAAAAGAATTTGACTTTAGTCAAATCCATTTATTTGTAAATAATAAATAAATAAATGATTTATTTATTATTTTAAGGATGTGGTTGAGTAATAATCAAATAAATAATGATTTATTTAATTAATAAATTATTTTGTCAAATTTAACAAGAAATATTATTTAAATAAGGTTTAAATAATTATTCCTAGAAAATAATAAGATAAATAATGATTTATCTAATTAATTTTCCTATTTTGGGTTAAATATGACCAGGAATATTAATTAAACTATTGTTTAACCAATTATTCCTTGAGGAAAATCAAAAAAATGTGGATTTATTCGATATTTCCTCATGGGGTTTCCTGTTTAGACCATAAACAACTTAATAAATAAGGATTACTAAGTTATTTTTCATAGTGAAAGAAATTTTACTTAGGGTAAATTTGGTATTACATGGTGTACTTATGTCCATCTAATAGTAACAGGTTAGATAACCAAAAAATGGTGTAACAGATTTCCCCCCAGCGTGCGAGCGTTAGGAGCTAATCGTATAACCTAAGTACGTTGTAAGAACTCAATCACTAGACACCAAAGGGGAAGTCAGGGAGAGAGAAATATAAGGTAGACCAAAGCGTTAGAAGACTAGACCCTGAGGAGGCGAGACTTACAAGTGCAACAAGTCTCTTTTATGAGTAATTACATGTGTTATAGGCGGCGGGGGAGGCATTTATATGCCCGTCGAGACAAAGTACAAAGAATAATGCATCCAGTAAACAAGGGATTGAACTATATAGTACATGCTGGCATAAACATGAGCCAGATAAAAACATGATAATGAATCCCACATACATATTGTTCCTGGGATAAAAACTAGGACTGATACAATAATATCTGAGTACATGAGATATAAATACAACCAAAGTGCCCATGTAAACAGGAAAGGGCTCTGAAAATCTGACTAGTACATGCAAACTAAAAAGGTGTTGCAAGCGGCTGAGGTCGACATCATAAAATCTATGGAGTTGCATCAAAGGTTGTAATGAAGAGGTCATATAGGCATGTGGGGGGTTACCTGAAGGGTCACCTCCTCATGAGGTCTGAAACATCTCACACACACCTGGGCATCACCGGTACAATCTACTGCATCACTGAACCATCAAGTATACGGATCTCAATCATGTTGTGAGGAGCTAGAGCTGAGAAAAAATCAAGTCAAAGGGAAATAAGGATTCCCTTTTCCTGATCCAAGACACCGAACAAGAGTGGAAGCTGGAACTAAGGTACACCACCCTCTAGACCTATCTTCTAGAATGAATAAGTTGATGTCAACAGAAGGGGGTCTACCATAGGTGAGGCAATAAGGGATCTTCAACTAAGCACGAGAGAAAATAATAGAGCGACTGATAGACTGACACCAAAGATGATGATGAAATGGGGGGTACTGAGTAGCAGATGGATGACTTCCCTTGTTAGAGCATAAAGGTCAGGAATGACCTTGTAGCGACTGACATAATATCAAAGTGGATAGGGGACAGTAGGACTGAAGGCCATAATGTGCGACACAAGAGAGGAACCAAGCAATGAAGGATGGAGGAATATAGCGGGATACAAAGGGACTCAAGATAGACTCCATGGATGCGATGATGACTCAACTTAGATGCTCTAAAAAAGGGCGACTCGATGGTGCTGCCACACAGAAAATGTCCAATGGGGACCATAAAAACATGAGTACATGATGGTTACTCACGACGAAAATCAACACGAGCAAGGATAAGTATAGAGGAAAAGTGGTGCCCCAAGTACAAGTGTTGCAAGTGAAGAAATTCAATTTTGAAGAGTGGTGAAGTGACGCTTCTTCGACAAAATGTGTCCTAGTGAAGTATCAAATCACAAAAAACTAACAGATACCCATTTGAGGGCTCAGTGAGAGCTTTCCAACAGTATGGAAAGTTTGTCAAATTGAGTTACGGTTGGTCGTAATAGGCGAAATAAAAATATAGGGTTTCTCTTTTAATAAGGCATTTTCCCTCCAAATTCACTCATTTGCAAGTGTAGCTGTGGTGAATGTAGAGAGGAGAGAAGGCCCTAAATCTTGCGACGATCGTAACAGAAAAACCGACCATTGGAATCGAGATCCGTTAGTTGCAGGTAAGAGGCCTAACTATAATCTTTCAATTAAGGAGATCAAAATTTCAATTTAGGTACCCAGAGCTCATGAACAAGCTAGGTCGCACTTTTTGGGGTCTGTTCTGCGACCTAGGTAGCAGGTACTGGGAAAAAAATTGCAACCTGTCAGAGAAAGTGGGTTCCAGTGTTGTTTTTGGCCGAGATCTGGGATTTTTATGGTTGAGGGGCATAGGTTCCCCCAAGCATGTTGTGGTCATGCCAAAATATATTTAGAAAAAGGGGAATCTAAACACATTTTTATGATGTGGTGTGCCATTTGTTTTCGTTATAGTTATGATGTTCAAGAAAGGGAATGGAGGATTACCAATCTCTTTTGGTACTGCACATATGAAGCAAATGGACTTAATTTTTTGGGTTGGCATACATGGTGTCACTATCTTAAAGAGAGGATTTGGAGATAATGAACTAGTGCTCTCCTAGAAAACCCATAAGTTGGTCAACAAAAATGTCTAGGGGACTGGGTTGTAAGATGAAGGAATGATGAGGGGTATCAGCCCTAGAGTGATTTGAAGTGATATGGGACTCTAGAGATTCTTCTAAATGGGGAAGAATAAGGGTACTAGAGTCGACATGACTAGATACACTAGGAGAGTTGTGGAGAATTACTTCTCCTAGTCTCTCAACTATGGATGCCCCCTTACCCAAACATTGGGTTTCAATGTAATGGCCACAAAGTGTATGTGGTTTGAATGCATGGGTTCGATGTAAGGGGGGATAGATAAATTCAGGGGTGGTGACTTCTTCCATAATGTCGTCATCGTAATAAAAGATGGGGTGACTGGTGGAAGAAAGACCACCTGACGCAACGAAGCTACCTGACTCATCATCATGAGAAGAGAGGTTCACATGTGCATTGTCACAAGGGGTGACGGAAGAACAAGTAGATAAGGGATCCAATGATGTTGAGCCCAGGGTGATCGTTGAAGGGAGGCCAAGTCTCAGAGGGAGCTTCCACCGTGGATCTCATGAATGATGATAGGCAGACCATGGTGGCCGCAGGCTCCGTCATCTTGACATCAAGAGGGGGAATTTCAATGGAAGTGGGTAAATCCTCAAGCTGACCTGAAGCATACTGTGCAAGGATGGGAGAGGCGCACTAGTTATGTTCAATCTCGTACTCCCAAACTACCTCCAAAGAGGCGTGGTAATGCGTGAGGCGGGGACAGTGTTGGTAATAATGGCCATGGAGATCACACAAAGCACAAGGTTGGTTGGTGTGAATAGTCTTAGGGTTCTTGGCTGCATTCGAGGAAGAGATAGAGGCTTCAGGGACCATAGACTCAGGGAACAAAAAATTAACCATGGGCTTGATAGTAGGAAACTCAAGACAAGTATGGGTGGCATGACCGACGAAATAACATAAAGCACAAGGCTTTAGAGGCTGAGGAGGAGAAGAGTCAGTTGGGGTAGCCTTGTCTTTTGATTCCTTCTTGCGAGCTTTGCCCTTTTTACCCGAAGCTATCACAACAAGGAGAAAGTTCCTGATGAGGTGGCTAAGGCATGGTATCGGCAGGAGGGATCATGGGGACCAATTGAACTGGGGTCAAAGGAAGATAAGGTTTGGGTTGACTAGGTGGGGTAGCAGCTGGGGGATCGATGTACCAGACGGGAATCCCTAGGGTTAGGTTAGGAAGGGATAGGTTAGCCATGACAGGTACCGAGAACACTCCAGGAGGGGGAGCTAGGAACAGTATATGACCGGAGGGGTAATGGCCAGGCGGGATGGATCCAAGATGGTTAAGACCTGGAGGAACCATTCCAGGGGGGTAAAGATACTCATGGATCCCAGCTGCAAGTGAAGGGTCAAGAGGAGGGGGTCCAGAAGGCTGAATCGAAGGGCTAGGAGCAGGTTGCGGAGGGTGGGGCTACTGACTAGCCGAAGCGAGCCGCTTGAGGGAAGCTCGAGATGATTGCATCATGCAAACATTCGATGAGATGGGATAGGGGACAGGAGGAGGAAGACCAGGGAATGTACCAAGCAAAGAGGAGTCTTTGTAGACTCAGGGTGAGACACTGGTCAAGGGGTTGACATTTTTCTTATTGGCCACCAAAGATATGGTGGACTCAGGGGAGGTCTGAGACTTTGTTTTGTAATATGTCAACTAGTCAATGGTGATTATCTTTCCATTATGGGGAAAGGACATCTTGTGGTGAACCGCAGATGGTACAACAGACATCACATAGGTGTAGCTATGACCCAATAGAATGTTTTAATCTAAGTGTGCGTCAATTACTTCTACGTCAACGCAAACAGTCTTGCCCGCAAGAGTAATAGGACAATTACGGAATAGGCCAATGGGATGGGAAGCGTGGCCATCCCACACTGGGAGAGTGATAATGGAAGGGGCCAACTCAGGTGATCCAAGTTGCTTCCAAACCGAAGCAGACATCACGTAGTTGGATGCCCCCTCATCAATGATACAATGAGAAATGTTGGCGTTTCAGATCTTGACTGGGATTTGGAAGGCAACGGAAGCAGGAAGAGGAGGATGCTCTAACCGGTCAACATCGAATACGATCAATCAATCATCTGAAGGATCTACAACACCCATGGCAGATAGTATATATTTTCATTTTGAAGGGCACGACTAGAGGAGTTCCAGAATTGAGATGGCAGCAGGAGATTGTACCAAATCATCTATTGTACTATAGGAATGGGCGGCTTTGCCAAAAGCAGTGTTTCACCGTAATGGTCCCTTAGGGATCTTGGTATGAACCTTTGCCTTAGGCTGAGGGATCTGCAAAGGACCATTAGTTTTCGAAAGAGGCTCTGTAGAACCTGAAGAAGGGGGCTCAGGGGTAGACGTAGCGAGAGGCTTGTTGTACTGACGGGACTGAGTCTAAAGGTTGAGGTCTACGGTAATAGGTTGGTCAGATTTCATCATGATAATATGGTAATCGAAGGTACCAGATGGAGGAGGTTGAGTGGCCGCCTGACCTTTAGGAGGTTGGGTAGCCACGAATCCTTGTTGAGGGAAAGGATTAGTAAACATAGCTGGATGACTAGGCACAACATGGGGAGGGATGGGAGGGGAGGCTAGTTGTCCTCGCGATGCTGCTTGGGTATCCCACATCTACTGCATCTGTGGTAAAAGAGGACAATCGTGAGTGTAATGACCATAAACACCACAACAAGAACAAGGCTTGTTTGTGCGAACAAGTCTATCCTTCTTGGGTTGAGTGCCCTATTGCTAGTTAGCAGTGTTAGGTGCATTATTTTGGGGATTAGGTCCAGGATTACCGGGGGCAGATTGATTTTGAGTTACTTTCCTCTTATTTTTGGAAGTAGGAGGATTAGTATCACCCTGTTGTGCATACACCTGCCCCTGAGGGGGCGGTGGCTATTGTTGTGGGGGTTGAGAATGCAAGAAAGGCGGAGGTGCTAATGCTTAGGGAGATGGAGCACCAGGCTGCAGATACGGATAATAATGAGGTTGAGTAAAATTGTGGTAAACATTTTGGGAAAAAGGAGGAGGCATGTCATATCCTGGATACATGCTATCGGGAGGGGGAAAAGTGTTGGAGGTGTTGGCTCCTCCCTGAGGGAAACCATAGCCCATAGGAGGCTGAGCATATGGATGAGAAAAAGCTCCAATGATATCGTCGACAGCATGAGATGCCCCTGGTGCGTTGGCACCATTGGGTCTAGGAAGATCAGGTGGGATGGTATAAACATAAATCGACTAAGCATAGATCAGGTCATATTTTAACACAATCTGGAGAGCGGCTTCTTCGCTTTGAGGGAAATGTGATGCGACATCTTTGCCTATAGCTGGTAAAAGGGATCTAAGGAACTAGTCCATGTATACATGATCTTCGAAGGTAGGGGTTCGACATAGGCTCTTTATTCTCCACCATTCCTGGACATGATAGGATAGGCGGGTCGCAGATGATTGACGGAAAGAAGTCAAAGGTTCTGTACCAGTGTCATAATGAAGGGGAAGTTGGAAATAAGACAGAAAAGCTCGGGCAAGAGTCACAAAGGTGGTATGAGAGGATGAGGCTTGATCAACATACCACTTAGAAGCTTCACCAGTAAGCGTACATTAGAACAACCAAAGATGGACAGAGTCACGGTAATGGAGTTAGACAAACACCACATGTGGAAAGATCGAACATGATTTATAGGATCTTCTCCAACAAGACCTTCAAACTTGGGGATGTCAGAAGGGAGATTGGTTGGCATAGCAAGCCAACCAAGATCATGGCGTATAGGGTCATTGATCAACTGGTTAAAATCAGGAAGACTAAGGCCTGCCATATAGGGGAGCAAGGGAGCAGCCGGGGTAGTTCTTGTTGCGGTCCCACTAGTAGTATTCCCAGCATTAGGGCCGGGGCTACCACCAGCGTGAGGTCCTAAACCAGACATGGTGAAGGTGACAAGGGGAGAACTGGGGGCAGAACCAAAAGGGGAACCCAATGAACCAGAAGAGGAGTCAGAGTGTGAACTCAGTGGAGGACTAACTCAAATCCTACGTGAAGTAAGTCTTCCTACCGGAAACTGAGGATGAAGGCCAAGAAGTCTCAAGGATAAATTCCTTGGGGGTGCAATGACGAAGGCACAAAGGGAAGAGAGACCAACAAGGGAAAAGAGGTGCAAGATCAACTGATTACAATTTCTAAACAAGGGTAGAGATGTGCAGGATCAATTGATTACAATGTTAAAGTCTTTGCCTAGTAGTGTTAACCAGGCTCTTCTTCGCTTAGGGTGTGTGTGTTAAGTGTGTTAATTTTAATTTTTAAACCCAGACGTTTGTAGAGAAAATGAAAAAGTGTGTTGTATAACTAGAAATAAACCTACAGATAACAGTATATGAAACAGAAAATAAACACCTAATTATGCATTAATCTAAACCCAAGGAGGCAGGCCTCTCAACAAGTATTCAATAGGTGGGAAAAAATCTAGTCAAAACACACCAAAATAGCCAATAGATCTAAATTTTGGAGGGACAATGATCTAAAGGTCAGATCTGCTAGAAATAGGTGCAAAAAAATAGCAAAACATCAGAGGAAAAAATGTTGTAAATGAGGTGGCAAAAGGCTATAACCTAGAGAGAAGCAGAGGGGACCCTAGAGGAAAACCTAAACAAAACTAAAAGGAGGTGTTTTGGATGGATAAATAGCCAATCTGAAATGGATATGAAGGTAAGGTATCAAATCTAAAAAATGGTTGAACACACTGAAACTTCAGACAACTTGCAGCAGCTAAAACACTTCCATGAAAGGTAGAGGGTACTAAAGCCCTAGGGGGCTAGGTTCCCACTTTGATGAGTAAAAAAAAATAAGTACAGGTCCAAAACGGGTGAAGACGAAGGTTAAACAACCCTGAAAAGAGGCCCAAACAAACCCAGAAAAATCTCAGAAAAATTCCCGCAAAAAGTCTAGGTCACAGTTTCTGACCTATTTTCTGCAGAGGTTGTAGGTTTTGGCCTATTTTCTACGCCCTTGAGGTTCATGTCGTAGGTTTTGGCCCAAAAAGTGCGACCTGCACTTCCGACACTCTCAAGGAGTAGGTTTCATAAAATTTTGTTGTCTCAGCTGCGACTAATGCCTGTCACCTACGCAATAGGTCCAAAAACACACGGAAGTTAGAATTTTCAATGTTTTAGGGTTTTATAGATTAAAAACAACATAAAAGAAAAGAAAAACAAGAAGCTAAAGAGAAATCCTAGGGTTTGAAGTAGCTGGATATGCATGGATCTAAAAAACGATAGAGGTCGTAATCGTAAACATTTGTGGAGTCACCAGTTATTAGTATGGATCTTAATCGCAAGCGTACGAAAAAGGCTCACTTTAGCCGTGCATAACAAACAGTTCTAAAAGAAAATATGGTTGTCAATATCTTTAGATTTTTAATTAGTTGACCAAGATAAATGCTGCAAAAATCTATATCTATGCATTAAAATACATTCAACAGTAAATAAAATAAAGAGTTGCTCCATGCATTCAATAGACAAGACAAGATTGTTTTAAAGAATTTTTGTATTTTTTGACACCTGGGAAGGGAACATAGAAAGATGTTACTAGTCCCCCTCAATGGGATGGGTTCTTGTAAGTCCTCAGCACTTCGGATCTAAAATCTCTCTCTCTTGATGGTGTAGAAAACCCAAACAAAAAATGGAACTCAAAGGGAGCTCACAAGAAAAATGGTAGCAAAATATGACAATGATGGTGGATCAAAGTCAGACCAAAAGTATAGATCCAGAGTGATCTTTAGGCAAAAAAAGGTAGTGAGTGAATGGAAAAACCCTTCTATTTATAACAAAATATTGAGTTAGTCTAGATATTGGTGCATAATTAAAATATTATTATCCAAATAAAGATCCAACTTTTATGGAATATTTTATTATATTTTTTGGAGGGAAAAAGAATTTGAATTTACGCAAATCCCTTTATTTGTAAATAATAAATAAATAATAATTTATTTATTATTTTAAGGATGTGGTTGAGTAATAATCAAATAAATAATGATTTATTTAATTATTTATAAATCATATAGTCAAATTTAACAAGGAATATTATTTAAATAAGGTTTAAATAATTATTCCTAGAAAATAATAAGATAAATAATGATTTATCTAATTAATTTTCATGTTTTGGGTTAAATATGACCTGGAATATTAATTAAAATGTTGTTTAACTAATTATTCCTTGAGTAAAATCAAACAAATGTGGATTTATTCGATATTTCCTCATGGGGTTTCCTGTTTAGACCATAAACAACTTAATAAATAAGGATTTCTAAGTTATTTTTCATAGTGAAAGCAACTTTACTTAGCGTAAAATTGGTCTTACATGGTGTACTTAGGTCCATCTCATAGTAATAGGTTAGATGACCAAAAAATGGTGTAATAGATTATGTGCACTATCATCCTATTAACAACCTTTGTCTAGCCATCGGTCTAGGGATGGAAGGCAGTTCACTTGGTGAGCTTGGTGTCCAATAGTGCCCAGAGGCTTTACCAAAATGTTCTTAGGAACCTGCTATCCCGATTTAATATAATGGTTTGCAAGATCCAAAAATTTACCCACACTCATTCAAAGAAAAGTTTGGAAATGTCCTCTATTGTGATACTCTTCTTGCAGGCTTCCAATATAGCCATATTAGAAAAAATTTCCACGACCACAAATACACAGTCATTACCATGCTTGGTAGAAGAGAGACCGAACATATAGTCCATGGAGATGGATTCCCACGGCTGGTTGGAAGTAGGAAAAGGAGTGTACAAGTCTTGCTTCTTGATGGTTAGCTTGGCAATGGCATAGACAGTGCAGGATCTAGTATATTTCCCAACATCCAATCGGAGTTTTGGCCAATAAAAGTACTTTCATAGTACAACCACAATTTTCTCCACACCAAAGTTTCATGTGACCCAACTGTAGTGCGCCTCCAAAATTAGCTTGGCACGCTTGCTTGAAGGAACATAAATGTGGCCTAGGTAGAATAATAATGCGTCCTGGAAGTGGAAATTGAGAACTTGCTTTCCATCCGCTAGCATCTGGTATGTATAGGTGAACTCTGGATCATTTTTGTATAATTGCGGACATCCATAAGTCTCGTGGCCACAATAGTTGAGAACAGTATTCAATGTTGCAATTAGGGGCCAGATGAAGCAGTCTACAACATGATTGGTGCTACCCCTTTTGTATTTAATGTTCAAGTGGAATTTTTTCAGATATGTAGACCACTTCTAATGGCAATATTTCTGCAACTTCCCTTGCGTCTGTATAAACTGAAGAGGTCGGTGATCGGTGTGGATGAACGTCTCCTTCCCCAAAATTTAATGATTCTATTGCCAGCAATCCTGCATGATGGAATACATCTCTTTATCATAGGTGGGGTACTTCTAAATTAGATCGGGAAGTGTCTCACTATGATAGGCCATTGGATGCCCATGCTAGGTGAGGACTGAACAATATCATAGTCGAAGGCTTCTGTCTCAATTTCAAATGTTTGTTGCAAGTCTGGCACTGTGAGTACTAGTGCAGAGTAGAGGCGGTGCTTCAACTCAACGATCACCTTATGTTGGGACTTAGACAAATAAAAATTTACTTTTTCCCTTCCCTTGGTAATCTAACTCAAAGGCCAAGTGATATGGGAGAATCCCAACACGAACCTCCGATAAAAATTTGCAAGGCCCAAAAAGTTGCAAAGCTCTGTTAGAGTGGTCGGGGTTGGCCAATCCCAAATTACTTGGATCTTAGTTGTATCCACATGCACGCAACACTCATCTATGATGTAACCCAGATATTGGACCTAGCTCATGCCAAAGGTGCATTTCTCTAATCTGGCACACAATTTGTGCTATCGGAGGGTTTCAAGGAGCTGTTGAATGTGTTGCAAGTGTTCTTCCCAACTCTTGTTGAAGATGAGGATGTCATCCAGATAAACAACCACGAATGAGTTGGCGAAGGGCCACAAGATGTCATCCATTATCCTCATAAAAGTAGCAGGGGAATTTGTTATCCCAAAGGGAATAACCAACCATTCAAAAAGGCCTTCCTTGGATTTGAAGGTAGTCTTCCATACATCTGTAGATTCTATTGGAACTTGGTGATAGCCAAACTTTAGATTGATCTTGCTGAAATACTTAACCCCCTTGATTTGGTCCAGAAGGTCATCAATCCATGGGATTGGATACCTATTCCTCACAGTGATTTTTTTAGTGCCCGGAAATCAATGCAGAGCCTCCAAATCTCGTCCTTGTTGTGTATAATTATAATCGAGCTCCCACAAGGTGATTAACTTGTTCGGATGTTCCCTTTTTGCAGCAACTCATGGATTTTATGCTTGATCTCTACATTTTCCATAATGGATCAGTGATATATTGGCTTTTTGGGTAGAGGTTCTCTAGGAGTCAGATCGATTGAATGCTTGACTTGAGAGTGCAAGGGTATCCCTGTGGATGAGGAGAAGATGTCCCTATATTCTTCCATGGCCATATCCACCTGCTTCTTCTGCTTGGAAAAACCCTTTTTAGGGGCCATGGATGTGGCTACAATTTTCCCCTTAATTTGAGAGTGAATCAGAAAGAAAAAAAATTTCCCAGTCTGGGAGATGATCTCATTGCACTACTTAGCAGAGATCAAAGAGATGGCAGTATGTGGGGATACCTGGTATCCTGTATAACTTATTACCCAAATAAATAATAATATAGTGAGGTCTATACTCATATACAATATGTCACTTCCACAAGTATGGTTGTCCTAATAATACATCGCAAACTTTAAGAAGAGCAACATCACACAATACCTTATCTGCAAAGGGATTGAAGTTGTAGGGAAGGCGGCATTGTTGCCTGACGCAAAGATATTTTCCTTGGTGAATCCACCCAATGGTGTACAATTGTGGATGTGTTGTAGTCGGTAGGCCCATTCGCTTCACGACCTCTGCTAAAATGAGGTTCTTTTGGCTCCCGCTATCAACAATGAAATGCAACGGAGAACCCTTCACCCACATCTATGAGTGGAAGAGGGATTCCCCTTCCTTTGGATATTCACGTTCAATATTATAGATCTGCTTCCATTTTTCATTCCCCTTCTCAGGTTCTGAGTCAGAGTCGGAAAATGCGTCTGATTTAGAATCCTTTAGCTCGGTTACCAGTGATTGTTTGGCCCGTCACTCACTTGTGTTGTGAGTGGAGCTCTTATGGAATTCACACCATTTTCCTATGTCCTTCTTCATCTTTGTGGTGTTGTTATTTTCTTATGGCTTCGACGGGTTATCTTGTGTCACCCTGCCTTGGCTTTGTCCCTTGCTCTGCGGTTTGGGGGTGTCGTTCCCTTACTTCATATTTGCATATCCGAAATATTTCTTTTTCTGTTTAAACTTCCACTCAATATTGACAGTGTCTCAGTACACGGTGCCAAGCGAGGATATGTCTAGGAAATCCTTATCTTCCTAGATGTACCTTTGTAGACAATCGTGGTACTTGAGCACCACTTTTTCTCAGAATCCTTGATACCCAACTTCGTGCAAATGGTGTGAAAAACATTAGTAAATTCAAGCACGTCTTGGTCCCTTCCCTGCCGCAACATGGTCCACCTTATGTATTTATCCTCATATCTCCCAATAGGGTAGTACTGCTCCTTGATGGCGTCCCGAAAAAAATTCCAAGTGGGTTCGGTTGAAAATAGTTAGGGTGTATTTTCGTCCTTCTTCTCACAATAGGTTTCCCACTAGTCCTTGATGTGGGGGGAATATTTAAGAAGTGAAAAAGTAATTTTTTCCCCGATGGAAAAATCATGAACATAAAATATCCTTCCAACATATTTAACCATTTATCTACAGCGTCCTCCTCTATCTAACATTCAAATATGGTGATTTCAAATTTAACTTGTACCTTGAAGGGTGTGGCACTTCTAGAGTGTCTACTGGAAGGAGATGTGTCACCTTTGGGTAGCCGCTGAAGGATCTAGGAAAAATTTTCCATCATTGCATTCCTTTGTCACTCAAGGGTTTCTTCGAGCAAGGTTTTGAAAGGATCACCTGCCCCCTCGTCTTTGTTATCTTCCGCCATGGGAGGTCATCGATATTTGCAAGGTTGGTCTTGAAAATTTTCGACCAATTCGAGAAAGGTTTTGAAAGGATCACCTATCCCCTCGTCTTTATTATCTTCTGCCATGGGAGGTCATTGAGATTTGCAAGGTTGGTCTTGAAAAGATTCGACCAATTCGAGCCCTAACTCCTTATATGCCAACCTCATTGGGGACATGCAAAGAAAAACTGAGAAAGAGCAGACCAGTTTGAAACCACTGATCCAAAATTAAACAGGAACACAAAAAATTACAGATATAAACATAACTACAAAGATGCAATAGAAATAACACTTCATTTCATTAATATCAAATACTGAAATAATATTACAAACATAATGGAAATAAACTAGCTCAGGTGATGGTAGCTTATCTCTGAGAATAGATGTGGAAGCTACATGCCTTTTAACTATGTTAAAATGAGGCTCGAAGGCCTATTTATTATTAACAAACAATGGAAAACCTTAAACATCCAAAACCTAACCCTATGAGATAAAGCACCAAAACTATGGGCCTTGTTTGGGTAAATTGGTACATCAACTTCCCAGGGTTGTAACTTTGGCATACGATCTCCGTTTGACGAGCACAATACCTCGTTACAAATATATGTCCGAGGAATACAAATTTCAAGTGGAAAAAATTAGTTAGAGCCTCATTTTTACCCTTGTCTTCCCAAAAAAAAACATCATTTAGGGCCTCAAAATGACACTGGTAGTTCAGGACTAGAAAAAATGTCAAAAATAGTAAATTGTGCTACAATTAAGGAAACTGAAACACTGAAAGAGATAGTGGGGGGGGTCCAAGTGGAATAGGCGGGTGTCCACAAACATCCACTTTGATCAAAATTATATGTAGGAAAAACTCAAGTCCATTGTACCAAGTTATCCTCGTTAGCTAAGAATTTGAAGGAGATTTCAAGGTATTTTTAGGAGGTTTCTTTCAAACATGTTTATAAAGAGCACAAATTCACCATGATTCCATTTCTAAAAATGATTTATAGTTGATGGAAAAACATATCATTGAATATGAATATCAAATTGAGTTTTTAGTCTACTCTAAGTCCACTAATATTTTGTATCTTTAATCCTTTTTCTAATTGAGTTTCTATAAAAAAATTATAAACTTTGATTTGGTGCTTAAATGCTTTGATAAAATATAATATAATTTATAATGAATAATTAGTAAAATTATAAAATTATATGAAATTGAATGTTGAAAAATGCAGCAATAAAATCTCAATTTTATTTTTCCTTGATTAAATTGAGAAAATTTGAATTTCCACATCAACAAACAACTTGGATGTAGTTAAATAAGGTTACATGGCTCTTGTCACTCAGTTAGCTCAATAAATTGAGTTAGAGGAGTTAGAGTTTATTTAAGAATGTGTGATTGCTAATTTGTAGCAATCAAGGTCAGTTATTTGAAGTTTTTTTCAATTAAATTAATTCTAATTGTTGGAGAAACTAGTGGAAGGTCAGTTGTGCAGTGGGACTTCAATAAAACTCAATGATCATCCAGTTAAATTATCAATCAACCAAAAATATCTAGTGCATGCAGATAATTTGAGTTCCCCGACTATGGTGGAGATTCCAAGTTAGTGTAACATCAGTTGTAGACTAGTCTTGAGTGTACATGTGTTGCATGCAGTTAGATGATCAACCTTGGGAATTGTGCAATCAATTTGAGGATTTTCCTAAATAATAGGGGCCTAATTTTTCAAGGAAATAGGGGCTCAATTGAAGGAAAAATTTGACCAATTCTGGGCAGAGCTTCTCAGTGATCAGAGAGATAGGTCATTCACTTGTAGCTTGTGCTCGATTGAGAGAGAAATTGTAATATATATCTATTCATCATATTAATGCAAGCATGCATTGGGGGTTTTAGTACATTGTTTTCCCCAGAAAAAAATATCGTGTGCACCTGTGTTATTTCCCATTGGATGTTTGTGATTTATGTTATAAGTTGTGAATTTAATTCCGCAGAGCAATAGAGTAAGTTTGTGTCTTGTGATTTTTATTAAAATTTCATGAGCAGTTGCAAATCTAAATCATAATTTCTACATGGTATCAGAACAGGATTCACATTAGAGCAGGAATTTCGAAGTTGTTTCTCAGGAAGCTCTAATTTGCAGTTTAGTGTAGTAGGATCTCTTCAGAGCTGATAATATGACCTTCAACAAGCTAAGGCTAGAGTATTCCTTGGAAGCTAGATCATCGCATGGAGGTGGTATTGGATGACAATGGATTGCTAGAATATGTCAAGACAAACATTCCAAAACCATGGGCATTTGATGCCCAGAACCTTGATCAGTGGAAGAAATATGTATGCAAAGTGAGGATAATAATATTGGAGGGAGTACAGAATCACATTCTCTCAAATATCCATGGAAAATAAACTTTTTTCACAATGTGGAAAGTACTGACATAATTTTTCAAGAATAGAAGTGACCACAGGAAGCTGGAACTCAAGGATAAACTTCAAAATATAAAGATGCAGAAGAATGGCACTATTCCATAGTATCTGATAAGGTTCACACAAGTTCGTGATGAACTTGGTGGGGTTGTTTTTAATGTTGCAGAAGATGACTTGGTAAGCCTAGCCCTTCTAGGCCTTCGCAAGAGACGGCATAGCTACTAAGATTTGGTGAACGGGAGGGAGAAACTACCAAATTGGGAAATTTTATGGTTTTCTTTGGTACAGGATGAAATAAGGAAAAATACCAAAGAAGGGACTTCATCCAAGGGTGAGGATGAAGAAAAATTTTCACTGGATGGAAAGGGAAAGTAGGGAAAAGGGAAGAAATCTCAAACCGAAATAGAATCCAACCAAGGGGGAAAGAAGAAAGACTTGTCCAAAATTAAATGCTTCAATTTTCATGAACTCAGGCACTATGCTAGGAAGTGTCCACACAAAAATGCAAGCAAGAATACTTCAGGAGGAGAATAAGGTGAAGCTTTGACTTCATAGTTTGAGCTTTATTTTACCCTTATCACATGCATGAAAAGCATAGTGATGGGGAGCATGTGGTACTTGGACTCAAGGGCGTCGTTCCACATGATAGGGTGTAGAGAGTATTTTAGTGACATGGAGGAGAAATATTTGTAGATTCACATTGATTTGGGGGACGATGGAAGGTATAACGTGAGTGAGGTTGGTATAGTCACCTTTCAAAGGGAGTCGGGATATCTTATCAAACTCAAGGATGTCATGTTCGTTCCAAACCTACAGACAAAATTCATCTCTATTGTAGTTTTGGAAGACTGTGGTTATGATGTGATATTCAGCAAAGGAAATGCACCTTTTATACATGTAGCCATGGGACAGGTGAAGAAGATCTGGGTTTGGGTGAAGAACCTATATAAGCTAGATGTGGAAGACTGTGCTACATTAAGCACTAAAGCAGAGAAAGTGCAGGGTCACGATGTTAGTAAACGTTGGCACAAAATACCTAGCCATTTCCATCATGGTTCCTTGAATATTATGCATGAAATAACCATTGGCCTCCCTAAAGGAGCACTTGAGCAACAATATGTATGCAAAGGATGTACCTTGGGGAAGTACACAAAATCCACATTCCATGATCGGGACAATAAAGCACATAAAATCTTGGAAAGGATCCAATCTAATGTTTGTGGACCTTTCTCAAAAGACTCCACTGCTAGACACAAATATTTTATCATTTTTATTGATTACTTCTCATATAAGTGTTGGATCTTCTTCATGCGGAAGAAAGATGATACATTCTCCAAGTTCGTAGAATTCAAGGAACTAGTTGAGAAAGAAAACGACAAGAAGGTGAAGGCTCTCAGGAGTGATAATGGAAGTGAGTACATGTTGACTGAATTCAAAATCAAATGTGTGAAAGAAGGCATTCGACGAGAGCTGACAGCACCCCATAACCCATAGAAGATTGGGGTGGATGAGTGAAATAATCGTAGCATTGTGGGAGTTGTGAGGGCTTTGTTGCATGACCAAGGCCTACCACTGCATTTGTGGGCAAAGGCATGCAATAAAACATTCTATTTGTAGAATTGGAGTTTTCATCGAATTCTGGGCATGATTACACCGGAGGAGGCTTTCTCAAGGATAAATTCGGATGTTTCTCACATTAGGATTTTTTGAGCCTCTGTATACTACCTTGTCTCCAAAGAATCAAGGAATAATCTTGATCTAACATCAGAATTGGGGTTATTTTTGGCTTACACAAAAACTCCTCACAAATACCATGTGTACTTTCCATCCTTCAGAATGATAATTGTTTGAATGGATGTAAAATTTGATGAGGATAAAGTGATGCAGTGCTCTTTTGAGAGGGAGCTTTAGATCCCTCTAGAGGAGGATATTTTAGATTCAAAGGAGGAGCATCAAGAAGTTTTGGAGCAGCCAAAAATTTAGGAGTAGAGATTTGAGACATCCACTCAAGCATAACCATCCAAATAAGGTATAAAAAGGACCAGGGAAGCTTATAGACTTGTGCAAGATGCGAGGGAGAATGTGGGAGTTCCTTCATATTTGCACAGTTAGAGAAGGTCGCCTAATCAGTACACTTGCTACATGGCTCTAATGACTGGGCTTGTAGAGACTGAGCCATCCTCTTAAGAAGTAGAGAAACCTATATGCTTTGATGCAATGGTGGAAGAGTATAAATCCATTCTAAAGAACAATGTTTGGGAAGTGATCCCAATACCAACATATAAATCAATTTTGGGTTTGATATGGATTTTCAAGGTAAAGCTGCATGCAACATATGAATCATAGAGAAGTATAAAGATAGGTTTGTGGCCAAGGGGTACTCTCAAGTTGAGGGAATAAAAAATTAGGATACCTTTTCTCTTGTAGCAAGGTACTCATCCATCAATCAATTCTTGCTCTGGTTGTGCAAATGGGGTGGAAGATCCACCAGATGGATGTAAAAATAAAATTTATTAATTGGGTTATTAAGGAGGAGGTGTACATCGATAAACCAAAGGGTTTTAAGGCATTTTATTGGGAGTATCATGTGTGTGGACTCAAGCGAGCATTGTATAGTCTCAAACAAGAACCATGTGATTGGTACACCAGGATCGATAGCTATCTCACTGGTTTCGGCTTCACCAAAATTGAAGAAGATGCAAACCTCTAACATATCTTGGTCGAAGGTAAATTTATTAATATTGTATTATACGTTGATGATTTAATTTTAACTGGTGATAAGAATTTGATCAGAACTTGCAAGGAGGACCTTGCAACGGAATTTGAAATGAAGAACATGAGTCGCATGCACCAATTCCTTGGGTTGGTAGTATGGAAAGGAAATGGGGAACTATTTTTGTCTCAAGAAAAGTATGCAAATGAGATATTATAGAGATTATGTATGGAGTGTTGCAAACCCATGGAGGCACCTCTAGCGACCAACTAGAGGAAGGAGGATGCCACTTCAAGTGAAGAAGTGGATGCTACCATTTATTGGCAGCTAGTGGATTCCCTGATGTATCTTGTGAAAAAAAGACCAGATATGTGCTATGCAGTCAACCAGTTGATCCAAGATATGGTTAGGACAATCAAATTATATTGGAAGGCATCTAAGCATGTTTTACGGTACCTCAGAGACACTACCTAGTTTGGACTATGGTACAGACAGACATAGGGAGTGAACATTTTTGGATTCACAAATTCAAATTAGGCGGGGGAGTCCATTAGATCGAAAGAGTACATCAAGTGGAATTTTCAGTGTTGGGTTAGTAGAATTTTCCTGGAACAACAAGAAACAAAGATTTGTGATGCTCATCTCGGCAGAAGCAAAATACATGGTTGCAAGTCAAGCAACATGTGAGGCTATTTGGATGAGAAAGATACTTGTGGGACTGTTTGGTTAGATGATGGATCCAACTGTCATCTTGTGTAATAATCAAATTTGAATCAAGATCTCTAATAATCATGTATTTCACGATCGATCCAAGCATATAGATATCTAGTATCACCATTTATGGGATTGTGTGCAGAGGGAGATAATGTTGCTACAATACATTTTGACGGATGAAAAAGATGTTGACATTTTGATAAAGGCCTTTTCAAGAGGGAAGTTATATCTCCACAGGTGTAGGATATAGGTGGTTGATAATCCCTTTCTTGCTAAGAGGGAGTGTTGAAAAATGCAGCAAGAAAATCTCAATTAGAGTTTTCCTTGATTCAATTGAGAATTTCCACATCAACGGACAAATTGGATGCAGATAACTGAGGTGACATGGCTCTTGTCACTCATTTAGCTCAGTAAATTAAATTTAGAGGAGTTAGAGTTCATTTAAGCATGTGTGGTTTCTAATTTGTATCTATCAAGGTCGGTTATTTCAAGTTGTTTTCAGTTAAACTAGTTCTAATTGTTGGAGGAAATAATTGAAGTTAAGTGTGTAGTGGGACTTCATTCAAACTTAGTGATCATATAGTTAACTAATCAATCAACCAAAAATAGCTAGTTCATGTAGAGAATTCGAGTTCCCCAGTTATGGTGGAGATTCCAAGGCAGTGTAACATCAGTTGTAGAGTAGTCTTGAGTGTATAGGTGTTGCATGCAATCAGATGATCAACCTTCAGAATTGTGCAATAAATTTGAGGAGTTTCCTAAATAATAGGGTCCTAATTTCTCAATAAATTTCACAAGGAAATAGGGGCTCAAGAAGAGGTAGAATTTGACTAAGTTTGGGTTAGATATTCTTGGTGAGAAGAGAGATAGATTATTCACGTGTAGGTTGTGCACGATTGAGCTATCTATATTAATGTTGGACATTGGTTTCAACGATCCCCATGTGTTTCACGACATGGACTAACTGCCTCTCATGGATCCTAACTCTGGCGATTGTAGCGGATACTAATGCCTGCGGGTTTTGGTATAACGGAAATCGTGTTTCCAACAATTGGTTTCAGAGCGACGGGTCTCGAGTTCAAAACTCACCCAGCTCGCATTGGGGGGGAGATTTTTGGACATTGGGTTCAATGCTCCCTGTGTGTTTCGTGACATGGACTAACCACCTCTCGTGGATCCTAAATCTGGCAATTGTAGTGGATACTAATGCCTGCAGGTTTTGGTCTAACGGAAATCATGATTCCAACAATTAATACATCTTTATTCATCATATTAATGCAAGCAAGCATTGGGGTTTTTAGAAGATTTATTTCCCCGAAAAAAGATATTTTTTGCATGTGTGTTATTTCTTATTACATGTTTTTGATTTATATTTTAAATTGTGAATTTAATTCCACAGAGTAGTAGATTATCTTTGTGTCTTGTGATTTTGATTAAAATTTCATGAGCAGTTGCAAATCTACATCATAATTTCTACATTAAATGATATGTATAGATAATGACACCAACTTGAATAATATACATAATGCATTATATCAATATGTTAATGGTGTTGGAATTCCATCAACTAAGTGGGTCTCCCGGATATGTATTCCCAACTAGACCTCGCACCATTTGGAGTAGGAGCCCCATCCGGAGTATCAGGCTGACCACCATAACTCAAAGGTTTTCCTTGGCTTCAATGAGTAACATAATATATTATACACATAACCCTTGAAACAATAAAGTAAGTTGACACCATGAATCACACATTTTCATTGCATAAAAGGAGACTTCCACGAGAGGGAAAGAACGAGTGAGCCTCTAGAAGGAAAGTAATAGTATTATCTTAAGTGATACACACAACAGCGGGGAAAGATTTGTTAATTAACCTGCAAATTAGTTCACAATATAATAATGATTCATGAAAGAAAATGCAACACACATTCAACAAGATGGATACCAAATCCAACGAAATAGTTCATTTTCTTTAGTACGTATGAACATAACATATACTGCAATCATCTAAGTAATAGTCTCAAAAAACTCACGATACATGCATGAAAGTGTGTCGACTGAATTAGATTCAGATAATTAGGTTAAATTTCCAAGTACACAATTAAAATGGTGAAGCACTAGCTCCAAAAGTGGAACATTAATTCACTACTTTCTCCTCAAGGAATGATCTTCTCTCCAATGCCAAACTAAAGGAGCCAAGGCTAGCTCTCAAAATTGAAAGCCTCCAAAAGAATTTTTCTTGAGTTATGAGGTTTTTTTATAACAAGAGGAATAACCTTTTATATACCCTATGAGCCTTGAGTTACCCTCATGAATCTTGGACTCCTAAGTGACCTTTAAAATTTTATTGACTCTTTGGTCCAGGTGAGACTTTTCATATTCAATGTGTGACTCTTGGACTTCCACACATTTACATTTTATAATTTTCTTGAAAATACATAATTGCATTCCACATCGTGTGGCAAGACCCATTGACACATATTACATTGTGATGACACTTATTCAAACCATAACTTAAAAATGATGACATCGAACTTCATGATGATGTTGCAATGCCATGTTGTTCTCCTTGTTGCTTTGACTTTGACCTCTCCATGATATTTCTTTGCTTGTTCTTAATTTTCACCCTCTAAAGGGTCTAAATCAGAGTTGGAAGCTTCCAAGCTAATAGTAGATTCCATCACTCTATCATGATCCAATATTTCTTTTGGGTTCTTCATGATGGTTCCTCTTTGTGATTCTTCTCTGTAATTCCTTCTCTGTTCCCTCTTCTTGACATATTCCTTGAGCATCACCTTGCCCTATTGAAGTGGTACACCTACTAATGAATATTACTCATGACAAGGCAAGATAAATCTAGAAAAAAATTATTCTACCTCTGCTTTTCTCATGGAAGAGGCTAATTGTGATGGGTATGTGCAGGAGCTGAGAGGGAGAGGCCTTCCTGGGCACGGCGTACAGTTGTAGGAGGTAAGCAGGAAGTGGTTTTTCACTAGACATTTTCACTACACTAGGAAATTGAAGCATGCAAGGGTGTGTTTACAGTGCTTGCAGGTAGGGACTAGGAGGTTAGGGAGTGAAGCTTCCCAAAGAGAAAGAGGGAGAGCATAGTGCAGTTTTTAGTTGCAATGACTCAGTGGTGTTGATCTAAATTTGATTTTTATTTTTTCTATGCTAATTTCATCTTCATATTTAAAAATTAATTTTATGATCTTATGCTTTATTTGCATGGTTTTCCTTGGTGTTTATGTGTGCCAAACAAGTAAATGAGTTGAGTTTTCAAGTTAAATTCAAGAGCATAAAGCATGAAAAACAAATGTTGAACAACAGCAATAACAAGTAGAACAAACTATCACAATTGATCCATCAACACAGTTTTTTATGAAGGAGTTCACCCCTCCTGGGCTACATCTCATTGATCCAGCTTCCATGGCTTGGGCCTCTGTATTAGCTCAAAAGTGAAAAATGTGTTATTTAAATTCACCTACAGCTCCTAAAAACTACTTCAATGAGTCCATAATGTCCAAATCTATCAAAAATGACTGTTCTTTTTCTCATTTTGGTCACAAATTGCAAAAGATATGGCCAAAACCATTTTTCTTAGTAAACTGGAGAAGACTCTAGTTAGGACTGCCAAATTTGGGGGCAGCGCTGAAATCGGTGGAACTGCCAAAATTTACGTTGTTTTAATCTGTTGTTTAATTATGGATAAGATAGTATTAACTTAAGATAAGCTCAATATTATGGCGCATAAACGCGTTTAGTGGGAGTGCTTTGATAAGGTTATGTGGCAAGGACAGATGGGAAGGGGGTTGGCACCTCCTTCCCGTCATCGGAGTAACTATATGAAAATAAGTATATATGGTGGACATATATTATTAATAACTGCTCATGTGACTCATTGGTAAGCCCGTCTATTGGCGCGAGGGAGGTCGAAGGGTCGACCCCGACCTTCGCCCATCCCTTGTATAATTTTGCTCCAATACTATATGCGCACCCAAACTTTGGAATTAAAATATGTGCCCATATACCATATGGTTAGAACCTTTGATATATGCCTCCCAATATGTGCCAACTTCGGACTTTGGGTTAAAAATTAATATGCAGACATTGATAATATGTGTTTTAGACTATGGTTTGTAAATGCATGCTAACCTGTAATATATCAAACCTTTGAACTTTGAAGTATATGGTTTGTAGATGCATGCCAACCTGTAATATATCAAACCTTTTAACTTTGAAGTATATAAAACCTTTCGACCACCATGTTAAAATGAAATTCGAATTTCAGACTATGGATAGTGTCCACCAGAGGGGGCATGTGGCAGCCCTTGGCTGCACCACGTGCCAGCCTCTGGTTGGGCTGTCCCAAACCATAATATAAAAAATAATTGAATTCAACCTTAGGAGCAAAATCATAAAAAAAAAATCACCTTCAAACCAAACTGACGAATCCTTTAGTGACACTTGTCACAATGTCATTGGGCGAAAATGAAGAATGTTCCCAGAATATACCTTGTATGCTAATTAGGCTTCCATGACATCCTTTTGTCCTGTTCTGCAAAAATTTTAGTTGTTTAGGAAAACGAACATCAGTCTTTATCTTCTTCATCCAGACTCTATTTTCGACGAAATGAATTGTGTCGGATTCTTGGCGACGAGCTCTTTGTTGTCGTTCAGTTTCCAATCAATTATGA
The DNA here is from genome assembly GCA_034641835.2 of Pinus albicaulis. Lineage (NCBI taxonomy): Eukaryota > Viridiplantae > Streptophyta > Pinopsida > Pinales > Pinaceae > Pinus > Pinus albicaulis. The sequence goes on along the minus strand of CM076570.1, from coordinate 107,145,741 downwards.
GCACTTTCATTTTTGATATTTTACTCTGAGAACCTGATCAGGTGTCTCACTATTGACTAGAAGTGTGCACTGCGTAGTAGAGAGGGAGTCTGAGCAGGGGCTCTACGCAGTGGGAAAGTCTAGTAGACAAGGGTTGATGGCTTGTTGACTAAGATTACGCAATGCGCAGTGAAGTAAGGTAGGCTTATTTTAATGCACAGTTCCCTTTAGCAGTGATCTAGGAGAGGTTGCAATATCCAATAGAACTGTGACATGTGCTTGGGAGGTAGGAAGGGCTCAAGATTGGGTGTATTTTTCAGGGGTAAACATAGGGAGGCTGAGAGATTGTGCTTCAAATTACACAATGGACTTGTGAAGGAGGAGGTCCTTAGGATGGCACAACGCACAGTTGCAAGAGACAAGAGATGCGTCACTACTGACTAAGAATGTTAAATTCACTCATCTAGTATTTGGGAGACTAGGTGTGCAAAAGGTGAGGACAGGAGAAAGCGTGAAATTAGCTAATTGTGAGATCAGTGGAACAAGAGGGAAGAGAACACACAAACAAGTTCCAAGACGAGATCACACACATGAATTCCATCAAACACAAGCCATAAGGATTCATATTATTTTAAATCATCATGCGTACCTTGAAATGATAGCAAAGCGACACTTATTTCTAAGAGCGAGAGTTGCAACGTAGCATTGTGACACTTAGAATACAAGTTGTTGCACAAGTGATGACTGCGACCAAAAAGTGCGCTAATTTGTGCGAATGTTTCTAGCTTTTATTATTATGATATATATGACCATATAATGCAAAATATTGTTCTAGATATACCTCTAGTGATTTTCAAAGTTGCAAAATATACAAGAGTGAAAGTCGTTAAAAACGACACTTGCAATAGCAAGGCAAAGTGAAAACAACACTTGTAAAAGCTAAAGAAATTAAAAGAGACACATTCCAAAGAAAATATAAAGTGAAAAAGACACTTGTTAAAGTGAAAACAAGAAAAAATAACAACCGCAAAAGTGAAAGCGACACTTGCAAAAACAATGATGTTCAAAAGCAATAGTTGCGAAAACTCACTAGAATAGTAGTACAATCGCAACCAAAGTGAGGGGATTGTCAAATGATATTGCGCACTGACTGCCGGCATGAGTTGCACAATGTATTTTAATTATGGAATACAAATTCACTATCAACAGTGACTGTGCAAGCACTATGACTAAACATGGCTCAAGAATTATTCCTAGAGATTACGCCAGCTTTACTTTCAGGAGCTACATAATACCTATCCAAGATTGCATAGAAAGAAGAAAATTTATGAATTCATCAAGGACTAAGAATGTGTGAGAAAGTGACTTTGACACTTAAAACCTGATAAGAAGACTCGATCATTTAAAAAATATCAACTGACCATGAAGTGACCATGGAACGACAGATCACAAGATCCTCAATGGCTCCACAATTCACGTGTAGGAAAAAAATTTAAAGGGTGTTAGATGCAGTGTCAACACAATATCAAATGTATTTTAAATTATCTTGAAATCGTAATCATGAATCATATAAAAGGTGATTTCAATTATCACAAAATGAAATATATTTAATTCTTTTGAAATGAAAATCATGCATCATATGGAATGTACTTTTAATTCTCATGAAATTACAAACACAACTTTTTGGGTTGGGAAAATTATTTTATCATAAATTAACAATGTGGAGTTTGTGCGGGGTGGTCACACTTTCATAATTGGTTGATCATTCGGTTTCCCCTCAAAATTATAGATTTTTGGAAAGATAAAAATGAGTAGTAGACAATAGGGCCACTAAAACATTTAGATGGCCCACCAGCAGGACAAATTTTGCCTCTCGCTTTATCAAATCACTAGCCTCTTACCAATTATCGATTAATATAACATGGTGAACAAGATTGGAATTTCAGGAAAGGAAAGACATGGAAAAAAATATATTGTTAAATAACTTCATCTTGGCAAGGTATATATTCTCTTACTTCGTAGCTACTTTTCAAACTTAGGATCGAATCTAAGCTCGCTAAATCTGTGGTTGATACTAGGTCAATAGTAATATTTATAATTTTGTGTTATATTTTCATATGGGTGACCTATAATGATTGATAATTGATGTCAATTTTTTCTTAGGTTTATATAGAGGTGGCCCATGATGAATGATAATTGGTTGGACGTTGACAAAGGATGGATTCATGAAATCCATCATTTGTGATTTTGTTGAGTATAGTATGGATTCAACTCAGATAAACTTGGCTAGATTTGGAGAGGGTGTGAGTACAAAACAACTTACAAAATTCCTATAAAGCAATGTTCGAGTGGTATATGGATGAAATTGGATAGATTTAGAGAGGGTGTGAGTACCAAACAACTTACAAAATTCATAGAAAGAAATTTTCAAATGGTATATACATGCAAATAGAATACCATCATGGATTTCTCCATTTACTTATCCAAACTTGAAAAACTCCAACACTTAAAGTTACAATTACTTCGTTAAGAATAGTGGCACCTCTAAGGTCCCTCCCCACACCTTTGTTTTGTTTGTAGCTCCTAGTGTTTTTAATGGGGGAGTAACTATTAGTGACTATGGGAATCTCATATTCCATGGTCATCCTCTCAAGGTTAAGGTTGTTATTGAAACCTCCACTAGATTACATAGAAGGAGAAAATCTCCCTTCTTTTAGATTTTCTCATGTTCTACTTGAGATTGGTTCACTGCTAAATCTCAATGAATTTTATGTGGCCTGGAGAGCACCCATTTCTGGTGTCAATTTTCATGTGGAACCATTTGATAGAAGGTGAATGATTTTACTTATTCGAGATCAGTTTCTTAGTAAGGAAACACTGATAAAATGTGATTTTAAGATAAAATTTCTTGTTAGATACATTAGGAATGTGAGGATTGTAAATAAAAAAGGAACCATAGTTATGTTGTTACAAATATAGGTGCCTCACTGGATATATTATAAGACCGTAGACGATGATATTTATGTCTGTGTCCCTTTTTCTTTATTCGATGATGAGGGTCCTTCGATTCAAACCCTAGACTTCAGTGCTAAAAATGCATTGGACATATGCTTGACCTATAAAATTGTTTTATCTCTTTTCATGGGTTATATAATGGAAAATGCTATGGATTATTTCAAACAAGATCAATTATTGTATGAAAATTCACCTTCTCGTATTTTGAAATTTAATCGGGAGCCAGATGTGTATGTGTCCAAAAAGGTATTTTTTCACCTTGCCACACCGCCCAAGAATTCATTTTGAGATCATATTCCTTCCGAATGTTATTGTACACAAAGGTATTTTCAATTATCACAAATAACTCTTGAGTTATATAATTTTTTAAATCCCTCTATGACACTAGCCAAGTTGAGTAACTTGGCACTCATGCACGTGCTTGCCTACACCAACCCAGTTATTGATGCATTTGGAATATTTAAAGTTGCTCTTAGCTGGATTTCAATGAATCTAAAACTCCTTAAGAATCCAAATATAACTAAGGAAACTATTGAGGTGAACATATTGATCAATTACTCCTACAAAATCTTATTGTCTTCCTCTAGAAGTGGAGTTGTCAAACAAATTTTTTAAGCATTTCAAGAAGTTTTTAGATCAATTTCCACAAGTAAATTTCATGGATGACAACATGCAAGAAATTTCTTCGATGGTGTTAATTCTTCCTATAGCACCCATCATTAAATATGTTTCTTTTGGTTCTACTACATATAGGACCACTATTTTTAAGTGAGTGAAGAAAATACTCCATAAATATTTTTATCTTTGTAGACGTAACTAATTATTTCCAAGATTCTCCGCAAATCAGTTGAGAGACCATTCTACATGGTTCTTTGCTAGTGGGGAGGATTATTGCAGTCCAACAAATTAATAATTGGATGGGGAACTTCCCTAAATACAATGTTTCCAAGAATGATGCAAGGATGGGTCAATGTTTTTCTTCCACCTATTTCATGGTGTAAGTTCCATTAAAACAAGTTGAGGACCTTCCAGGTATTAAAAGGAATTGTTATGAATTCTCTGATGGCAAAGTAAAAATTACATCGGTTCTTTCCAAGGAAGTTTCTCAAATGTTATAGTTGAATTTCAACCCTCCCTTAACCTTTCAAATCTTGTATGAGGAGACAAAGGTGTGGTTGCAACTTGGGAATCATATTTAAATTGCAAATTTAAGCTCTCAGTGAGATCGAGTAAGAAGAAATTTGAATCTAAACATATAATTATTGAAATAATTACTTGGACACATTTCCTTCCATCCTTTTAGAATGAGTAGATTATTACTTGGTTGTCATCCTTGTTGGTGCTTGACAGTGCTTTTCAAAATTTACAATATTCAATGGTTGAAAAGCTTAGTCAGATGTGGTATCACTCTCCCCAACTTCCTAGGCTAAAAATAGGAGTGAAGAAAGGTAACTTAAACCAAATTTTAGCTAGGTAGCTAGCCCTACCTAACCAGAGAGGGCTCTCTCTGTGTCACTTTTTAGAATATTCAATTTTAGGCTGAGTACTATATTTTAGGCTATACATGAGTCAATATGTTTTGAAATTCATTTAATAATTTGTTTGCTAGATAAAAATAATGATCAGTGAAACTAAAGCTAATTTCAAAGACTGAATTGCAGAGAAAAGAGTGAGGCAAGATAGGCAAACTATTTTAGCACAATTAAGTTTTCATTTGTTTATAGTGGTAGAAAAAAGGCATGGGTCTGAATGAGCATTTTACTAAATTAATTCATTTGAATAAAAGACGCATTTTTATAAATCTTAATAAACAGAACATATAACTGATCTATGTTTATAAACTGATAAAAATTTTACACAGAAACTAATATGGAAATGAAATAATAGAGAGAAAAACACAGTGCTCAAAAGAAATACCACATGAATCTCACAATATTTTTTGCAACTTCTTTGATTTCATTAAAATATACAATAGCTCCATGGTAATAAATAGAGTCTCAGAAAACTCAATTATACAACCTCTAATACTTTGTACAATGAAGTCTTTACAGAAAAATAAAAATTACAACAGATTACATAGAAGGCTATCATAACAGATAACGCTTTATTTGCCAAACTAAATTCTAAATGCAACATGGAAATAAAGTTGATTTGTTGTGTTGGCATTTCTCTAAATAAAAACATTTGCTGAAAGGAGAGAATTATAGGTTGTGTTGGCTGTCAACTGACTGATGATCTAGAAGAGGTTGAATTTTCTTTTTTTACCACTTACTCTTGATATTCACACAAATTTTCCTAGTGCTCTTCATCAAGGATGGCCAATTTTATTACCTTGAGGTAAACTTCATATGTTTCAGTGTATTTATAAAAATTGGGCCTCACCACAAAAACATGTTTTATCTCATACTTAATATAAATGTCATTGATCAGTGTTCCCAACAACGCCCTTCCAGTCCTTGTGCCTTTGATATTTGAAAATTTGGCAGTATCCATGGAAATTTCTTGAATTATTCTCCCACAATATTCTATGGTCGTCAATTAATCATTAATTTCTTTTGTGTCAGAGGATCTATTCTGCTGAAAAACCTCTGAACTGTGATCTCCAGACTGTGACATTTCTCTTCAAGTTGAAGAATTAAATTCTTCTTTGTGAGCACCTTCTTTACTTCCAGGATTTTTTTTGTCCTATCATCTATGCCCAATTCATCCAGCTCATACCTGTTCTTTGAATTCAGAAATTTAATAATATTGTTTTTTGTAGCAAGCTTGTCTCCCAGTTGTGCTTTGATTGTTGCAATGGCCTCATTCTCTTTCTGGATCAACTCCTTTTGTTCAAATATAATTCACATACTTGGCCAAATTTCACTAATATATTATGTGATGTCTGCCCACAGTATTTCTTTTACTTGGCCCAAAGTATTTCCAATAGTTGATTCCTTTTGTTCTTTCTGCAACCTCTCGATTAACTTCTTAGCTCTCTGTGCTTCATAATCATGTGAAATTTCATCTTCAGATTTCTGATATTGCAACAATTTTACCTGATCCTATAATTTATTCATCTCCTCTTCGTGAATTGACATATTATAAACTACTTTAGTGAGCTTCTCAGCTAAATATGCAGTACTTGTTGTAGAAGATGCGGCAATAGGAATGACTGCAAGAGTCACTACTTCTAAAGGAAATTTAGATGCTTTTGCTACTAGTTCCTTTTCCTTTATCATTTTTTCTAGCTCTGGTTCCATATGCTTTATTTGAGCATTCTATTCCATAATCAACTTCATCATTTCTGTCTTCTTGGATTCAGTCTCTTCAATATCTTTTTCCAAACGATCTTCTTTAGCTGGAATCTTCAATTGCTTCCTCAATGTTGCTATGTCAGCATTTTTCTTTTTCATGATTTCTTATACTGCATTGACATTGGAATGATCATATCCAATTTTGATCACCAGGTCTTCTAGAGTTTTGATTCTTGTGTCATTAGAAAATGAAGAAACTTTCTCCATTTTCAGATGTGATTGTACATTATCCAATAAAACCTGCAATCTTGACAAACTCATAGCAGTGTTAGTGAGAGTGGATGAAATCATCTCACAAATTAGTTTATGTAACTCCATTTTATCTATTGGATGTATCTCTTTAGTGTCAAACTCAAATGCAGTCCTTTTTTAATATGCTTCTGACTTTTGCTGTGGAATTTGTGCTTGAAGAAAAGTAAACTGCATTTTTCCATTTTCTAAATCAAAATCTGAGAGCCACCTGCTTTGAGAGCTTGGATTTTGTTTCCAAAACTGATTGTATGTGTTGGTCTTCAACATTTCATTCTTAAAATTTATCTCCCTGAAGGTGTCAAAGATAGTTTACTCCTTTTCTCCTGTAACAATTGTACTAGTTTGAATGGCTTTCTGTTAATCTTGAGAAACTGCTGAAGTAGTAGGGTTAGAAGTATTTTGATCACCTGCATGTGTGGAAGGAGGTGTCTTCTTTCTATAATGAATTTTAAATTCTTTGTTGGATGAATCAGTCATTGGAGATGATTGATCCTCTTTGATCCTTTTCCCTTCTCTTTCTTGTGCAATAGGAGTCTATAATGATGATGTAGACATTATTTTTTCTTCATCCCCCTATAAATTACCCACAGTCCATTCAAGTTGATTCATATATTTCTTAATCTCTGGTCTAGGTGTATGAAAGTATGGTGTATATTTGTTCTCTACCATTAGTTTAGAAATGACAACAACTAGATCATAAGACCATGTGAAACTGAGGCTAAACTGCATCTCTTTCAACAATTTATCTACTTCCTCCCCTGTTGTCTGTGTTTTGATTTTGAATTGTGATTTATTTTTAGCAGATACAAAAATCACTTCATCAGCATTAATCATTTGTCTAATGTACTCTAATGCAAAAATCCTCATAGGGAGAAATTTTGGCAAATTTTAAGGGGGAAGCTCACAGCCATAAACTCTGAGTTCTGTGCAGTTTTGATAAAGATACCAATCCCTTGTTCTAGATTGATATCATAGCTGCAATACCTTTTTGATTTATTCACTGATCTTGGGCTCTGTATTGCTATTCAATAAACTAAGTGCTTGATGAAGAAACAATTTTAAAAATTGTTTATATGAATACTCTTTTTGTTCCTTCATCACTAATGAAGTCCAGAAAATGATTGATTGTTGATTTCCTTCTTCATCCAAATTTTGTAAGGAAAACTTGAATTTGTCTCCCTGAGAATATAAGAACAAATAAACTAACATAGAGGCATATTTGAAGACCTCTTCAGTTGATAATTTGACAAACTGCTGATGGATATAATCTGCAATGAATTGACCGAAGTTGAATACGATGGAGGGTTTAGAATCTATGGAGAAAATAGACATGAATCCTATGATGGCTTCATCTACCCATTGGTCTGAATAATAACCAAGAAGGTAGGAAATTACTGTGATTATTTGTTTAGATATTTCAGGGAAAATGGATGATGGAATTGGAGGATTTTTCTTGGGAAATGGATCATTTTCAGTCATAAACAGATCAAGAGTTTGAGCTCTTTTTGAAAAATGTAACTTCTAATATATTTCAATCAGTTCTTCTTGGGAAAATGGTGTGGCATTCTCTATGATGGGGGCTTGCATCATTTTTTCAATGGTTTGGGCAGTGATGGTCACTAAAACATCTCCTGTAGGAGCGATAATAGCTCTTTGGTTGGGCATATATATACCAGGCTTGGCATCTTCTCACAAATTCTAGAGCACTATGGGTGTGAGGAAAAATATAATGTGGAAGGTTGGAATCCCATAGTATTATATCATCAGATTTATCTAATAATTTATCCTCTAACTAGCAATACATTTCAAATAACCCAAGTTCACAAAGGGTTTCATGGATCTTGTGGTTTCTTTCTACTAACAGTATGTGATGAAAGTCAATTGGAGGGTGTAGTAGAAGAATTAATGGTTAGTCTGGTCCTTTTTTCTTTGGAGGCATGATTGGCTCTGTTTGAAATGGCAAAAGCAAGAATTTCTGATGCAAAACAAAGGCTGAGACTGAGGAAAAGCTCTACAAATTAGAAGAATATTATCAGCTGCAAAGGAGGCTTTAAACAGTGGTAAGGTTGATTTTTAGAGTTACGTCAATAACTATGAATTTGTAATCATCTGCAGAGTAGAGAGAATAGCAGAATGAAGGTTTAAAATGGGTGTTTAGTGATGAATTTATGGACAATTCGTTTAATTCCCGTTGAAAAAGGCGTGATTACATTAGCCTAACAGTTAGGATTGAATTTATTGGCTAACAGTTATTGGAGAGCGGGAATTTATTTGATTAGGGAGTCCTTATTCCACATTAGCATAACATGAATGGTGGGTGGAGTGGTGGTTTCATTCGGTGGTTAAGCAGGATTTCGGAGGGGTACATTGGTAGTAAATGGTTTCATGCGAGGGGGGAGGGTGTGAAATCATACGGTTTTGACACGTAGCGGTGGGGTCGAGTTTTGAAACCACCCTTTTTGGACCCACCCCCCCCCCCACCCCTTCTCGACATTAAATTTTAGATGATGAGGGGGGGACGAAGTTGCATGTGGGCCGTCGGATGTGATTGGGAAGCAATGGATGATCGGTGAGATGGGGGGGAATTAGCATACGACGGAGTTAAATGAATGGTGGGGTAGAGGTATACTGAATGCGATGTGATATGGATGATTTATGAGTAGCGGTATGTGACGTGTCACATGAGTAGTGGGGGATAACGCATAGGATTAAATCATATGGTCTCGAGAGTGATTTCGAATTTTTGAAGAATAAAAATTTGATAAACATGTGATTTTGAAAATAATTTTATTCAGCAAAGCTCTTCATTTCTTCTTGAATACAACAAAAGAATAGTAAATTCTTATGACATGAAAATTTTATTTTGAAGTTAAAAAACCGACTTGCTCCTTCAACTAGACTTTTATGAATGAAATGGAGGTTTCACTGCCTTATTTTTAGTGAAAATTTTGAAGATTTTTCCATGGCCAGTTCTGACCCTAGATTTGACCTATATGAGATGAAGTGACCTGACTTTAGACCTCTAAGTGGTGATGAAAAGATGTGAAGGAACAACATATCAAGATAGGAGTTGTTCAGTGACCAAAATTATTGTTGAGAACTAACTGAAAAAGCAAAAAAATTTGAATAATGACCTGATGGAAATCTCTCAAAAGAGTTATTTTTTATCACTGATAAACTGACTGTAACTTTGGCTCCAGCTGGGGATGGAAGCTCCTTCAGGAGGTGTCAAGAACACCGTAGATCAGGTAGCCTTATCCATTAGGCCATGGAGTCAACTGGACTTCAAAAACATTAAAAAACTAGAAACTTTGACTAAAAACAACTGACTTGACAAGAGACTAAAAAATTTTGAATTTTTAAAGAAAACATGAATTGTTTGCAGAAGTCCCATAGCCTTCTCCTCGGGCTTCAAAATTTTGCAACAACTCCCTTATTTGTTGGGCATCAAATGTAAATTGTTAGTATATACAATGACAATGAATTTCTTTCTCAATATTTCAAGAAACATAATGCTTTAGAAACCTACCATTGATAGGTCCTCCCAGCACTTCCTACCCTTCAATATCTTCTAGCAAAAATGCATTGTTTCCTCTTAATGCTACGATCTTGTAAGGTCCTTTCCACATATTTTCAAATTTCTAATGCTTTCCCTTATCTTCATTTTTGCCATCCTGCCTTAGAGAAATATATCCAATCTTGAAGTCATCAGCCTTTGTTTTTCTGTCAAAAATATTTTTAATTTTGACATACAGCTTTGAAGTATTGTTGAAAACTTCATCTCTTGATTGTTTCAAATGTGTCATCTAGTTGATCCTTCTCTGAATTTCATTAGGCTCACTATCAACCTCTTGCAAAATCTTCATTACTGGAACAACCAAGGAAGAAGGGAAAATTGTGTCGAATCCATAAACAAGCTAAAATGGAGACATGTTAATTGATATTTTTGTGCTCACTCTATCATCCCACAGAGCATTTGTAAGCTTCTTATGCCAATTGCTTATGTTTTCCTGTAACATCTTCTTGATAATATTCACCAAATACTTATTAGATGATTTTGCAAGCCCATTTCCCTAAGGATAGTATGCAGTAGAATGACCAAGTATAATGAGATATCTATCACAAAAATCAATCATCTTCTTATATTTGAAAGCAGTTTCATTATTGGTGATAATCTTGTATGGGTAGCCAAATTGAGACAAAATATTATTTTCAAGAAACTGAATGATAACAGAATCATTTGCTTGCCTAGTGGGAATAGCCTCAATCCATTTGGTAATATAATATGTAGCAGTGAGAATCCATTTGTGTTGAGCTAAATATGGAGGATTAATTTCATCAATAAATTCAAGTCCCCATTTCTGGAATGGTGCTTGAACTTCAATTGATTTAAGAGAAAAAGGTAAAAGTTTCCTTTTTCCTTGAAACATCTGACACTCATGACAGCTATTAACTATTTTGTAGACATCAGAAAACAAGGTAGGCCAATAAAAACCTGCTCTCAAGATTTTATTCGTTATGGTTTTTCAATAAAGATGACCTCCACAGTCACCCTTATGGAAATATGTCATGAATTTCTCAACTTCACCTTCAACTAAACAGTTCAGCAATATTCCACCAGGATCTTTCCAGTATAGGACACCATTCGTAATTTAGTATTTTAGTGCTTTTAACTTCAATGATCTTGCTTTACTACTTGGCATGCCAGGAGGAGGATTCAAATGTTGCAGAATATATACAATATCAGCATACCATGGAGATAAAGAAAATATTTCAGCTATCTCAGATAATGTTTCAATAGTTTTTTTATTAGACAGTGCAGCAATGAAGTTTATGACTAAGGCATGAATATTAGAATCTACCATCAGCTTTGATAGGCCTCATCCTTTGATTAATTTTGTGGTCTTAATCTCTAAATCATACTCTAGCAAGGTTGCAATCCATTTTTCTCTACGACCTTCTGGAACATTTTGTGTGAGCACTTCTTTAACAATAGCATTTGGCACATAAGCAATGACATGGGAATGTAAAATGTACCCTCTAAAATCCTTCAATACTTTGACTAATGCTAAAGCTTGTTTCTCAATGATATTTTACTTTAAAGCAGTGTCTCTTATTTTTCTACTAAAGAAAGAAATAGGTTGTTCTGTATTTTGATTTTTCTTTTGCATTAAAACAGCAACAAGTGTATGCTCTGAAGAAAATGAAAAAATTATAAAATCAAGTGTATAATCTGTGCTAATGAGAATGGGAGCATGAGATAGAGCTAACTTGACTTGATTAAATGACTTATTTTATTCTTTAGACCATTTTACTTCAGTATCTTTCTTCAACATATCAGTAATTTGCCTCAAATTTTCAACAAGATTGGGAACAAATCTTCTCAGAAAATTAATTTTACCATTGAAAGATTGAATCTTCTTTTTGCTCCTAGGATAATCTAAATTTTGAATTTCTTCAATCCTTGAATGATCTACTCTTATGCCATCTTTAGATATAATATGCCCCAGCAATTTACCTTCTTCCATAGAAAAGAGGCTCTTCTTTGGATTTAATGAAATACCAAACTTTCTGCACTTTTTAAAGATTGTCTTTAAATGCTGCAAATGGTGTTCATCTGTCTTTGAGAAAAAAATGATATCATCAAGGTAAATAACCAAAAACAGATCTTTTTCATTGGCAAAATCAATATCCATTTCTCTTTGAAAGTTTGCCCCTGCATTTTTCAAACCAAAAGGAATTTTGGCATTAAAGAAAGTACACCAAGGTGTGGTGAAAGCTGTCTTTTATTGATCATCTGGGTGGATAAGAATCTGATTGTATCCTGAGTATCCATCTAACAAAGAAATTCTATATGGTCCAACTACCCTTTGCAGAATGTGGTCCATTTTTGGTAGTGGATAATAGTATTTTAATGATACTTTGTGTATATTTCAAAAATAAATGCACAATCTAATTTCTCATGTCTTATTTCTCACAGGTACTAGATTAGACATCCAGTCTGAGAAACAAATAAAAAAAATTATTCCAGCAAGGAATTGTTGAGAATGCAGCAATATGATGGAGCTTGGTGAAATGAAGTCGCCTTCACCAAGTGGGCCCACAGGCGAATTCTGGCGCAAAGTCTATTTTTAGACTATGTCTATTTTTAGACATATGGAGCATGGTTCGGGGATTCCAGTTTGAGATTCTTGAAGCATTGGTCATGTTGGTAAAAATAGATGAGACTCTATTTTTTAGGTCGAAGAGGTCGAAGGCTATTTTTAGACCGCCTCTCCTAAAAATAGGGAAGTCAAATATTATTTACCCTTAATAATATTTGGACTCTAAACAACAGTTTACTCTCTTGGAGCACTTCAGTTTGAGCTACGGATGTGGCACATGCAACTGCCAGAAGGAAATACGCTTTTCTTATGGGGTATTAAGCTCATGCATGGTTGACTTCAGTTAGGACTTCAGTGGCAGAAGTTTGGAGGAGTTAATGAGACAGATAGTGGAGTTGTGTTCTGTTTATTTTAGTTGAACTAGTTGAGATTAGTTTAACTAGCTAATCAATTATTTATGAGTGGAGTGAATTAAATATTATTTAATTCATTAATTAGTAACTCATTATTCAACTCAAGAACACATCAGTTCACTACAGTGCATGATCAGTTCAGTGGAGACCAGTGAAAGAGGTAGATTAAAGGGTGGAGTTAGCTATCAGTGGCGACATCAGTTGTGCATGAGATTTGCACCACACTTGGAGGAATTTCCCATGATGATTGCGCTGTCAAGCCAAGGAGATTCGAACCTTGGATCTCTATATAGACAGGCTTGGATTGCGCAATAGAGGCAAGGCAATTGGCGGTGAGTTTTGAACCAGTAACCTGTTCAAAACTGAGCTAGTTTGTGTGTAACTTCATGAGAAAGTACCGAGTACTTGTGAGGAGTATTGTACTGAGTTTGTTACATGATTTCTCCATTATAATATACACAATAGCTGCGGGGTTTTCAGCTATAAGCTTTTCCCATACATACTGTGTTAATGTGTATGATGATTTGATGTGTTATCGCTTGATTTTATTTCCGCATGTGTGATGATCTGAGTTGAGTGGAAGAGATTATGTGTTGCATATAAATTCGAATTGTATGTGATCAAGATAGTCTCGGTGGATAATTAATCATTATTCAGCAAATTTCTACAGGAATAATTTGTCTACTTTCTTCTGAATAGAAGGCAGCAATTTGGGATTCATCCTTCTAAGCTTCTGGCGAAATGGTTTTCGACCTGGATTCAAAGGAATAGTGTGTTGAATAATGCTTTTATCATAGACCTTAAAATATGAACATTCCCAAGAAAATACATTTTAAAATTGAGACATAATTATTGCATACTTAGCTTTCATTTATAGACTCAAGGATTTTGAAATCTACACCATTTTTGGCTTTTCTAAAGTGCCAAGATTTAGATCTTCCACTCCCACCTCTGTTGGTGACATAGTAGGCTTCCTTGCAACATCATCTTGGCCAAACAGTTCTTCCAAAGGTACCAAACCTCTTGGAATATAATTATCCTTAAGTTGTAGTACTTGCATCTCTGTAGCATGAATTTCATGGTCATCTATTTGGGCATTAATGAATTCTTATTTTGTCTGCAAGAAGTTATTGATTTTCTCATCATTTTGAAATGCTTACCAATATTAAACATTGTAATGGATAGCATGGCGACGTTTGACATTTGTTTCATATTTTTTGTTTGGATACAGTGGAATTTTGAACATACTAGCAGAAGTGGCAAGAGAATCAGCAATAACATTGTTGTTTCTAGGAATTAATGACAGATTATATTCAAGAAATGTTTTAAGGATATCTAGGACTGCATTTCAGTAAGCTCTCATTCTGAGATGTTTGGATTGGTACTCTCCTTTGACTTGCTTGATAACTAACTCAGAGTCGCCATTTCTTTGCATCGAGCTTTTTCAAAAAATTTAGGCCAGCAATTAAGGCTTCATATTCAACTTCATTATTTGTGCAGGCAAATGCTAGTTTATAGGAAGACATTCTGACATTTGGAGGGATATCCAATGATTGATTAATTGGGTTGTGAATCCATATTCCAATTCCAGCACCTTCTTTTCCCATGGCTCCATCAAAATCCATAGTCCAAAGACTATTTTCTTCATCTGGAAGGTGTAAATCCGATGGTTGATTTTTGTTTTCTGTTTGAGATGCTTCTGTTGTATATAAAATTTCTGTTTTTTCTATTTTTTTCTTATTTTTTTCTTGAGGAGATGTCTTTAATTCCAAATTGTTCAGCACTATTTTACAAAATTCTGTCTCTTCCAATTCTAAAACAGAATTTTAATTTTTTGGATTTTCTTATTTTTCTTCATTCAAAAACTCTAAAGATGTTGAGCATTCTTCATTGAATAAAATACATGATTCTAAATCTGTATGTACATCATGAATGGGATGATTATTAGGATTTTCTCTGGTACTGATCATATACTTCATCTTACTTTTTCTGTAAAGTTTCCTGAATTTTCCAAAGATAGGAATTGTTGCATATCAAAAGTCAAGATGCAAAGTTCCTCTAAGATTTTCTCCCCAAGATCTAGAAAGTATCATTCCATACCTAGGCGGGATGTCAGCCACAAAAACATCCATAAGGACATTCTTGGCTGGAATTTGTTCTAATGAAACCACTAAATCCTTGATAAGACCAAGACATTTCACCCTCCCTGAATCAAATGAATATAGATAGTGATAAGGTCTTGTGATGTCTAGTCCTAATTTGTCCATAATGGATTTAGGCATGAGGTTGTGGGATGCTCCAGAGTCAAGCATTGCATTATAAAGAATTAAATCATGGATATCAAGGCTTAAGTAAAAGGGAGTAACTTCACTATCTTCTCATTTTCCATCAACAGCAAGACCAAAAAGAAGCTCAGGATGAATCATCACTCAAGTTAACCATATAAGATGTTTGATCAACTCTAAGAAACTTAGTAACTTGAAACTTATACTGGTCATTCTTCATTATCTCAATTAGAGGAATAGAAACCTTCAGTTTAGCAATTTCATTTTCAAGAGAAAAATGAGTAGGATGTTTATCTACCTCTTTTAGTGATGTGTCTTTCTTTTTAGGCAGTTATTTGGATGAATAATCTTTCTTCTATCCTCTTTCTTGAACTTCTTGATCTTTTCTTTGATTGTTGTTGGATGCTTCATTAGATTTACAAGAAGTAGAAGTAGCAGGTGCCTTTTCTTTGCTTTTTTTTTGTGCAGCAACTTCTCTTTGTTGAGTATTGGTTTGAGAGCTCTGCTTATTTTGATTGGCAACTAGAGGAACATTTATACTCCTTAAACAATACTTCCTTTGAAATTGGGTGAGGGAATTTTGATATCCTCTCTGATGATATTCAATGCACATTAAGTATATATTTGACATGGCATATTGTTGGTCTTCTAATGCACAAATTTCTGTAGAATAGTGATCTTCTTCAGTGAGGAATAAATGTTGTTGATTTTCCTCAAATAAGTGGTCTTCCCCAGAAAGTTTTTCTTTGTCATCTTCATTGAGGCCTTTAGTATAATTCTTCTGGAATGGTGTCCAAACTTGTTGTTGACTTTGTGGATCCTGACCCCTTTATTCCCTTTGTTTAATCATGTATTGGGGTTTTTGATTTTGACCCCTAAAATTGGGATTTCTTATAGAAGGTTCAACTTGTCGATCAGCACTGGACATCTTATCCATCATTTTCTCCATGACTTTAATCAAAGTATCAATTTTTCCTTCTAATGAAGTGGATTTTTCTTCTCTTATTGTGACTTTTTTCTTTGTTTTGACCTTAGACTTTTTAATAATCAGATTGGCCTCTACACTCATTGCATTTCTTTGCATTTCTTCCAAATTTGATGGGTTTCTCTCCCTCAGCTGATAGGCCATGTCAAGGTCAAAGCCATCAAGATAATGGAGTAAATCAAGGCCTGCGGGTGGTTTAATATTATCAGGAATTGAATCATGTATCTTATTAAATCTACCCGTGAATTATTGGACAGACTCATTTGTATTCCTTTTTAGTGCATTATATTCAACTAGGATTTGCAGTGGATTTTTCTTCTCTACCCATTTTTCCATGAAAAAATAATTTAGCTGTTGTGAGATACCAATTGTACCAGCTCCAAGATATCGAAACCATTTCTTTACTTCTCCATGAAAAATTTGGGCAATAATATGCATCTTAGCATCATCATTGTTTATTTCTTCAAGGTCTATAAAATTAGTTACTTTATCCACATGCTAATAGGCTATGACTTATGATGTTCCATCAAAGAGAGGTAGCCTTTGACCATAATTTTGAGGTAGAGCAGTAATCTGACCTAGTAGAATCAGTGGAGAAAATATGGCCATGGTTAATGGAGGAGGTGGTAGAGGTGTAAATTGCGATGTGGATTGAATAAAAGCTTCTAAAGGTAAAGATGAAATGAAAGGAGGAATAGATGGTGTAGATGTATGAGATGATGAGGTAAAATAAGTACCAAAATCCTATTGCCGATATTGAAAATAGGCCTTTTCAGGGGTTTCTTGAAATTTATCTACTAAGCCTTTAAGTTTATGGAAATTGGACCAAAATTCAGTATCAGTTTCAGAAAATGGTGTAAAGGATTCAAAATCAAAAGGGTCAAAAGTGGATTATGAGAGAAAAGTTTCAGACTTGGTTCTAATTAAATATTTTTCAGATTCCGAAGAGAAAGCCAAATCTTCTGAGACAAACCTCGTAGTCAGGGAATTTGATTCAATCAGTGGAGTAAAACTCTTCTTTTATGTCAAGACTTAGTTTTATGTTTTCTCAAAATAATTTCAGGATTGTATACCAGTGGTGATGGATTAGGTTCATGGTTTGACCTAGTATATCTTTTGGGAGCCAAATTAAGATCTGAATTATATGTTTTGGCTCAGGTTTTGACTTCAGCCTGTTTTAAAAATAAAATAAAAACTTTCCCGGGGAATATTTAACAATCGTTCCCCGACAACAGTGCCAGAAATGTTATCACTCTCCCAAACTTCCTAGGATGAAAATAGGGGTGAATAAAGGTAACCACAAACCAACTTTTAACTAGGTATCTAGCCCTACCTAACCAGAGAGGGCTCTCTCTGTGTCACTTTTTAAATTATTAAATTTTAGACTGAGGACTAGATTTTAGGCTAGATATGAATCAATATGTTTTTAAATTGTTTTAATAATTTGTTTGTTGGATAAAAATAATGATTAGTGAAACTAAAGTTGATTGAAAAGACTGAATTGCAGAGAACGGAGTGATGCAAGATAGGCAAACTATTTGAGCACAATTAAGTTGTCATTTGTGTATAGTGGTAGAAAAAAGGCATGGGTCTGAATGAGCATTTTACTGAATTCATTCATTAGAAGAAAAGAAATATTTGTAGAAATGTTAATAAACGGAACATATATCTGATCTATGTTTATAAAATGATAACATTTTTACACAGAAACTTAAATGGAAATGAAATAACAGAGAGAAAAGCACAGTGCTCAAAAGAAATACCACATGAATCTCACAATATTTTTTGCAACTTCTTTGATTTCATTAAAATATACAATAACTCCACAGTAATAAACAGTCTCAGAAAACTCAATTATCCAACCTCTAATACTTCGTACAGTGAATTCTTTATAGAAAAGAAAAATTACAACAGATTACATTAAAGGCTATCATAACAGATAACGCTTTATTTTCCAAACTAAACTCTAACTTCAACCTGGAAAAAAAGTCGATTTATTGTGATGGCACTGCTCTAACTGAAAACATTTGCTGAAAGGAGAGAATTATGGGTTGCATTGGTTGTCAATTGACTGATGATCTGGCAGAGGTTGAATTTTCTTCTTTTACCACTTACTCTTGATATTCACACAATTTTTCCCAGCACCCTTCATCAGGGATGGCCAATTATATTACCTTACAGTAAACTTCATCTATTTCAGCGTATTTAGCAAAAGAGGGTTGTTAGTGTGAATTCTAATCGCAAGCGTACGAAAAAAAGCTCACTTTAGTTGTGCATAACAAACAGCCCTAACATCAAAGATGGCTGCCAATTTCCTTAGATATGAAGTTAGTTGACCAAGATAAATGCTAAAAAATCCAGATCTATGCAATTAAAGACATTAAGCAGTAAATAAAATAAAGAGTTGTTCCATGCATCCAATAGACAAGACAAGAATATTTTTAATGAATTTTTGTATTTATGACACCTGGGAAGGGAACATAGAAAGATGTTACCAGTCCCCCTCAATGGGATGGGTTCTTGTATGTCCTCGACGCTTCAGATCTAATATTTCTCTCTCTCTTGATGGTGTAGAAAACCTAGACAAAAATGAAACTCAAATGGATCTCACAAGCAAAAAGATAGAAAAAATATGACAATGATGGAGGATCAAAGTCAGACCAAAAGTATAGATCCAGAGTGATCTTTAGGCAATAAAAGGTAGTGAATGAATGGAAAAACCCTTCTATTTATAACAAAATATTGAGTTAGTCTGGATATTGGTGGATAATTAAAATATTATTAACCAAATCTAGATCCAACTTTTATGGGATATTTTATTATATTTGTTGGAGGGAAAAAGAATTTGAATTTTATCAAATCCCTTTATTTGTAAATAATAAATAATTTATTTATTATTTTAAGAATGTGGTTGAGTAACAATTAAATAAATAGTGATTTATTCAATTATATATAAATGATTTAGTCAAATTTAACAAGGAATATTATTTAAATAATGTTTAAATAATTAGTCCTAGAAAATAATAAGATAAATAGTGATTTATCTCATTAATTTTCCTGTTTTGGGTTAAATATGACCAGGAATATTAATTAAACTGTTGTTTAACTAATTATCCCTTGAGGAAAATCAAACAAATATGGATTTATTCAATATTTCCTCATGGGGTTTCCTATTTAGACCATAAACAACTTAATAAATTATGGATTACTAAGTTATTTTCATAGTGAAAGAAATTTTACTTAGGGTAAAATTGGTCTTACATGGTGTACTTTGGTCCATCTAATAGTAACAGGTTAGATGACCAAAAATTGGTGTAACAGATTTCCCCCCAGTGTGCAAGCGTTAGGAGCTAATCGTACGACCAAAGTACATTGTAAGAACTCAATCACCAGGCATCAAAGGGGAAGTCAGAGAGAGAGAAATATAAGGTAAACTAAAGCACTAGAGGACAAGACCCTAAGGAGGCAAGACTTACAGGTGCGACAAGTCTCTTTTATGAGTGAGTACCTATTCTACAAGAGGTGGAGGAGGCATACCTATGCCCGCCAAGATAACAAAGTACAAAGAATAATTCATCCAGTAAACAAGGGACTGAACTATATAGTACATGCTGGTGTAAACATGGGCCAGAAAAAAAATGATAATGGATCCCACATACATAATGTGCCTGGGATAATAGCCAGGACTTATACAATAATATCTGAGTACATGAGATATAAATACAACCAAAGAGGCCCTGTAAAACAGGAGAGGTCTTTGAAAATATAAATGATACATGAAAACTAAAAGGTGCTACAAGTGGCTGAGGCCAAAACCATCAAATCTATGGAGCTGCATCGAAGGTTGTAATGAAGAGGTCATACGGGCATGTGGGGGGCTACCTGAAGGGCAACCCCCTCATGAGGTCTGAAACATCTCACACACACCTGGGAATCATCGGTACAATCTGTTGCATCACTGAACCATCAAGTATACAGATCTCGGTCATGTTGTAAGGAGTTGGATCTCAAAAACAATCAAGTCAAAGGGCAAAAAGGAGTTCCTTTTCCTGATCCGAGGCACAGAACAAGAGTGGAATTTGGAACCAAGGTACACCGCCCTATAGACCTGTCTTCTAGAATGAATGAGCTGATGTCGACAGAAGGAGGTTTGCCATAGGCGAGGCAATAAGGGATCCTCAACTAGGGCACGAGAGATAATAGTAGAGAAACTGATATACTTACACCAGGGATGATGGTGGAATGGGGGTGCTGAGTAGCGGTTTGACGAATTCCCTTGTTAGAGCATGAAGGGCATGGATGACTTGGCAGCAACTGACACAATATCAAAGGGGATAAGGGATAGTATGACTGAAGGCCACAATGTGCGACACGAGAGAGGAACCAAGTAATGAAGGATGAAGGACTATAGCGGGATACAAAGGGACCTGGGATAGACTCAATGGATGTGATGATGACTCGACTTGGATGCTCTAAACAAGGGTGACTTGATGATGCTACCACACAGAAAAGGTCTGGTAGGGACCATAAAAACATAAATACAAGATGTTTACTCACGAAGAAAATCGACACGAGCATGGAAAAGTATGGAGGCAAAGTATTGCCCCAAGTACAAGTGTTGCAAGTGAAGAAATTCGATTTTGAGGAGTGGTGAAGTGACCCTTCTTGGAAAAAATGTGTCTGGGTGAAGTATCAAATCATAAAAACTAAAGGATATCCATTTGAGGACTCAGTGAGACCTTTCCAATGGTGCTGAATGTTTTTCAAACAGAGCTACGGTTTGGTCACAGCTGGCGAAATAAAAATCTGGGGTTTTTCTTTTAATAAGGAATTTTGCCTCCAATTTAATTCATTTTCAGGTGTAGCTATTGTGAATGTAGAGAGGATAAAAGGCCCTAAATCTTGAGGCGATCATAGCAGACAAACTGACCGTTGGAATCGAGATTTGTTAGTTGCAGGTAAGAGGCCTACCCCTACTCTTTTATTTCAGTGGATTGAAAGTTCAGTTTAGGCACCTAAAGCTTAGGAACAGACCCCTGCTCTTCTTCATGGCCGAGTCGCACTTTTTGCGGCAATATCTATGACCTGGGTAGTAGGTTTCGCGTAGAAAACTGCGACCTATCCTAGGATTTTCCTAAAAAGTGTGACCTGTCAGAGAAGGGGTTTTTGGTGTTGTTTCTTGGCTGAGAGCTGGGTTTTTATGGTTGAATTTGGTATTTCCTTTCTATACAGTGACAAATGTGATGGTTTTGTGCAAATATGGTAGAATTGAGGATCAACTGGAGAGAGAGAGACCTGGACACATTACGGTCAGAGATCTGAGAGGATCATGGTGTCCGCACTACATTGGCCAGGTTTGGGGTCCTGAAGTTTGTGGATAACCCTTTGATGAGAGTTGGGGAACCCTTGTTGGCCCGGATTATCAGCTATTGGGATCTGGATCATGGGATATTTATAGTGCAGGGGCACTAGATCGAGTTGACTGTCCAGGATATATATTTCCTGACTGATCTCCCACCACTTGGGATGGTGGGGAATACGCAGCCACTGTTACCACGAGGGCTGAACATCATGGAGTTTGGAGAGTGTCATTGCCGACCAGGTCTCCATGTGAAGGGGACACAGATACCGATCGGGGATTTAGAGAGGCTAGAGACCCGTGCTATGGCCACAGCGGCGTTGCGGATCCTGGGAAACCAGGCACTCCACCACATCACTGGGGGTCAAATGATGCTTGTTGAGAGTGTGCTGAGTGGGACCTACTATGGGTGGGCCCAAATGATGATGTTATCATTGAAATGACAATTGTCGCTATGCAAGCGAAAAGTGAACCATGAATGTGCATATGGCACAATGTTGTGCTCGCTCTTCTTTGAGAAGATCCTGACACTCTGACCCCGCATACAGATCCAAGATGGGGGCTCGAGAGAGCCCAGGATGCACCGTTGGGGGAAGCTATTGTGCAGAAGGGGAGGTGGGGCAGTCGGCTGAGTGTTCCGACACAAGTTTTTTGCTCATTGGGATCATATGCCAATGTACATAGACGACTATCCCTATAGTGGGATGACTTATTGTGGGGACCCAAACTTACCACTATCGCCTGGTCGAGTATGGGGATCCAATGGTAAGTGACAAGTTTCTAATATTTTATGTGCATTTTAAAGTTTCAGAAGATTTTATGTGGTAATGATTCATTCACTTTTGTTATGCAAATACAGCACCAGTGAAACCGGACGGGTACATGGGATGGCCTGCAGTAGCAAGAGCTGCAGGACCTAGTGAGACGAGGGCACCGCAAAATGAGGATGAAGTGGCCCTCCTGGAGGACATCCATCATAGATATGAGAGGCTTCTGACCAGCATTTCAGAGCGCGACTGACAAGACTTGTATTACCAGTACATAGAGCCATGTATTGGTCTACCCTCGGAGTGGAGAGGGGTCATGCGGCGCATGGCAATGGCCAGACAGGGGATGCGATCTATGAGCTACAGGAGTAAATTCATTGGCCTAGGATCCTCCAAATAATGATTAGGTGTAGGGGCATGTGGTTACCCCATTTTTTATTTTTTGTAACATGCTATGGGCGTGTCAAATGTATCAAATTTTATGGACTCTAATACATTTTCAATGACACATATAATGCATATGCATCATTTTTATGGTTTATGATATTGTTTTGTGTTAAATTCGTGTGATAAGTGCCAATATAGAATATTGTTTGCAATGCTAACTACATAGTTATTTTTTTCTCTAGGTACATGACTGAATGTAATGATTTCAAATTCATGCATCAAAATCTTCACTCGTAAATATCTTCTAAAAAGGATAGGATTATGCACACGATAGACACCATTCAATTGCATGACAAGAAGCAGGGAATCTAAAATAACATGAAGGTGAAGGATACGATGGGAAATGGCATTGGCTAATCAACCTCTCACTGCATCATATTTAGCTTGGTTATTGGTGGCAGTACCAATTCATACGCCGTTCGAGATAACAAGCGAATGTAAGGGGGTAAAAATGGCCCAACCTGCCGAGGCTAGATTCTGGGAGTAGCAACTTGCGCCATCAGCATAACCGATATAAGGTGTGGACTGGGGGTCCATCTGAAAGGTGCCACAAACAACAAATGAGAGGATGATGAACAATTCTGGCAACCCGAACGTAAGGTAGAAATCAAACAAACACTGCTAGAGGGAGTGCTCTAGGTAGGATGTCTACCACCCACACACCGACGGGAAGGTGATGTGTGGGAGCTGCCTTGGGGGAAGCTTGTGCTCAGGTCGCGAAAGTCACCATAGACACAGATGGTGTCATTCCTCTTATGGGCGGGAAAGATGAAGTCAGGGGTGTAAAAGGCTTTCATGATTTTGTCATCACAGTAAAATATGGGGTGATTGGTGGAAGGGTAACCACATGATGCGGCAAAGCTACCTGACTCATCATCATGAGAAGAAAGGTTCACATGCGCATCATCATGGGGGGTGACGAAAGAACAAGCAGATAAGGGATCCACTGATGTTGAGCCTAGGGTGATCACTAAAGGGTGGTCAAGCGAAACAGAAGGGGAAGTCTCAGAGGGAGCTTCCACCATGGATTTCATGGATGATGACAGGCAGAGGATGGTGGCCGAAGACTTCGTCATCTAGACATTAGGAGGGGGAATTTCAATGGGAGCAGAGGTATCCTCAGGTTGGCCTGAAGCATACTGCGCGAGGACGGGAGAGGTGGATTGATTTTTTTATATCTCGTACTCCCGGACTACCTCCAAAGAGCACGGTAATGTGTGAGGCGGGGACCACGGTGGGTATAATGGCCATGGAGACCACACAAAGCATAGGGGTGGTTTGTGTGAATATTCTTGGGGTTCTTGGCTGTAGTCGAGGAAGAAACAGAGGCTTCAAGGACCTTAGACTTAGGAAACGCGACATTAACCATGGGCTTGATACGAGGTATTTCAGGACAATGATGGGTGGCATGACCAACAACATCACACAAAGAACCAGGGGGGTTATGCTTTAGAGGCTGAGGAGGAGTAGGGTTCATCGGGGCGGCCTTGTCTTTAGGTGCCTTCTTGCGATATTTTCGCCTCTCACCTGAAGCTTTTACAACAGGAGTAGGTTCCTGTTGAGGTGGTTGAGGCACGGAAGAAAAGGGAGGGGTCATGGGGACTGGTTAAACTGGGTTCAAAGCAAGATAAGGTTTGGGTTGACCAGGTGAGATAGTGGCTGGGAGATCGATGTACCGGACTGGGATCCCAGGGTCATTTTAGGAAGGGATAAGGTAGCCATAACAGGTACCGAAATTACTCTAACAGGGGGAGCTAGAAACGGTATCTGACCAGAGGGGTAATGGCCAGGCAGGACAGCTCCAAAATGGTTAAGTCCAGGAGGAACAGTGCCAGGAGGATAGGGAGGCTCATGGATACCAGCTGCAGATGACTTATAGGTTTGATCCCCAGTGGAATCGCCAATTGTTAGTGTGAATTATAATCGCAAGCATATGAAAAAAGATCTCTTTAGCTGTGCATAACAAACAGCCCTAACACTAAAGATGGCTGCCAATTTCCTTAGATCTGCAGTTATTTGACCAAGATAAATGCTACAAAATCCAAACCTTTGCAATTAAAGACATTAAGCAATAAATAAAAGAAAGAGTTTCTCCATGTATCCAATAAACAAGACAAGAATATTTTTAAAGAATTTTTGTGTTTATGACACATGGGAAGGGAACATATAAAGATGTTACCAGTCCCCCTCAATGGGATGGGTTCTTGTATGTCCTCAATGCTTCAGATCTAAGATCTCTCTCTCTTGATGGTGTAGAAAACCCAGACAAAAATGGAACTCAAAGGGAGCTCACAAGCAAAAAGAGAGAAAAAATATGACAATGATGGAGGATCAAAGTCAGACAAAAAGTATAGATCCAAAGTGATCTTTAGGCAACAAAAGGTAGTGAATGACTGGAAAATCCCTTCTATTTATAACAAAATATTTATTTAGTCTAGATATTGGTGCATAATTAAAATGTTATTAACCAAATCTAAATCCAACTTTTATGGAATATTTTATTATATTTGTTGGAGGGAAAAAAATTTGAATTTGGTCAAATCACTTTATTTGTAAATAATAAATCAATAAATGATTTATTTATTATTTTAAGAATGTGGTTGAGTAACAATTAAATAAATAGTGATTTACTCAATTATTTATAAATGATTTAGTCAAATTTAACAATGAATATTATTTAAACAATGTTTAAATAATTATTCCTAGAAAATAATAAGATAAATAGTGATTTATCTCATTAATTTTCTTGTTTTGGGTTAAATATGACCAGGAATATTAATCAAATTGTTGTTTAACTAATTATCCCTTAAGGAAAATCAAACATATATGGATTTATTCAATATTTCCTCATGGGGTTTCTTGTTTAGACCATAAGAAACTTAATAAATTATGGATTACTAAGTTATTTTTCATAGTGAAAGCAATTTTACTTAGGGTAAAATTGGTCTTACATGGTGTACTTTGGTCCATCTAATAGTAACAGGTTAGATGACCAAAAATTGGTGTAACATGGGCCTCACCACAGAAACATGTTTTATCTCATACTGAATATAAATGTCATTGCTCAGTGTTCCCAACAATGCCCTTCCTGTCATTTTGCCTTTGATATTTGAAAATTTGGCAGTATCCCTAGAAATTTCTTGAAATATTCTCTCATAATCATCTCTAGTCATCAATTTATCATTAATTACAAATAGAGAGACCAATCCATTTTGTGTCATAGGCTCTATTCTGCTAAAAAATCTTTGAACTCTAATCTCAAGATTGTGACGTTTCTCTTCAAGATGAAGAATTAAATTCGTCTTTGTGAGCACCTTCTTTACTTCCACGATTGTTTCTGTCCTATCATCTATGTCCAATTCATCCAGCTCATGCCTATTCTTTGAATTCATAAATTTAATAATATTATTTGTTGTAACAGGCTTGTCTCCGATTTGTGCTTTGATTGTTTCAATGGTCTCATTTTATTTTTGGATCAACTCCTTTTGTTCAAATATAATTTGTATACTTGTCCATATTTCACTAATAGATTATGTGATGTCTGCCCAGATTATTTCTTTTACTTGGCCCAAATTATTTCCAATAGCTGATTCCTTTTGTTCTTTCTGTAACCTCTCGATTAGCTTCTTAGCTCTTTGTGCTTCAATAACATGTGAACTTTCATCTTGAGATTTCTAATATTGCAACAATTTTACCTAATCCTGTAATTTCATTATCTCCTCTTCTTGAATTGACATATTATGAACTGCTTTAGTGAGCTGCTCAGCTCCATCTGCAGTACTTGTTGTAGAAGGTGTGGCTATAGGGATGAATGCAAGAGGCATTGCTTCTAAAGGTACTTTAGATGATTTTGCTGCTAATTCATTTTCCTTTATCATTTTTTATAACTCTGATTCCATCTACTTTATTTGAGCATTTTGTTTCATAATCAACTTCATCATTTTTGTCAATAGAGATACAGTCGCTTCAATGTCTTTTGCCAAAGGATCTTCTGTAGTTGGAATCTTCAACTGCTTCCTCAATGTTGTTATGTCAACATTTTTCTTTTTGATCATTACTTCTACTGCATTGACATTGGAAGGATCATATCCAATTTTGATCACCAGGTCTTCCAAAGTTCTGATTTTTGTGTTCTTAGCAAATGAAGAAACTTTCTCCATTTTCAGTTGTGATTGTACATTAGCCAATTAAAGCTACAATCTTGACAAACTCACAGCAGTGTTAGTGAGAGTGGATGAAATCATCTCACTAGTTTGTTTATGTAACTCCATTAGATCTATTAGATGCATCTCTTTAGTATCAAACTCAAATGCAATCCTTTTGTAAATTTATGCTTCTGACTTTGGTTGTGGAATTTGTGCTTGAAGAAAAGCAAACCTCATTTTTCCATTTTCTGAATCAAAATCTGAGAGAAACCTGCTTTGAGAGATGGGATTTTGTTTCCAAAAATGATTGTATGTTATGGTCTTCAACATTTCATTCTTTAACTTTATCTCCCTGAAGGTGTCAAAGATAGTTTTCTCCTTTTCCCTTGTAACAATTGTACTAGTTTGAATGGATTTCTGTTGATCTTGAGAAATTGCTGAAGTAGTAGGGTTAGAAGTATTTTTATCACCTTCCTGTGTGGAAGGATGTGTCTCTTCAGTAATGATAATTACTTCTTGCTCTGAATCCTTGCTAGGACTAACTTTTTTCTTCTTTCTGTAATGAATTTTAAATTCTTTCCTAGATGAATTAGTCATTGGAGATGACTGATCTTCTCTGATCCTTTTCCCTACTCTTTCCTGTGCAACAAGAGTCTGTAATGCTGGTTTAGACACTATTTTTTCTTTAGCCTCCTGTAAAGTACCCTCGGTCCATTCAAGCTAATTCATATGTTTCTCAATCTCTGGTCTAGGTGTATGAAAGTATGGTGTAGATTTGTTCTCTACCCTTAGTTTAGAAATGACACCAACTAGATCATAAGACCATGTAAAACTGAGAATAAACTACATCTCTTTCAACAATTTATCTGCTTCCTCCCCTGTTGTCCTGTTATTACAAATAAAAGGTCTTATCTGTGTTTTGATTTTGAATTGTGATTTCATTTTAGCAGATAAAAAATGCACTTCATCAGCATTAAGAATTTGTCTGATGTACTCTAACGCAAAAATCCTCATGGGGAGGAATCTTGGAAACTTGTAAGGGGGAAGCTCACAGCCATAAAATTTGAGTTCTGTGTAGTTTTGATAAACATACCAATCCCCTATTCTGGCTTGATCTGATAGTTGCAATACTTTTTTGATTTATTCACTGAAACTGGGCTCTGTAGTGCTATTCAGTAAACTGAGTGCTGGATGAAGAAAAAATTCTAAAAAAAATTATATGAATACTCTTTTTGTTCCTTCATCACTAATGAAGCCCAAAAAATGATTTATTTTTTATTTCCTTCTTCATCCAATTTATGTAAGGAAAACTTGAATTTGTCTCCCTGAGAATATAAGAACAAATAAACTAACACAAAGGCATATTTGAAGACCTCTTCAGCTAAGAATTTGACAAACTGGTCATGGATAGAATTTGCAATGAATTAACCGATGTTGAATATGATGGAGGGTTTAGAATATGTCGAGAAAATAGACATGAATCCTATGATGGCTTCATCTACCCGTTGGTCTAAATAATAACCAAGAAGGTATGAAATGATTGTGATGATTTGTTTGGATCTTTCCAGGAAAAAGGATGTTGGAAATGGAGGTTTTTTCTGGGATAATGGATCATTTTCAGTCATAAACAGCTCAAGAGTTTGAGCTATTTTTTCAAAATCCAACTTCTGATATATTTCAATCGGTGATTCTTGGGAAAATGGTGTGGCATTCTATATGATGGGGGCTTGCATAATTTTTTCAAGTGTTTGGGCAATGATGGTCACTAAAACCTCTCCTATAGGATTAATAATAGCTCTTTGGTTGGGCATATACCAGGCTTGGCATCTTCTAAAAAATTCTGGAGCACTATGGGTATGAGGAAAAATATAATGTGGAAGTTTGGAATCCCACAATCCTATATCATTATATTTATCTAAGCATTTATCCTCTAACCATCAATACATTTCAAATAACTCAAGTTCACAAAGGGTTTCATGGATCTTATGGTTTCTGTCTCCTAATTATATGTGATGAAATTCAATTGGAGGGTGTAGTAGCAAACTTACTAGTTCTTTTGGTCCTTTTTTATTTGGAGGCATGATTGGCTCTATTTGAAATGGCGAACGCAATAATTTCTGATGCAAAATAGAGGTCGAGACTGAGGAAAAGATCTTCAAATTAGAAGAATATTATCAGCTGCAAAGGAGGCTTTAAATAGTGGTAAGGTTGATTTCTGGAGTTCTGGAAATAACTATGAATTTGTAATCATGTGCAGAGCAGAGAAAATAGCATAATGAAGGTTTAAAATGGGTGTTTAGTGATGAATTTATAGACAATTGGTTTAATTCCCATTGAAAAGGGCACGAGTATGTTAGCCTAACGGTTAGGATTGAATTTATTGGCTAACGGTTAGAATTGAATTTATTGGCTAACGGTTATTGGAGCACGAGAGTTTATTTGATTGGATAGTCCTCACTCCACTTTGGAATAACACGAATGGTGGGCAGAGCCATGGTTTCATCCACTAATGCTGTGATTTCCTTTAGGTACATTGGCAAGAAATTATTTCATGCTGGGGTGAATCATACAGCTTTTTTGACACATATTGTAGGTCGAGTTTTTGAAAATTTCCTTTCGATTCCCCCCCCCCCCCCGACATTAAGTTTTGGATGATGGGGAGGGGACAAAGTCCCATGTGGGCCGTCGAATGTTATTAGGATGCGATGGATGATCAGTGAGATGGGGGGTAGTTAGCATATCACGAAGTTAAATGAATGGTGGAGTAGAGGTATAATGAATGTGATGTGACATTGATGATTTATGAGTAGGGGTATGCAATGTGTCACATGATTAGTGGGGAATAACACATAGGATTAAATCCTATGGTCTTGAGAGTGATTTTGTGAATTGTTGAAAAATAAAAATTTGATAAACATGCGATTTGAAAATAATTTTCTTCAGAAAAGTTGTTCATTTATTCTCGAATACAGAAATAGAATAAGAAATTCTTATGACATGTAGATTTTATTTTGAACTGAAAAAACCGACTTGCTCCTTCAACTACACTTTTATGAATGAAATAGAGGTTTCACTACCTTATTTTTAGTGAAAATTTTGAAGATCTTTCCGTGGGCAGTTTTGACCCTAGATTTGACCTATATGAGATGAAGTGGCCTGACTTTAGACCTTTAAATGGTGATGAAAATATGTGAATGAACAATATATCAAGATAGGAGTTGTTCAGTGACCAAAATTATTATTGAGAACTAACTGAAAAAGGAAAAAAAATGACTAACGACCTGATGGAAATCTCTCAAAAGAGCTATTTTTGATCACTGATAAACTGACTCTAACAAAATGCTTGAAAATTTCATAGTGGCATTTAACGTATTGAAAACATCATGCACAGGAGATTTGCCAACCATTGCTGCCATAATGCTTAGAACTAGTTTTACATACCAATGTGAACCTCATTAAAAAGACATGATTTCTTGTATAACAGTTGTGTAGTTTGAATGTTTTTTTACAAAATGTAGAATTTTTTTTCCCCAAGGAAAGTGGTTAATGGGTTGTTTGGAGGAAATATGGGAGTCATCAAATATTCAAGGTTGAAAATGGAGGGTTGTTTTCTCAAACACGACTTTTGTTTTGGATAAAGGAAAACAAGTTCAACAATTGTAAGAGGCAAGGTGGTTGTGGTCAAGAACCCTTGCTTACATCCAGGTGATGTTTAGATTTTAGAAGTTGTAGATGTTGCTAGTTTGTATCATTTAATTGATTGCTTGGTTTTCCCACATAATGGGCATATGCCATGTTACCCACCAAAAGAGGGTGACCCCATAGGAGAATTTTTGTCTTCAGAATAACCCCTGATAGTGACCAATGTAGCTGATATATTGTGCCATTTGATCTCTGCTCCTTGAGCTAGTCATATGTCCTCTTGACCATCTATCGAGAGAATATGTTTGAAGGTTGGCATTCCAATCCTAAATGTATGTTTTTCCTTAAGGCACTTTGGGCATGGATTATTGGGTGACTTGGAAGAAGGAAAGGTTTTGACTCTAATTTTTTGCCTCACCTTAAATGGGGGTTCATCCTCAATCCTAGTCCCTTGGGATCTCCCCTATTTGATTATAGCTTCAAGAAGGGCACTACTTGGGAAACGTTAATTTTGGTAGTGCGGTCTCGTTTTCTCATTTCACATTTTTCATTCCCCTCCACACATTACAAGCCCTATTTCATCATCTTCCCTCTTTGGGTCCACAAGGCATTGGTACACACACTCCCCTTGTCCAAATGTTTGGGTCAGGCCTGGAAATGTTTCCCCAAAGGTTTATGGAGCTAAAAAAAAGGTTAAAATAACATAATGGAAACAAGAAAGAAACAAAGGCAAAAAATATTATAAAATGAAAAATATGGTAGATATATTATATTAGCATGTGGAAAAATCCAAACATGAACTCTACCCCTTCATTGTGGCCATCACCATGGTTCCTAGAGCCCATTAAGTTCCCCCACATCATTAAGGAACCCATGCATGTCCCAACCCCAAGTGGGAAATTAATTTCCCCACCTTGAGGTGGTAATAACTACTTATATCATACACAACATGCTCTCATCTCATAGAACACTGAGCCATAATACAAAGAAAAATCAAGAAAAGGAAAAAGGAAAATGAAGAAGAGTGGAAAAACAAAGGTTGGGGTAACTCATGTTTCCATTATTTCTCCCTCCTACATCTATACATCTGAATATGTGTAAATCCCTCATCATTACCATCCTTGAACCCATGTAATTTGGCTTTAAGACCCCTATGCCCCTATCCACCTCATCATTATAAACATGACCCCTATCAATTGAAGGGTACACCTTTGACCTGTCTTTCCCCTTATGGGTTGGGAACACTTAATAGGGTTTTTTATTAGGCACTCCTACCTAGGGATGTAAAACTATTACAAGCTTAAAGCCCTAAATTTGGAATGGAAACCCATTATGAATTCTCAATGGTCCCTTGATTAACAAGCTCGGTTCACTTAGATTCATTAATGAATTATTGTACCTGTTGGTGAGGAATCACTTTGGATCTTATATGCTATTGGCAAGTGGTTTCATCATGGGATGGTAAACTTAACTAGGACCCAAGCCAGCCATAGGATCATATTGACACCCCTAGGGGTTGTGTTGAGAGCCATGGGACTCCATCATGTGTTAGAGCATAATTTCATGCCATGGGCACCCTCAACACCTTCAATAGTTTTTTTACTTCCCCACATTATTTGTGATATCATGCACTTGGACTAGCGTGCTCCAACTGGCTTAACATGATTAGGGCAGTTGAATAAATGCCTAAAGGAGGTTTGATTCACCTTTGAAACTTCATATGGAAAGCTCCACATCAGAGCCCTCATTTGGATTAGTCTATGATCTTATCATTCATCTGGAAACCCATGAGGCCAACATTTGTGCCCAAAACCCACTATGGGGCACCACATGATGACTAGCATGAAAAAATAGGTTCCATCCCGTAATTTATATTTATTGGAGTCCTATTTCTTATCGTGACACTTAGAGGACTCAATGTGGCCCTCAGTTTGACCATTGGATTTAGGATGATAAGATGAGCTATGAGCTAGTTGAGTACCCAAACAAGAAAATAATTACGTCCAAAAATTTCCAGTAAAAATGGGATCTCTCTCACTTACAATAATATTTTGGTTTC
Source organism: Pinus albicaulis (assembly GCA_034641835.2). Classification (NCBI taxonomy): domain Eukaryota; kingdom Viridiplantae; phylum Streptophyta; class Pinopsida; order Pinales; family Pinaceae; genus Pinus; species Pinus albicaulis. The sequence goes on along the minus strand of CM076570.1, from coordinate 107,112,993 downwards.
CATGTAGCTTTTGAATTGTTTCCATAAATGCAGTAGCAATTGTACTTGCTTTAAATGGATTATATAATGCAAAAAAGTGTGCATACTTGGTAATTCTATCAACTACGAGCATGATGACACTCTTTCCTTCGAACTTAGGTAAACCTATGATAAAATCCATTGAAATCTCCTCCCAACGTTAACTTGGAATGGATAAAGGTTCTAGAAGACTCGGGGTCTTAATTGTCTCAACTTTATTTTGTTGGAAAACCAAACATTCCGTCGCCCACTTTTGAATATTAGATTTAAGGCCATCCCAAAAAAATCATGATTGTCCTCCTAAAGGAGAAGTGTGCAATTCCAAAAGAATATTTTTTTTTAGTTGGGAATTCTTGCAAATATATAAGCAATATTTGTACCATAAGGAATCATTTTTCCAACTAAATATATCAGATGTAATAGGATCTTTTTGCAACTTTTAAATCAGTGTCCACACTTCTTCATCCTTCTTCAATTCATCCCTTACTTCGGTTATCCAATCTGGTTGGATAATATAAATGGCACAAATAAATGCTTCCACCTCTTCATCCTTTCTTGAGAGTGCATCTGAAACAACATTTAGCTTCCCTTTTTTATAGATGATTTCAAAATCATAACCCAACATCTTTGTGACCCATTTTTGTTGCTCTTCTGAAGATAGTCTTTGTTCCAAAAAGTTTTTAAGACTATCATGATCATTTTTTACCTTGAAGTGTCTTCCCATTAGGTAAGGTCACCATTTCTTTAGTGCATGTAGTATTGCCAACATTTCCTTCTCATAAATAGCTTTCTATAAATACTTTCCTTTGATTGGAAAACTTTCAAAATCAATGGGTCTTCCTTCTTGCATTAAAAAAACACCAATTCCATTTCCTAAGGCATCACATTCCGCAATAAAGGTTTTTGTGAAGTCTGGTGTAGTTAAGACTGGTGCTAGGCACATTGCCTCTTTAAGATGTTCAAAGGCCTTAGTTGCTTCAGGATTCCATGAAAATGCATCTTTATTCAATAATGTTGTTAGAGGTGCTGCTATTCTCCCATAATTCTTAAAAAACTTGCGATAATACCCTGTTAACCTGAGAAATCCTCGCAATTGCTTTATGGTTGTGGGTAATTTCCATTCCTTAATGGATTTAATTTTTTTAGGGTCTACCTTAACACCCTCGTGAGATACAATATGACCCAGATATTCCACCTTGTGTACTCCAAAGAAACATTTGGATGTTTTTGCATATAATTGTTTCTCCTCCAATAGTTTGAGCACCTTATCAACATGTTGAACATGATCCTTCCAAGACTTGTTGTAGATTAGTATGTCATCAAAAAATACTAGCACAAATTTTCTAAGGAAGGGTTTGAAAATGGAATTCATCAACCCTTGAAATGTAGAAGGTGCATTGGTAAGGCCAAAAGGCATGACCAAAAATTCATAATGACCCTCATGAGTTTGAAATTTTGTTTTCAGAATATCTTCAGTCTTCATTCTAATTTGATGATATCCTAGAAAAAGATCCAACTTGGTAAAATAAATTTCTCCATGCAGTTCATCCAATAATTCATCAATCACAGGAATGGGAAATTTATCTTTAATAGTGATCTTATTGAGCTCCCTATAATCCGGACATATGCACCATGATCCATCCTTCTTGTGAACCAATACTACTGGAGTAGAGAAATAAATTTGACTAGGTTGAAATATACCAGCCTCTAACATTTCTGCAATCATACGTTCAATTTCGCTATTTTGGACATAAGGATATCTGTAAGGCATAATGTTTGGAGGGAAAATTCCTGGAATCAAATGAATAGCATGATCATGATAATGAATAGGTGGGAATCCTTTGCGAGTTTCAAACATCTTGGAATGATTGTCCAAGACTTTTTGGAGATCTGGAGAAATAATTGATTTTGATGTTGGAACTTCTAGTGAGCATAATTGTGCAATTACGCCTCATTGTTATTTCTTCATAAGCTTGGTCATGACATTAGAGCTTATTATATTTCCTGGCTTCCCTGCTATACCCCATAATTCGACTTCCTTTCCTTCCGAAAAAAATTTCAAGAAAATTTCTTGAAAATTAAAAGCTACTGTCCCCAAATATTGTAATCATTGTACTCCTAGTACAACATCAACAACTCCCATTGGAATAGAAAGCATTGGACTATTTAATACATACTACCCCATGGTTAGCTTGATATTATGGCATTTTCCAGTGCAATTTATATTTCCTCCATTTGCAACCATCACTTGACATTCTGGTGCTGGGTATAGGAAACAATTCAAAAGCTACATGGAAACCCAAAGATTATTGTAAGTGACAGAGATCCCATTTTTACAAGAAATTTTTGGACGGAATTATTTTCTTGTTTGGGTACTCAACTAGCTCATAGCTCATCTTATCATCCTCAATCCAATGGTAAAACTGAGATAGTGAATAAATGTTTGGAAGGATATCTTCGTTGTTTTGTATCTGATAAGCAAACACAATGGGTCAAGTGGTTACCTCTCACTGAATGGTTGTATAACACTTCCTTCCATACTGCAGCAAAAATGATCCCATTTATGGCACTTTATGGATATCATCCACCGTCCATCACATCTTATTTAAGAGAAAATTCTAAGGTTCAAGCAGTGGAAGATCACATCGACCATCAACAAGAAGTTCTCCAACTCTTAAGGGATAACCTAAATTTGGCACAAAACCGAATGAAACAACAGGTATATCAACATTGCAGCGAGAGAAGTTTTGATGTAGGATACTGGGTATTTTTACTGCTACAACCATACAAACAAATATCCCTCAAGAAAGCTAAGAAGGATAATAAATTATCACCAAAGTACTATGGTCCTTACAAGGTGTTGCAAAAGATTGGTACTATGGCATACAAATTGGAGCTTCCTGCTTCTTTGCAAGTGCATCTTGTTTTCCATGTTTCATGCTTAAAGAAGGTTATAGGGGACAAAATTCCAGTTCAAACAATATTTCCAGAACTTGATGAGGAAGGAAAAATCACATTGGAACCTAAAGCAGTCACGGAAACAAGAACTCGACAGCTACGAAATCGATCAATTTCAGAGTATCTCATCAATTGGAAGAACTTACCCACTAAATATTCTACATGGGAGGATGAGAATTTTATACAAAAGCATCTGGATTTACTCAAGCGTTGAGGACAACACTTTTTTGAAGGAGAGGGGCATGTTAGGTCCCTATATTACTAGTATAGTCCCTTATTGTTGTTAGTGTAACCTCCTTATTGTTATTGTTGTACCCTTGTAACCCCAATATTTTTATCATTGTGCCCTTACCTTATTATTGCTAAGTCGGCTAGGATTATATTGTGACCCCATGGACTCCTATATATAGAAGGAGGTTTTGGTCATTTGTATCATCCAATAATTATTCATTTATGTAATGTATTGGAGGTTTCCCCCTCGAAGTGGTTGATTTCTAAGGCATTGGTCTCTCTTTTCTTCTATTTTTGGAGTTGGTTTCATAACACATGGGCACCCTCAACACCTTCAGTAGTTTTTTCATTTCCCCACATTATTCATGAGATCATGCACTTGGACCAGCGTGCTCCGATCGGCTTAACATGATCATGGTAGTTGGTAAAATTCGTAAAGGAGGTTTGACTCACCTTTGAGACTTGATAGGGAAAGCTCCACATCAGAGCCCTCATTTGGAGTAGTCTACAATATTATCATTCATCTGGAGACCCATGAGGCCAAAATTTGTGCCCCAAACCCACTATGGGGCACCACCTTATGACTTGCATGAAAAAATAGGTTCCATCCCATGATTTATATTTATTGGAGCCCTATTTCTTATCGTGGCACTTAGAGGACTCAATGTGGCCCTCCAATGGCCCTACGTCATCATGATGTCATCAATTAAGCTTGAATATGGATGCCTTATTCATAACTTGTGATAGCTACTTGGTCGGCTGTTGACCATGGTTTGTTCTTAGCACATTATTTTATAATTTTAGGGGCTCATTAGGATAATTCGATTTAGAGAACTCATATGAGTCTCATTTTGTGAGAACTCATCATCATCACTTGGATTCTTCTCTTGTAAAATAACTCGTACTTTTTCTTTGGAGACTATTGGATATTCTTTGATGCATTTTGACATTTGGAGCTGAAATTTTCGATCTTCTTTGGAGTTGCTTCATGATTTGTGGTTGGATATATCATATTGTCATTTTTTAGTGCTTCTTTTGAATATTTTTCTTGGAATAATGTCTAATGTATGGAATTTTTGCAACTAGTTAATGCTCCTATGTCCTAATTCCTTGAATATTATTTTGGAAATCTATTTGGATGGAGATTTCATATGTTACTCATTGAGTGAAAAATAATGAATATTCCTATTGGATGAGATTTTGTCTTTCTTCCATGAAACTCCATAAATATTAAGTGGGTAAATGTTAAAGGTTGATTTTTGTGGCATCAATATTTAGCCTCCTTAAGGACAATTTTTCCCAATTTTGAATCATCTTAGAATACATAGCCCAAAGGACTAGGCACTGGTCGAAGAAGTTTGGTGATCAACTTCTCTTTCCTTCATCTTTTCTCCTCAAATTTTTGGCCCCTCTTTCCTAGGATGGATAGCTAGGGAATCGAGTGAATCCTTTAGAGAGAGATTTTTTGGATTTATTTCAGACATAAATTTTCTTTGAGGTTTTGTCTAGAGGAATTCCAATTTTGGTTTATTTCTCATGATAATTTATCCATAAATTCTTGTGCTCTAGGTGCGCCCTAGAACAGAAACCTAGCTCTTATTTCCTCGGGGGATGTATGAGCCTTGTATTCGGTGGGATAAATCATAATAAGCCCTTTCTCCTCCCTTGTCTTGACCTAGCGAGTACCTTGGAAGCATTTGTTCTCAAACTTATTCATACAACCCTAGGTATAGCGCAGGTCTTTCTTAGGTATTTCAAAGAGATTGAAGAGCCTTTGGGAAGTGTTGAATCGTCACATAAAGCTCCTTTCAGAAGTCCTACCTCATTTCCTAGAGTCTTGACCTTAGGAGCACCTATTACCATCATCATATATAAAACCATAGGTGTTGATCTCTATATATTTTCTTGGAGAGTGTGTTAGCTTCCTGGAAGCATTGAGCCATTATTGTGTCTCTTCTTGAATGATTTTGGTGGAATCACTTCATGCCTGATTCATTGATCTATCCATCCTAAGTGATTCTCTTCCTACTGGGACTTATCCCATCGATGAAGGTTCATAAAGAGTAGGGGACCTTGACTAAGGTGATATTGGGTCATTGTCCCATTATTGTCACTTAGTATAATAGTTCCCTTTAGTTTTCCATTCTTTGAGGCCCTACTAGATTGTGTGGTAACATTTTTGGCATCGTTGTCGAGGAGGAAGCAGGTTTTCCTCCTTGGTTCATTATTTGATGTAATTCTTCTAACGATAATATAGATCCTATTTTTTCAACTCCATAATATTCCCATGGAAATTGAGGGCCAAATTGTGTTGAAAACGTAGGGGTGATTAATACCCTCCTTCTCCTTTCTTGGGTAGGGTCAATAGGCATAGGATTCCTCGTCCATGGGAATATAGGGAGCTCCATCCCCTATGTTTTGATAACATAGTAGGATCCCGTCATATCCCTCCTTCCAATTATGATAAAGCACCCCAGTTCTATGGCAGGAAGGATGAATACCCCGAGAAGCATCCATCCTTGTTCAAAGATTCCATAGGTGGCAAGGACCTAGAGGAAGATGTGGTCATGACTATGTTTACTAATAGTCTTAGAGATTATGCTCATGGTTGGCTCCAATTTTCTACTAATTATTATATCCCATATTTGGATGCTTTCATCGTTAACTTTTAAAAGAGATGGGTGAAAGAGCATGATGTATTAGAAGTGTACAAAGATTTCCTCTCAAGCAAAAGCGAAGAGGGTGAACCCATTAGAAAATTTAACCAAAGATTAAACACATTAGAAAATTTAACCAAATATTAAACATTCTTATTCATTTTATCCTTGATAATCTTAAACCTCCAAATGAATTCATCCTTGTTGCATACCTTAAATAATTTACAGGAGAAATAACTTAGGCAGTCAGAGACAAAATGCCTACTAGAATCCTTCAAGCCCAAAACATTACCCTTGAATTAAGTCAAGATATGAAGGAGGTCGTGATAAATGGTGTTCACTATGATAATGAGAAACAAAGGGAACCTACACCGATGCCTCCAGAAAGAGGTAGCCCACCTCCTAATAAAGGCATGGTCATATCTAAAGGAAATAAGGTAAATAAAAAGAAGCATAAAATTGGATACCTCCTAGGAACAACAACATTAACCCTCCAATTATGGTATATTTCCATGATGGCTTCCCCTTATACGTTTCTTTAAACATTGATGAGTGTGTTTTGAGGAATTATGTACTTGACTCTAGGTCCCTAGCTAACATCGTGCCTTTAAAAATAATGCAAGATATATGATTGCATGTATCTAGAAAATACTCAAATAAATGTATAAACTATTCTAAGTAGCTTGAAGTCCATGAGAGAATATAAGGAAAAGAGGTTTATCTACAACACTATCCTCAAATAAAAATCGTCATGGATATAATTGTAGTTAAAGTAGCTCCCTCGCGGGCGATGATTTTTATCAATACAATGGGTAGAGGACTCAACTCCAACCATAAATTGGGATAAATCTTGTATTAAAGTTCCCTTGAGAGAGAATTCCCATGTTTTTATACCTAGGCTTAACTTCACCGAGCCAATGATCACCCACTCATGGGAATTCGATGAAGAATTACGAGTTTGGTGAGTGGAGGTTGTATAAAAATGATGCTAATCGTGGTCTAAAGCCTATAGGAATTTGGGCTACATAACATTGATGGAGATTCCTAAAAGGTTGGTTCTGGAGCTGGTATAGTTTTAATTTCCCCATTTGAGTACTTCACACTATTTTCCTTGAATCTTGAATTTGAATGTACCAACAACATAGTTGAGCATGAAGCCCTCCCGCTAGGACTAGATTTTGCTCGCTCCAATAAAATTCAATAATTAATTTCTATAGGTGATTTTGATCTAATTGTCTCCCTGGTGAAGGGATATTTTAACACCAAGGATGAAAAAATGAAACCACACAAGGAGCGGGTTATGAATGTAATTAAGGAATTCAAACAACTTCACATTCAGTCGGTCCCTACAACCAATAATCATATTGTTGATGCTCTTGTCGTGGCTACATCCAACTCCCAGTACCCTGAAAAGGACATTTTTGAATTAGGGAGGTGTGTGATGGACACTATATATCATCCATCCATTCCTGATTATGATGATCATTGGCTTGTTTTCAAGAATGATGAGGAGATAGTTGGTTTTCTCCAAAATCATAATGAATCACACAACCAAGAGGAGGATTTGGTTAATGAGAAACAATCTGAGAGAGATTAAAATATATAAACAAACTGAAATCCCAAGAATCATATGATACCATAGATCTGAATCTAGGGACTTCTTCCTCCCATAAAATGGTCAAAATAGGAAAAGGGTTGTCTAAGCACAAAAGGAATGAGCTTGAAAACTGCTGAGAAAATTTAAGGATGTTTTTTCTTGGTTGTATCATGACTTTAAGGAATATAGCCCAGAAATCATACAACATACCATCCCTATCCAATAAGGGGCAAAGCCACCCTAAGCTTGCTCCCTTGGTCAAGAAAGAGCTTCAAATTAAGATGATGGATGCAAGCATCATCGCCCCTATTCGACACTCTTCTTAGATCTCAAACCCTTTGGTTACTTGAAAAAAGACAGGAAATATTAGGATGTGCAATAATTTTATGGATCTTAACCAAGTATGCTTTAAAATTAATTACCCATTACCTAACATGGAAAATATTTTTGTAAAGAATAACCAACTCCCAAATGATTTCATTCCTTGATGGTTTCTCTCTATATAACCAAGTCATGGTAAAGGGAAAAAATATATATATATATATATTTTACCACCCCTTAGGGAATGTACATGTACCTCAAGATGCCATTTGGTGTACTAAACACTGGTTCTACTTTCCATAGAGCCATGGACTTTTATTTTAGAGACCTAATAGGAAAAATCAAGGAAATATACCAAGATGGCATGAATGTGGCATCTAAGGAAAGAAAGGATCATTGTAAGAAACTAGGAAAGGTGCTTGAGAAATGTAGGCAATATAACATATCCCTTAATCCTAAGAAGTATATCTTCGGGGTTGATCAAGGTAAGTTGTTAGGCCATGTTGTATCTAAAAAGAGAATTAGTATTAACCCTGAAAGTATTGAATTGATTAAGAAAATTCTTGCCCCCAAGGATAAGGGAGCCTTGAGATCACTCTATGGAAAATTTAATTTTGTATGAAGATTCATACAGAATATTCCTAATATTCTTAGACCCATGAATGACTTATTAAAGAAGGATGTGTCTTATGGATGGGATGGCACTAAAGAGAAATATTTTTAAGAAATCAAGGAAAGGGTTACTTTCTCCCATGTTCTTAGTAGTCATGATTACTCTAAATATTACATTATCTGTACTTTTGTTTCAAAGGATACAATTGTTGCTATACTCATGCGGAAAGATGATGAAGCAAATGAGTGACCCATAGAATTTATGAGAAAACCAGTAAGAGATGTCGAGATACGATATACTATCACTGAAAATAAAGTTTATGCCCTTACCAAATCACTCAAATATTTTCGGGCATGTGTGGGGTACAATAAGATATACACTTATGCCCCATACCTTGTTGTGAAAGATGTGCAGTCACAAATTGATTTCCTTTAGTAAAGGGGCAAGTGGGTAGAAAAAAATATAGGAAATGATCTGGAGATTTTCCCCAAGAGGATTATCAAGGGATAGGATTTAGCTAAAATTTTGACCGAGAACAATAATGAAGACATCCAAGAAGGGTAAAATGAGCAAGTTTGTGCCACTTCCATTGAACTAGAAAATGTTGAATGATATTCTTATATAATATACTATTTGTGAAACTTGACTGCCCCTCTTGGGTTACTGGATCATAAATAAAGAACCCTTAGGTTGAAGGCCACAAAGTATTGCTTGACTCAGGAAGGTCTATGGATTAGCCTGGATGGGGTTGTCCTTTGATGCGTAAGTAAATATGAGGCCCAAAACCTTGTAAATAGTTTCTTACTAGATTATGTGGGAGACACTATGCAACTATAACTATTGTGCACAAAATATTAAGGGCAAGATATTATTGGCCATAATATTTTTCTAATACATTAAACTTTGTTAAAATATGACAACCATGCCAATTGTTCTCAGGAAAGAAATGACTTACCGCTATGCCTCTAAAGAATGTCATGGTAGAGGCACCCTTTCAGCACTGGGTTCTCAATTTCATTGGAGAGTTCAAAGATAATTCAAGAAATGGTCATAAATTGATATTTCCATTGATTACTTTACCAAATTTGTGGAGGTCATACTTAAAAAGAATGGCAACCAGTGACGTTGTCATGAATTTCCTTGAGGATAAAATTATCACTAGATTTGGTGCACTCGCCCAAATTGTAATGAATAATGCAAAAGCATTCGACTCTGTGACGTGAACATCAATGTGCAACAAATATGGAATAATATTGTCACATTCATCTAACTATTGCCCTCAAGAAAATGGCTCGGTTGAATCAAGCAACAAGAACCTTGTAAAATCATTAAGCGAATGGTGAGAGAAAACAAATGAAATTGGGATAGTAAGATCAAGTATGCCCTTTCAGTTGATCATACCATTGTATAGGCATCAACTAGATATAACATGTTTAATTTAGTATATAGAGTTGAGGCTAATTTACCTATCCAACTAAAATTTCATGTACTCGAATGTTTGAATGATTTCCCTAATCAACAAGATGCCATACAAGCATAGATCGATCAACTCATAGAGGCTAATTAAGTTAGGAGGAAAATCCTAGAAAATCCTAACAAGTTTGGTTGAAGTCATGAAAATATGAAAACCAATTATGATAAACATGTCAAGAATAAAGACTTCAAACCTGGAACATTAGTCCTCTTATGGGATAAAAGAAGAGAAAATATTGGAATGCATAAAATGTTAGACAACCTATGGATAGGTCCCTACAAGACAGCTTATATAGCTGATATAAATTCATATCATTTAGAAAATCTTCAAAGAGTATTTTCCTTAAGGTACTTGACATTGTATATTATGCATAATAGAGTAGGATGAATTTTATATTGATTTTTGCATAGCTACCATCACCATAGTGTGTTCTCATACTAAAATAGGTGCATTTAAATTAAATTTGAATCATAGAATAAATTATCTTTTTTGTATGGTTTATTATTTGATGAAAACATGGGTGATAATAGTACGCCTATGACAGATGGTTCCAACATTGTATGTGATGTGTAGGATATAGTTTTGTGGTCTTGTAGGATTACTAGTGTTCTCATGACCTCCCATTCAAGTACATGGTTTGTGCACTCCATAGTGAGCTCATGTCATAGTTGGAGCCATATGTTACTCACCAAAAGTGGGTGACTCCATAAAAGAAATTTTCTCCTATATTTTTCTTCAGTCAGCAACCATTAGCCCTTGAAAGCCAACAATGTATCTGATATATTGTGTCATTTTATCTCCACTAACTAAGCTAGTCATATGTCCCCTCACCCATCTATTGGGAGCATATGTTTGAAGGCAATAAGTCCAATCTTAAAGGTATGTTTTTCATTGTGCAATCAGGTGCTTATGCTTTTTTTTCCTTAGGCACTTTGGGCATGGATTATTAGGTGACTTGGAAGAAGGAAACATTTTGACTCCCTAATCATTAATCATTAATCCTAGTCCCATGGGATCTACCTTATTGGCCTATAGCTTAAGGAAAGGAATTACTTGGGAAACCTTGATTTTGATAGCATGGTCTTGTTTTCATATTTCATATTTTTCATTCCCATCTGCACATTACAAGCCATTTTTAATCATCTTCCCTCTCTAGGTCCACAAGGCACTGGTACACCCCCCTCTTGTCCACATGGTTGGATCGGACCTAGAAATGTTGCCCCAAAGGTTGATACAGCTTAAAAAAAAGGTTAAAAGCATATCATGGCCACAAGCAAGAAAAAATGGAAAATAATATTATAAAATGGAAAATATAGTATAGACATTATATTAACGCGTGGGAAAAAGCCAAACATGAGCTCTATGTTGGCGTTATGGCCAATGTGTTGTCCTTGATGGAAACCTACTTGATAAAGATGTCAAAATTATGGTAACAGGATGATTATGCAGGTTGATAGAGATGTGACAGAGATGATGGACAAAGGAATGATAAAGGTGAAGTTTGGGAAAGTATATGCGGGTTGTGTGAAGCAAGGTCACGTACAAATGCAAATATGATGAAGATAAGTCATGTACATAATCCATACCATGGTAATTTGAATACTAGGGGTCTTTACCATGGTATTGGCCCATAGAAATGAGTGCGAAAATGGTTATTTGATCCGCCAAAGAATACTAACAACATTACTAAGGGGTTGGCCTAAGGTATTGGCTAAGGCTAAAGCTATATAAGGATATGGAGATCAAAGTGTTAAGTGTGCAAGTTATGGGTTATTAATGTGTAACTTGATCTAAAACATGTGTGCACCAAGGATCATGGAGGAGGCTAAGATCTGATAGATCTGAAATTATAGTCAAGAGCAATAAACATGGTTATTTGATATGTTTATTATTATAGCTAATAATGGTAGATCTCGGGTGATAATGATATTCTGACATAAATGTCTTACAGTGAATTTTGTGAAGTGTGTGTTATGGCTACATCGAAGGTATGATTCAATGATTTCATATTTGTATGATGGTTTTCCTTTGAACTATCACGTACATACATGGATATGCTTCTATATAGTCGTGTATATATTCTACAAATTATTCTTAACATGTTCATAATCTTTATATTGGTGTTATGCATGGATGTCGTGTACATACGCGGATGTGCTTTGTAAAATTTTTGTATACATGTTAGGGTTTTTTAGTATGGGATGTTGATGATATTTGATCAATTCTATTATGTTTTTTGCTTTCTGTCAATTATGTCTCTCTCGTGATAATTTTTTTTAGACAGTACTGGTTGGGTTGAATTGGTTGTGGAATGGAATGTTAATTATGTTTCTATGTAGTGATCTGTATTAGTGATCTATGATGGATTTAGTATACAATTTAGTGATTGATTCCATGTCACAGTGATTCAAATTCAGGTGTCAATGATTTGAGATATGTACACAGGTCTTCTTAAGGGGAAGCGCATACATATGCGGGTATGATTCATAATAGTCGTGTATACATTCTTACATAATTTTTATCAGGGTTTGCAGTGATAGCATATGGTTTCTATGATGAACATTATATGGTATGGTATACTTATGAATGTTTGTGCATTGATATGATATGATATGGATTGGTTTTATCTAGTTAAATTGTTTGATTGAGATTCAATGATTGATTTGTTGATTCAATTAGTTTAGTGATTGGGTGATTTGAATCAGTGATTGATTTCAGAACTGTTATTTCATATTGGGCTTAAATGAGGGAAGTGGGTCTATTTTGAAAATATGATGAAAGGTGGCCTACAAGTTTGATGTTTTTATTCACGTGGATCCAGTATGAAATATTATGAAACGTGATCCACAAAGGTGTTGAGGGTTGGAGCCTTAAGTGAGGGAGTTGAATCTTCCTTCTAGTGGTAGTTGGTAAATTGGTTAAAGGGGTAGGAACTCCCTTCCGGTAGGATCTGGTAAACGAGATCAGTGGGTAGGATCTCCCTTCCAGTAGGAGTCGATAAACGAGATCAGGGGGTTGGAGCTCCCTTCCAATGGGTGTTGTAGAACGAGAGAAGGTTGTAGCCTTCTGCAAGTGGGTGCTTGCATACTTGTATGAGTCTGTGCCAGTACAATATTTTAAGTTATTTTCCTTTATAATAAAAGAAGACAAAGATGACTACCATGGTGGTTTGTTCTCACATTGGGTTTCCACCTAAAATCCTAGTGTTATCATGTGTTGTTTTGTTGATTTTGTGTGATGGTTTACTTTGTTTTTACTATCATGGTTAATGTTTAATTAATGAACAGTGAAGTAATGATGCATTGATTAAAGATTAACAGATGATGAAATATATGAAGAGTTAGTTAAATGGATATATCCAGTTTGTATTCACCATAGTCACGTATATACATTGGTTTCCTGAATGATAATAGCATACAGAATTCAGAATAAGAAACGAAAAGTTGAATTGAATTTAAAATATTGATTCACCCCACCCCCCAGTAATTTTCCCAGTAATTGGTATCAGAGTAGGTCACTTAAGTTGAATCTTAACCGCTTTGAGTGGATCAGGGACAATGGGAAAGAAGAAGATAGCTCAAAGGAAGGAGTCAGCAAACTATGGTAATATATCAGATGCAGGGAATGTTATAGATGTCAACAAATATTTAGCTTTGGGATCACCTTGCTTTCTATTTCTTAAGAATGAAGAATACATTAACAAAGAATTATCAGGTATATGATTTTTTTTCTAATTGTGGTCCATTTCCTTGTCTATGTAATAATGATGATAATGAAGATGACAATGAATCAACTGAAATTTATTTCATTAGTAAAAGTGAAAGCAAGCATTCTAAAGAGAAAACATATTATAAAATGATGGCCCTAGAGGCAAAATAATAAGGCAAGTTAGAAACAATGGACAATGAAGGTATGCCTATCCTAAGTAATGATAATTATCAAGAATGGAAAGAAAGGATGAAATATAATCTCATGAACCTTGGATATGATGTTTAGTATTTAGTATTCTATGGAATCACTAAAACTCCCCCTTCAGGCAAAGAAGTGTAAAAGAACAATAAGGCATTAAGTGACATCATTAAAAGCATACCCGATTCAAAATTAAAAAAAAGGTTCTGCATTATGCAACTGCAAAGGAATTATGGGATAAGCGACAGGAAATCCATGAAGGAAAAACAAAGGAATATTGCTCATCATAAGAACCAACATGTAATCTTGTTTCTAAAGAAAATAATGATATATCAAAATATGAGTATGTTAGTTCAAATGGATTCATTGATTCATAAGAAGATAGGCTAGAGGATGTTCCTAATCTTAGAAGAAAACTTGATTTTGCATTGAAAAGGATTAACAAACTTAAGGATAAGTTGCAGGCATATAAAAAAAGATCATGTTAAATCAGTAAATGCTTCAGTATTATCTAATCAATTTTTTGAAGGACTTGAAACTGAGATCGTCTCTCTAAAAGTTGATCTTGAAAAGTCAAAATGTAGCGAAATGAAGAGATACTTCAAGTATTTGAAGAGAGAATGGGTTGAAGAAAGAGATCATTGAATTAAAGGAGAAATTGGAAGAAGGAAGAAAGGTTGAAGAAGGAATGAGGAAGTAGTATCTAGAAAAGGAAGAGCAGTACCAAGAATGGAGGTTGAGGTAAACATTCTAAAAGGTAAATTAGAAGAAAAAAATAAACACTTGATATTTCAAGATAGTACTAATGTTTTGGATAACATTCTTAGTAGTCATAGGTATCCTTCCATTAAATTTGGTCTTGGTTTCCATGAAACTGTAAAAGGATAATCTAGTTCACTGGCTTGCACAAGAATCTTGAAGGATAACAACATGAAATCTGAAATTCCTATTAAAGAGATAAGAATTCAACCATATCAACATCCAAGGAATTTGAATTTCAAAAGAAATCATTTGCTCCCAATAATATAAACATTAATAGATTCTCTCCTCTTATCAATACTGTAGAATGCTTTATATATCATAACTATGGACATGTTGTAGCCAATTTCCCAAGCAGAATGTTTCAATCTCAAGCAAGTAGTCGCTTCAAAAGAAGATCATCAACTCCCATGTACTCATTTTTATTTAAGGGATATTGTTTTTCTTGTAACATATTTGGTCACAAAGCAATTGATTGCAATAGAAGGAATATGAAACAAAAATATTATGATTCCTCTGCACCATTTTATGGTCATATAAGATGTTATGCTTATAACAAGTTTGGGCATGTAGCTGTTGGGGCCTTTGTTTTGAACAACACAATTTTGAGTCGTGGAAGGTTAGGAGCAGAAAGAACAGGTGGCAGAGCACAATCAAGGAAGGCAAGGAGTTTTTGTGGTTGCGGAAAACTTGCAGACATATGGCAGAGAACAAGCAGGTGACGGCACAGATGGCAGGAACGAGAGATAATGAATAGATAGTATAACTCCCAGAAACAGAGTAAATCACGAAAAATATATAGGAAGCAGTGGAGCACAAGGGAACAGTTGAGCGAAGAAGGGGAAAATACTGACAGTGTCAGTTGGCAGGAGTAGATAAGTAAGGAAAGAGTGACTCCGTAGGGGTTAGAGAGTGTTGAGTGTTGAGGGAGCTTTGCGGAGCCTGTATGTACTGTGTGGTGTTATCTTGAACTCTCTGGAGTATGTTATGTAATGTTTTGTTGAGTTAATAGAGACAAATTGATACTGTGTTGTGAGATTCATGACAGTGGTTGATTGATGTATGTTTTGGCTATTTTAAATTTTATTTTGATATTCATATTGTTTATGGCTGGATGATAATTTGTATCTCAAATCATATATGATGAATATGCTATGTATAATGTAATGGATGAATTGTTGTTAATGATCTCCCTTCAGTATTAATGTTCTAGCTTATAATCTCAGTAAGGTCATGACACACCTTGGGTGAGACTCCTTACTCTCTTGGGCAGGGTGAAAATGTCGGCATTGTCCTAGACTTCAATTGAATCTTGTTGGATCTGAGCCTGAACCTGGGTCTTTCCCAGAGATGTCCTTTTTCACCAACAAATAATTGCGTTTCCAGGACCGGAAAAAATATCTAGAAGCTAGATCATGGTATTGAGGATCTACAAGAGAGAATTATGTAGTTGGTGGGATAATCATGTAGATCAGTTCATATCGCAACATGTGGAGCTTTGACAGCAGAGGGAAAATATTGTCAAAGACTAAGTTCTATTTTCTGACTCGACGAGTGATTTGTATGAAATTTTTTGGGGAAAATTTTCTGAAGAGCTCCATAACTGGTTGTGAAGACTCCAGATTAAGTCACTTCCTAGAGGATTGTGTCAATCTCGTCGCAGTTTAACGCTTACAGACTTAACAACATTATACCAGTTAGATATAGAATTAACCCGAGCAATAGATTTTTTGGTACAAACTACTTTGGAGGGGTAAATTATAGAGTTTTCAGCCGATTTTTATCAATCTTTTACAAAAGCAAAGGAAATATTTTAATCTGGGTTGCGGGGAAAAGTTTTGAAAGAAGTCTCATTGTGGATTAAAGCTTTAATGGTGGACGAGGGGCTAATGTTGTTCCAAAGTCCCGAGATGGAGGCTTAAACCTCCAATACTGTGGGAAGGAGCAGAGGGAAATATGTTACGAATAAGGGAAAATGGGGAATAGGGATATGGACGTCGGGACCTCTAGTCAGTTGAGAGAGCTAAGAGCACATCGGAGGGCACATATCGCTAATAAGTGGTGGGAAAGGGTGATACAAGAGTTTGAGAAGCAAGAAAGGAATAGACAGAGGAAGGAAGAGGCGTTGCAAATGGAAGAAGGAAGCGAAGGATAGGTGGGACCATAAGGAATGGACAGGTCCATCAAAGAAGTTAGGCAATTTCATAGGAGCCCATCCCAAAGAGAGAAGGGAAAGAAGTATGGTAAAGAGGAGGACGCGCGCCCAGAGGAGGAGTTTGATGTGGAGTTGCATGTTGCGATGGAGCAATTATTCTAAGAGAGGCCAAAAACCATAACGCAAGGTAATCATGTTCCCCAAGTTTCAAGTAGCACTAGTCCCAACCTTCCCCTAGTACTTTACCATCCACCTAATAAGTTCTTGATAAAGTTATGAGAGTCTAGCAAGTTTTGTAGTATTCATTCCACAATAAAGATAGAAGCTAGCAGTAGTACTAGCAACAGGATCTCTCAACCAGGAAGTAGAGGTTTCATATTACTACCATCGATGCAAGTAAAGATGGCAGGATCATTTACGATACCCGAAATTTTCCAGAAAAGGTAATGAAGATGTGGAGCAGCATTGGTATCCATGTGAAGGAATTTTGAGGGCTCGATAGACACCAGATGCTATTAAATTAATCGAATTCCAAACTACATTAAGAGAAAGAGTTTTACGTTGGTTCATCAAATGGTCATAGGTACACTAGAACCCAGTGATAGATGATGTTAAGAGAGAATTTGTCCAATAATTCAAACTACCCCAGATGAATCAGCAAGGATTGTCTGAACTATGGGAAATTAAACAGAGGGAAGGAGAAATAGCCTGGGATCTGATGAGAAGGTTTAAAGATGAAATTAAGAAACTAAGTTATCTAATTGATCCAAACCACCAATGAGATTGGTTCATTAAAACACTTCTACCTTTAACAAGAACACCTCTGACCCAACAAAATATTGATACCCTTCAAGATGCACTGGAGCAAGCAATGAAAATAGAGGCAATGGTTGGATACCCGCAAGATTTTAGAGGGGGAGTAGTCGCACAAGATCCATCCATAATGGGACTGCAACATCAAATAGCCAGTTTGATGGAGAAGCTAAAATATATTCAGCCGGTGTGACCCGCACAAGCCCATGTATGTTGTACACTTTGTTTGATGGAAGGACATGTAGTTATGGAATGCCCAAGGTTGCGGGGAGCCATTTTTGGGACTTTGGTGGCCGGAGCACAGGGGGCCTCGCCAATCAGAGGAGTTGCACAAGTAAACACTCAAGGATTATACCAGCTGCAACCCCATTTCCGTGAATTTCCTGATCAACAGAATGCTGTGAAATATGCAAAGGTATTGGTCATCCTCCATGGTTGTGCCCCATCCTGCAAAAGTATTCAAATGTTCCAAACAATGTCTATTGTGATTTTTTTTCCTCAACAACTCATCATATAGAAAAATGCAGATCCTTGGATGCATTAGCAGATCGACTGGATAGATCGTCCTACAAATTAAATGAGACTCCAAGAGGATGAGGAGGAGGAGGAGGAATGAAGGGTAGCAGAACTGGAGGAAGAGGGCCATTAAGATGTTATAATTATGATCAATAAGGTCATGTAGCATGGGAGTGTCCGCTACCAAGATGACCATGGGGTTCCCAATGTAGAGTGAATGAACATGCTACAGAAGATTGTCCGGAGATGATTAAGAGATGGGAAGAAAGAACTAGGCAATGAGGAGCCAACCTGGTTAATGCATAGCCAAGGGTAGTATAGACATAGCCTCTACCAAGTGTAGATTCAATTAAATTTGAAGCTGTCTGCACCTGTCAAAGATCATGCTTAAAAGACTTGCATGGTTTTTCAGCAAACTATACACTGTCCAATCATCCATGTATACTTCAAGAAACTTGTGTATATAGTCTCTGAAGGTTGCTATCACTATCCTTGAAAATACAACTGGTGCATTCTTTAATCCAAAAGGCATGATGTGAAGTACCATTCCAAATGGTGGCTTCTACTATTCCAAGAATTTTTCAATGAAATTTACTTTGGCTTCTACTATTGGGAAGTACCATTTGGAACACTATTGGGAAATTTTGTCTTCTACTATTCCAAGAATTTACTTTCGAAGTCATAGTAAAGCCTGGGAGGCTAAATTTTGGTCTTGACCATCTTTCAAGATTGGAAAATGGAGTAAAGGGTGGACCACTTGATGATCAACTGCCGGATGTTGATATTTTCCAGGTAGAATCCATCCCTGATTATTTGGAACAAATAGCAATATACTTAGCTATAGGACAATGCCCAGTGGAATACACAGCAACTCAGAGAATACATTCAGTATTTAAAGCAGCTGAGTACCAACTCATAGTGGGGAAGTTGTACAAAATGGGTCTGGATAAAATACTACGAAGGTGTGTATTAGATCACGAGAGAGCAGACATCTTGTGGGAATGTCACAATGGAGTTGCGGGAGGCCATCTGGGTGTGAAACCTACCACAAGAAAAATATTGCAAGAAGGATTATGGTGGCCAACAATGCACAAAGACAGCAAAGGATGTGTGAGGAAGTGCGATGTCTGTCAAAGAATAGGGAGACCCTCACATTAGGACGAGATACCCCTACAACTTGTAAGGGCTATGCAAGCATTTGAAAAGTGGGCAGTCTACTTTGTAGGGCATATTACACTGGTTGCGTGACACTAATAAGCTATATATGTCATCAACGCAACTGGCTACCTCACTAGATGGGCAGAAGCGGCACCAGTAAAGGACTGTACATCAGATACAACGGCCAGATTTATCTTTGAAAATATCATTAGCATATTTGGGTGTCCAAGGAGCCTAACAAGTGATTAGGGCACACATATTATTAACGCTGCAGTCAAATCACTACTAGATAATTTCATGATACAGCATCACAAGAGTAACCTGTACCACCTGTTGTAGCACAATTTCACTCAGCAAAAGGTCGGGAGAAGTTCTTGGCAATTTAAGGTTGCTGAGGAACAATTATAGAAGTGGAACAAGTTCAAGGAGATAAATAAAATGTTTTAAAGGCATTTGAAACATTGTGCCTAAGAAATCTGTTATTGGGTGATTTAATTACATGGCAAGGATTTGAAGCAGTCACTCTTGATTTGAATCAGGTGTTGGCACTTTGAGAAACCGGAATAGTTATTTTTGAATGCTGAATTGAGTATTAAAACAATCACTGTTGTTTTAAGGTTTGGTCAAACATTGTGGGATTAAGACAATAAGATAGTCCATTTACATCCATTTAATTGTCTTGATTACAAGCCTGAATGGGTCATATACAACGAATATGTATTGACAAGCAGGAACTTCATTCACACTGTCACAGATGTTCGTGGAGAATGGCTGACTGATATCGCACCATATTATTATGATTTGAGCAATTTTCTGCAGTGTGAGGCAAGGCGTGTTTTGGAGAGAATCTACCTTCAACGTGAGAGGGAAAGATCAGAATCTAAGGGCAAAAGCAAAAATTCTTAAAACCGTTCTTTCTGTGCAAAGGATTCAGCTTGAGTTTTAGATATAGTTCGTTACAGCATATGTATGTTACCATGAATCTTAAATGGGATATGTTATTGCAATGAATATTTCATCGACTTTCAAGATTGTGTAATGAAGGATCGAGGAAGTGCCATTAAGTCATTATCCACTATGCATATTTATGCTAAATATTGAAACTTTAACCCGAGTAAGGTATCAAGTTGGATCGAATCCCTTAGTGATGAACATATTGATCGGTTATTTGTTCGTCCGTGCAGGGGCCCTTTCATTATATTATAGCAGCGATGGCCCTGCCCTATTTTTTATCCAGAAATGCCGGGACAAGCAATGGAATAAGACCGGACCAAGCCGTAGTCACATCGAAGACCTTATTGATTCTTTCTTCAGGCATTTCAAGCTCCAGAGACGTCCCCTTATCCCCCAATACGTGAAATTCGAAACAGCTTGCTTCCATATTAATGTTGACCAGTATGGAAATGTCTGCTTAGAGATTCTTCAGGATAAATGGTCATCTGCATATGGGGTTCGAACTGTTCTGCTATCTATTCAGAGTCTTATGGGGAAACCAAATATCAAATCTCCTCTTAATAGTCATGCGGCAACAATATGGAACAATCAAAAAGAGTTTAAAAAGGCGGTACAGAGGCAGTACAAAGAAGCGGCTGGGATAACTGGTCAATAATTTCAATTCATACCATTTCAAGCCTAATATTCTTTGCATTTGGTACAATCAAATTGTGCCAGGTACTAGTTCTACAATTTTTCTGGAAATCATAATATTCATATTGCCAATACATTTGAAAAATGTCGAAGAAATCCTGTAAAAGAATCATATGCAATTCCTCAGGTTAAAGGGTGCTCAGGATGTATTTCCTTGAATAAATCTAACACGAAATAAAGATATTTAAACTTTTAATTCAAGAACATATCCGATGATTGATGGTGACTTTATAGCATGTTGTCATGTTGACCAATTATCGGCAACTCGTGTTTGAAAATTCTGTCCACAGAAGAGATTGAGGACTCATAAACTGAATTTCAAATTCGAAGACTACTGTAAAGTTCGATCTCATCTTACGCCAGAAGAGTCTAAACCACTTTCAGAAACAGATCCAATGGTCTTGCGATGGCATAAATTAAACGGAGTTTATGGGAGATGGCGCCCCCGCAAATGGTTTAGTTGAAACCACTATTTACAAAATCGACGGCTATGATGCGTTACGGCATCACTTAGCCATTTCTCAAAAACCGCTATCAATGCTCCCGCAAGCGGTTATTGGTTTTCAAAAACCATGGGTGACTTTTTCATAATACGTATGGGGGACCCAAAGTGTACCATTTGTCCTTTTTACTTGCGCTCCTATTTTTGGGTTTTATATTATATATTATATATATAATATTAAAACAAATATTTTGTAAATTTAAATAATTCCAACACTTCCAAGAATCAGTTTCAAAACTGATCATAGCAGTTAGGAAGTTATTTTAGATGGTTAATATAAAAGCAGAGATAGGAGGAGGAAGGGGGGTCCGAGTTTTTGAACCTTGAAGCCAAATTTTGTACTGGAGAATACTGAATCAATGAAAGAGTTTTGCAAGTTTCTATCATTCTGTCTATGCTGAAAGTTTTCTAGTTTACATTATGTTTTCATATCTGTGAATAAAATAGATTAATTTGAGCTGCGGGTCTCTTTATACATGTGTGTTTAAGATTTAAACAAACCTTAATGGGCGCTCCTCTATTTTAACTTATCCTTATGTATTTCTTCAAGGTTTTATAATGATAGATTATGTTTTAAACAGCATATCAAATTGAAATCCTTTTCTTTCTTGTTTCTTCCGTTCATTCATTTTAGCATAAGAAGAATATGGCATTGAAGAACATGCATGGATTTGATATTTGAGGGTTATATAATTAAAGTTTAAAGGTTTATAAGACAAAGACATATATACATTTGTTTGTGACATAATCAAATAATGTCTTGAGCACAAATTCCTTTACACAGAAAGGAATTGTTTCTTGAGGTACAACACCACCCATAGGCGAATGGAACTGTTGAAGCATTCAACAAGATCTTGGAGAAAGGGTTGATGAAGATATGAAATTCTAACTGCGATGAATGGGAAAAAATAATACTAGCCATGTTGTGGGCATATAGGACTACCATAAAGAGGTTACATAATCCCGACTCCATTTCAATTGGTGTATGGAAAGGAAGCAGTGGTACCAGCCAAGTTTGTTATACCAAGTCTCTTAATTGCCACAACAAAAATGACAGAGGAAGAATCCATCTATGCACGACTTCATGAATTACAGAAACTTGAAGAAGATAGATTTCTAGCGGATTTCCATCAATCAGTGCAAAAACATAGATAGAAGGCCTGGCATGACCGCTACATCAAGCAAAAGATATTTAATATTAGCGGAAAAGTACTGCTCTATGACAACAAATTCCATAAATTTCGAGGAAAACTCAGGATGCACTGGATGGGCCCATACTATGTCGTAGAGATACATGACTCAGGAGTGGTCAAGCTAGCGCAACTAGATGGAGAGATACTTCAAGGATGGGTTAACGGCGCGTGCCTGAAGCCCTATCATGAGTAAGCAACAAAAGCTTTTATTTCTAATAACTCTCACACCCAAGAGGAGTCAGTATATTAGATTCAATAACTCTCTCGCAACCGAGATGAGTCATAGAATACCTTATGTTATGTTCTTAAAATAAATCTTTCAACCCAATAGAGTAGGAACTGCTATATCATAAGTCACATGTTGTGTAAATACAACCATCACCCTGTTGCAATATGGGGACCATATCACAACCAATTGTGGTCAGGGGGATTTTTATAGTATTACAGTGACCAAGCATGTCAGCCATCAATCAGTCATAATGAGCCATCATAGCAGTGTCAGTCCATAGGATCACCCAAAATTTGAAAAATAATTTCCATAATTAGTAACCCCATGCCATAATAAAGTTTCCACATTAATCATTAATTATTGGCCATCACGTCCGCCCAATTTTCGAAGCCACCGTCAGTAGTGTCAAAGTCCACCTCACACGAGTAACTAATCACACGATTATAACTGCGGGGAGAGATAGTAAAAATTAATTAGTTATGGCATCGCATCAGCATCCTCAGTGCCAACAGTCCTACTTAAATTTCATGGAGGAGGGAAACAAAAAAGTGTTGAAGAATTCTGAATTGCAAGAGAAAGAAAATTATATAACGGTTAGCCCGACTTCAGCAGTAAAATCGCAACATAGTAGACTAGCAGCATTACTAGTATACTGTAGGAAAAGGAAGATTTCAAATATGATTGTTTCAGTGGTCAACCCAGAGCTCGACGAAAGAATCCAGAGGTTAGAGCCATTGGTTGGAAAATATGACAACGCCACCCTCATAGATACAGAATTCACTGATTCATTCCAATTCCTAGCGTTAAAGAGACAATTTTATATCGAGAATCATGTGAAGGAAGGGGGAAGCTAAGTACTGAGAGTGAATCCATATTTTAAAGGCACCCAGAGGTCCTCAATTATGCATCTACGAAGCCTACAAGTATTTGAAACAACAGGAGAAACGATGCAGTGTACAAAATTTCTCATCAACGGGATCCAGAATAGGTCAATGTAGCTTCGGAGAGAGATTCCAATACATGTAGAATATATACATAGGCTTACTGGACTATTGGCAGCAGGGAAGGATGTTTCATCATCTTTCCAAAGCACATCCAAGAGAGAAAATAAGGTGGGAGACTGTGATTATTACAGGAAATATGAAACGAGAAGAGGGGGAAAAGGGGCCAAGATTGATCCTGTCAATGTACCCTCGGTGAAATTTTCATGCTATCTGATTACAGGCAAGACCATGAGGCACTATACTAAAGGAGTATGTACCCTTGATATAATATCAGTTGCGGAGAATTATATACAGGGAGGGCAGTTGAATTGGTGTGCTTTCTTGTTACAAGAGCTCTTCGAGCCATGTGACGATAACTTTAAGAGGGATACAGGATTCATATATGGATATTTAATTATGGCTCTATCGATGTGGAAGTGGATTCCACCATGAAGGCAGTAGCTTGCGGAGATCACTGAAGATCAACCAATGGCGCTAAGATTCACCCCATGGAGAATATCCTGTGACCCAAGTAGCAAGGAAATAAATGAAGAAGCCATCACAGAATGGTATAGGCAAATGGTAGATGTGGTTAAAACACAACAAAGGGTCCCCAGGAATCTGCTGGATAAATATTTACCTCAAGTATGGTTCGGAGTGTCTCATAAGTAAACCTAGATTCAGCTAGACTGTGTTGCAGGCGATACCTTCCACAAAAAGCCACTAAAGTTTCAGAAATCAGAGGAAGCATTTCATGTAGAGGTATCTTCACGGCCAGGAGAAACTATGGAATCAGGAATGGAGAGCCTATGTATTTGTTTGATGCTATGCTTCCCAACCCACTTCCAGGAGAGACGCCGGACAAGAGAGCTCAGAGGGTTTCACAATTGCAACTATAGCCACTAATAGACCAGCTAGACACCCGATTGGAGGATTTTAATAAGGTAATTGGGACTCTTGAAGCAAAAACTACTATATTTCCGTCATTTCCTAAGTTTCAAACGCTTGATTTTTCATCTCCATCGACAACAACCTATGTTTTCACCGAATTACCCTCCATCGCATCCCACTCATATCCACAACCAACCATCACTTTGTTCCGTAAAAACAAGCCAACCAAGCCTCCCATCCCAGCACCAAAATGGAAAAGATCCTAGACCATGAAATATTATCGAGTAGTCGACCTCACAGGTGAGGATCAGGCACGACCATTAGTCACTAGAATTCTAATTCAAGAAGAACCAGAGGTAAGCACTTAGACCACTTCTGTATTACCACAAATTAACCCATCTTCATCGCAAAATGTACAAGTTTCATCACCACCCAACGCAAAAAATTTGTCACCACATACATCATTTGCATCCAAATAACATTCAACACATACTCCATCCACTTCCGCAGCCATCTCAAATGCAATACCAGCAGATACCTTAATGGCCATTGATGCTGAGGCAGAATTTATATCAAGTACAACAGAATTAAATGAGGATAAATCAACCACATTAGGGCAAGGTACCTTTTTAGATCTATTAATACATGTAGGGTCACCCATTTCTGATACATCACTCACTGAAAACTCCCTTAACCTGTTCCAATAATCCATGCTATTGCTACAGCCATTCGTACCCAAACCACCATCCACTAGTCATCACATTCCTGAATCACAAGTAGTCCCTCCAATTCAACCCACATCCCCCCAAGGACACTCAGAACGTTCTATTTCCAGTGGGAAACCCATCAGGGAATGGAACCCAAGCCTAGAAATGACGAACAGTGGCAATATGCAGAATTGGGGACTCGGACAACTCTTCATTTTTATACAAACAACAGCACGACATGCAGAGAATCTACACAATTATCTTATGCATAGGTATGAAAAACAACAACAAGTCATTATGCTTAATGATGAGTGCAATCAACTCCATCATGAGAGGGATACCCTTCAACAGCATCTTGTTCAAGTCATGAATAAATTCAAGGAGCTATGGCCAACAATCACCAGTGTATACAAGAGTGCGCCAACGTAAATTTTAGCATACTCGGTGGTTGAGCATTCCATACATGTAAAAGTAGCATGTGCCACCCTGGGCAACACAAATCAGGAATTAAGGGAAGCACTTGTAGAAAAAATAGCACCACCCAACCCTTCTACGGTATATGCAAAAAAGGTAGCATAGAGGCAAAAGAAGATGTAGGATATGAAGGAAACACTGGGAACGATGGTCATACATGAATACAACCTACTGGAGCAACTCCACGAGTGCTCCAACTCACTTACAATGAAAGCTCCTCATCCTGTCTAAGTGTTAGTCATCAGTAATTTTTTCCTTCATAGATGACTAAATGATTTCCCCTAGATTTCATAAAACAAAGTTCATGAACATTGTGAGTTCTAGAAATCTCACTGCCTTCATCATCCTTAAAAATATTTTTTCACTATTTCATCTTTCCATCATGTCTAGCATTGTTTACCAGTTCCAGAAAACCCATTAGTGGCTTATGTCATTCTCCCTATCTGTATACTTTCACCTTTGGCCCAAATCCTTTGTTTTTTTTGCCTAAAAAACCCCCACTGCTACTTAAGCCCACCAAGCAAACAGCTTTGTTGTGTCTCCCAAAATTCTCTCAAACACTGATGGTCTCAAACTATCTCTGTAGACTCTTTAGATAAATCAAGTACATTGGATTTTGGATCTTCAATACATCATTCTATCATAAACTCTATCTTGCACTTGATGTTCCCAAATTCTAGGTCTCAGTCCAAAAACCAAGTCCAAGAAAGCCTCCACTAGGTCACCTAGGGTTTTCGCAAAGTCATAGGGTGGATTTGGTGCCCTACAAAATTTGTTTTTTTGTATGAAGGAAATACATTCAAAGAAGAAAGGGATAGGTGATCTTGTCCAAACTAATCAAAAAGGTTATTCAAGGAAGGTTTTTGGCCTAAAAATCATGAATCTTGCAAAGGGATAGCTGCCCTTTTCTCACATCTATGCAAGGGGATCAAATAGCCATCAGACTAGCAATAGGTAAGGTAAAAATAATAATCATCATAAGAATACCGTTCATAGCAAGATGAAAGCAGCAAGCATATGTTTGATGAAATTCAGGGTTTATGACTGTTTTGACCAACTAGGAATCAGTACTAGGGTTACAAGGTCAAAGGTCACCCCAAATATTTCAAGTGCACATTGAAGGAACTTAGGAATAATTAACGAGTTTTGAGAAGTTTCAGAGAACTTAGAAGACAACACTATATACTTTTTCCTAAGTAGCCCTAAAACCTAACAATTTGGAAAAGTTGACAAAATTGGTCAAAGGGTGATAACAGAACCTCCTTCATAACAGCAAAGGGTTTCAGAGGATTTCAAGTTTCCCTCTAAGATTTGGCAAGGAGACCTGTACTCCACTACACCAAAGGAAGAATCATGATGAAGGGTATCAGAAAAAGAGACAGAAATATCAGTTCAAAGTTTGTCTTCTCAAAGAAAGGATAAAAATATTTTTAAAGGGTCAAGGAGGCAAGCATAAGAGAAGAAAATTGCCAAAGGAGGAAACTATGACAAGAATAGGTCATTATTGACAAAATGAGTTGTCCAAGTTCAAAAGAGACAGTGATCAAAGGAAGAAGTGGTGTAGGCACCTGCAAGAACAAAAGTGGCCAGCAAAAGCACAAAAATGGTTTAGAAACCTCACCTCCCTCACTAACATACATCATTTGCAAACTAGGAACAAACATGTAGCTGTTTTAGGAGTAGTAAGGCCTCCAAAATATTTTCTTTATCAAGGTATATTCTGCAAAGAGATAGGTTAGCCATAAAATGACATTTTTGCAGGACTGTCAAAATAGCTACCTACACGAAGGTTGATGAGGATAAAACAGGCCAAGTGTTTTTTCACAATGATTGCCCACATTAAGACTAAAGGGGCTATTTATGCTTGATATTAGGGTTTGTATGTTGAGAGGTTGTTCACTGTTTTAGAGAGAAAACCTGACAAAATGTCAGTCAAAGGAGATATGTCAAAAGACCACAAAATCTGCTATTTTGCAAGTATTAAATATCCTAAAGAGGTTTCATTGTCCAAAGTGGTTTGAGAACACCTTCTTAAACTTGTTGAAGGGTTTGTGAGCACAAGAGAGACATCAAGCTACTCCTGCAAAGGAAAAAGCCATTTTTATATCAATCTGACAACTACAGGACTAAAGGGCCAAAAATCACAGTGAGAAAAAGTAAAGGGAAATAAAACATATAAAGTGGGTTTTTGGCATCCAATCATTTTTCAAAAAGCTATAAAGCCTCATTTCCTTTTTCCTCAACCTCATTTACCCTTGAAAAGAAGAAACAATCCGTTGAGAGCGAGTTTGGAAGGATTTTGTGCGAGTTTGAGAAAATTTTCAGGTGTTGCGCACAGAAGAGGCAGCGGTAGTGTTATTTAACACTGCGCTGTGCACCGGGAGGGCGACACTATGCACTGGCCCAGAACGGCCCGATTGCCCACACAATAAACACGGTGTTGCGCTCCGACAGGCCCGACAGGCCCTTCTCTGACCTGAGTTGACCCGGCGCTACGCTCCAACAGGCCAGCCCAACTCGACCTAAACGTGCAGTCGGGAAGGCGCTACACACCGACAAAACTTGTCCAGATTTGCTCAAAAATGTTCAAAAATCAATGTTTTTGCCTCCAACTCTTCTGCAAATAGTCAAATAAGGTTGGTAACTCTTTTTTCTCACTATCCAAGTGTTCTTTTCATAATCTAGGAAGGCATTTCTTGACCTAAGGTGACCAAACCCTAATCTCCATAAAGATCAAATATTTGAACTTTCCAAGGAAAAATTTACAAATTGGAGGTTGTCCTTAGCCTAAAGATACTCAGTGCATGCAACCCTCCTCCTAAACTCTAAATTTTACCTAGACATACTTCATTTGGCCCTCATTTGAACACTTTTCCCTCACATCACTCATTTCCATCCTTTGACCTAAAGGCTCTCAAACAAGTTTAAAAAACCTTCTATACTAAGACCAGTCACCATGTCTGAAGAAGAGATTCATACCAGCAATGATGAAATTCAAAGGCCTACCAAGCCTAAGTACAAGGGAGGTAGGGTTAATATTTTTGAACACTTAGACACCATTCAAATCACCTCCTCTCCAATGATACTTACCTGTTTTCAAGATGTAAGATGTTATCAATTTTGTGAGAAGGTTAAGCAAGTCAAAAGCCACTCAAATCTCACTAGGTTTTTCATCCTCAGTTTGCAAAATCACCAAGTCAACCTAGCAGGAGTGAATTTTGAAATTTCATATGAATCCATTGTTAAAGCCATAGGAATACCAGAAATTTGTGAGAGATGGTTTAAACAAAATAAATTGGACTTGAGTTATTATGAGCCCTACCTCAAGCCTGGCTATCAACAAGGCTGCAAGGTTGTCTTTCCCTTCTCCCACCTACTACAGAGGTATGCCCTATTGATGAGGCAAATTATCAAGTACTTCACCTGTGAGGGAAGGTACTTCAGGGTTTACTCTTATCACATAAGGCTTTTGAAGCACTTCACTAGAGTTAAATTACTGAACCTACCATAATACCTATACCAGAGCATTGACAAAACAGCTTCAGCAGTCAAGAAGAGGAGTTATGCCCACCAAATGCAGAGCCTTTTTCGCCACTATTTGGTCAAGATGATTGTTTTACACCAGCTGGAGGAGCAAGGAATCCCTTGGGAAGTTTTTATCTCTCATGATGTATTTTCCAATCCCCAAGCCTTCATTCAGAAAATTTTGCCTTCCTCTTCGCATCCACCTGCCTCCACTCCTCCTTCATCTCCACATATGCCTTCTCCACACAAAAATTCACCTCATATCGCTTCTCCTAATGCATCAAACGAAGGAGCTGACAGTAGCCCTGACGAGGACCAAATAGATGACAATGAAGAAGATGAGGTAGAAGTAGAGGTAGATGAAGAAAACAAGGAAGAGGATAACAGTGCTAAAGAAACAAATGATGATAGTAGCAGTAATGAGGAAGAGGATGATGATAGCATGGAAAAGAGTGGAGAAGATGAGGCAAGGGCAGAAAATAATGATGCAAATGCAGAGCTTAATCAAGAAGATGAAGGTGATGAAAATGAGGAAAACAATGGGGTAGAAACAGAGCCTAATGATGAATAAAATGATGATGACATGGAGGAGGAAGATCAAGATGACATCCAAGGGGATTATGAAAATAAAAATGAAGAAGACATTCAGCTAGAGAGTGCATAAGACAGCCAATAGGAAGATGGGTTTGAACATGACAGTGAGCCCAATAACAGTGAAAAAAGTGTTGAAAACAATGAAGAGAGAGGAGGAGAGGATGAATAAATTGAAGACCAAGAACAGACAACTGATGAGGCTGAAACAGAGTTTGAAAATGAAAGCAGTGACCACAGCAGTGGCACAAAGGAGACAGTCAATGATGAGCAAGGAAATATTTATGACAGTCATGATGGTTGTCATGATTTTCATAACACTAATCATCCTCCAAATGACCAAGGAACTTAAAGTGACAATGCTGAAAGTGAAAAAGAAGAAAACCTTAGTGAAGGACAGAGCCAAAATGAAGTAAGTGAGGAGGATAGTGGTCAGTTTAAGAGCCAAGATGTCAGTAAAGAAAATAGTGAGGAAAGAAAGGATGATGATGAGGTTAAAAGTCAAGAAATCAGTGACCCAATGGAGCATGAAGTCACTCATGAAATCCATGAAAAAGATGAAAATACTTGTGATTTTATCAAGGATCAAGGCACCCTCATCACTCCTCTCACATGCACCTACCACAGAGGAAAAAGAGATGTGTTTGCTACCTCAAAAAGGAAAAGGTCCATCTCTCCTCCAGTTATTAAGCACAAAGAAAAATGCAAAGAAAATATGGAAAAAGGTGAGAAACAGATCAAGGTAAGGAGAAGCAAAAGGATCAAGAGGACTTCTCAAGGGCCTCAATTCATTTATTTAGATAGTGACAATGAGGACAAAGAGATGAACACAAGATTGCTTCTCTTGGAGAAAGATGCACACCTTCATGAGTGGGAAAGAAACTTTGTGATGGCACAACGTGTCATCCACTATTACAAATAGGAGCATAACCATTTCAATGTGGTGAAGAGAGGCCTTTCCCTACAAAAGAAAATGACAAAGCATTATGCAAGGAAGAACTTGCTTGCTTGTGCCAAACTGAGGAAGGCCCTCATGGAGCTTGAAGACCTAAAAAGAGCCAAAGTGAAGGAAATCCTTGGAATTTTGGCTGAGGCTTCTCAACAGGTGTCCAAGACCTCTTGAGGGACCTCTCCACAAATTTTGAGGCAAATTGGACAACTTTTTTTTTTTCCAAATTTTGACCCCTCTATGCACAGCACCCTAGGCAGTACACACAAAATTGGTGCATCCTCAGCTCTCAAAGTTTACATTTTTGGATTTCTCACATCACCAGAAGTCTCCTCACCAATTTTCAGATCATTTGGAGCATTTTTACCCCCTCAAAAGGTCAAAACACATCAAAAATTTGACCTTTATGCCTCATTTTCAAACCAGGCGCTGCGCACAGAGCAGTGTTGGGAGATTTGACTTTTTCACAAGTAAATGGCATCCAATCAGCACAACTAAATCATTTCTGGAAAGTAGACTCATCATGCTTTCCAACGGGCCATCACGGAGCCAAATCTGGTGTCAGGAAGGGGTCCAAAACTCAGCTGCAAGAGACCCTATTTTCTACTGAAGTGGCACTATGCACAGAGGCTACCTAGTGAGTTTTGGACCAAAAGTCAACAAAACACACTCATTTATTGCAAATAGATATTTTGAGTTTTTTGAGGCAAATTAAACTAGAATTAGGTTCAAATAGTTATTTTAGCATTTATTTCTTGGGATATTATGTGCCTTGGGCCTTGCATGGTTTCTTGGCCATAAATGATATTTATGACTATATTTGACATTTTCTTGCACATTTAGGGTTTTATTCCTCATTTTCTCCATAAATATAGCATGAGGCCCCTATGTATTTTGTTGGCATTTGATGAGCTTGAAGAGCAATATACATGGTTTCATGAGCTTGGAGAAGAAATTGGTTTTGTGAAGTGGATGAATGGCTTGCTTGGCTTGATGATGGAGAAGCTTGTTTGCAGGATTCCATAGCTTGGTTAATGGTGATTTCTTCCTAATTTGTCTATTTTTTTCTTTTTTATAATTATGTTTCATGCTTCTTGGCTACTATTAAACAGAAAATTATAGGTTGATACATTTTCTTTGAGGCACCTCAGTCCTCCTGTTTGTTATAGCCTTTATGTTTTCTCTTTTGGCCATCTTAAGGAATTATTTATTGCTCCTTAGGTCCACCGAAAATTGATTTTGTTTCATGTATGGTTAGTATGCTAGCTTACAAGTATGATTCATGGTATGCCCTGCTTATTTGAAGTTTTCAAAACCCTATCTTGAAGCCTTTCTGTGAAATATTGATTGTTAGGTTAAGTCAAAGAGGTCTCATTCGATCTTGCCCTTTGTCCATGCTTGCAAACTTGTTTCAGAGTTCCCAATAACTTGATATATGTTTTTTAGGAGTTCCCTCTCCGTAAATTGAGTTATTTTTATTGTCTTATGTGTTTTCCCAAAATCTGAAGGTGATTTTATAAAGTTAGAAGCTCTTATGCTCTCTATGTATCACTAGAATGTTTCTCTTGGATGTTTATTAGTTTAGATTATGGTTTATTGATATTAATGGTTTTCCCTACATCATGGATTGTAACTTTTAAACTATATATGTTTAAGACCTCTTAGTATTTCCCAAACTTAATGTTCACTACACATCATACATCATTTTAAGGATTCATTGACCTTGCTAAATCAGCCCTGCAATACACTCTTTCTCATCATTTAGACACTCTTGAATTTCACTTGAATCCATAGCCCAATGGCTTTGAAATACTCTCAATCCACCTATTCCATTTCACCATCTTTCCCAACCAAAAAAATCAACAAAGCCTACACCTAATAACTAGCCTAAAATCAAAACCCTAGAGAAAAAATAATACATCCTTTGCACCCAATAAAGAGATCCCTCTCTGAGTCCAGGAAGGCTAGGTCCTCAGACTCCAAATCTTGGTTCCATGTTACCCTATCATTTGGTCTGCAAATCTTCCAAATCATGGGACCCTAACATTCTGGCGATCACGGTGGGACTTTCTCAGTTAGTGGCAATCTAAGTATTCCTTAGAACTCCAGAATCCCTTGACTAAGAGTATCTAGTGATCATTTTTCCACCTCATCACCACACTAACATTCTGGCGATCACGGTGGGACCTTCTGATTAATTTCATGCTTAAATATTCCTTAAGAGATTCAGAAACCCTTTACTAATAGTATCTGGTGGTTTATCTTCCACCTCATCGCCACCCTAACATTCTGGCGATCATGGTGGGACCTTCTGAGTTAGTGGAAATCTAAGTATTCCTTAGAACTCCAGAATCCCTTAACTAAGAGTATCTAGTGATCATTTTTCCACCTCATTTCCACACTAACATTTTGGCGATCACGATGGGACCTTCTGAGTATATAGTTGCTTAGAAAACTCCTATAGACTCATTTAAAACTTCTATTGAGCTTAGAAAATTGACTGATAGTATTTAGTGGCTCATCTGCTACCTCATCACCACACTAACACAATGGTTATCATGATGGACCTTCTGAGTTAGTGACAAACTAAGTAACCCTTAGGACTTCAGATACCCTCATTGTTGGGAAAAATACTGAGAGGGGGGGTGAATCAGTATTTACTGCATATTCAAAACTTTTTACTTTTTCACTCTCTAAAACCCATACGCTACTTTCCTTTAGTAAACTCGCGTATACACGCGGATATCCTTCATACAACTCGCGTATTAGCAGAGATCTAAATATGTAGATATTTATTAACTTAGTTCTTTGCAATATTCATTCATCTGATGTTAAGTTAGCAGTAAACATGTGTTGTAACAACAGAATAAACCATCACACAAATCATCACACATGAACACCAAGATTTTTAGGTGGAAACCCAAGTCGGGAGAAAACCACCGCTGCAGTTGCTCAGCCTTCAATATTTTATTATAGAGAAAACATCTTACAACATATGTGCTGGCGCAGACTTGACCAGCACGCAGGCACCCACCTGCGCTCGTTTGCCAGCCTCTCCTGGAAGGGAGCTTCAACCCCCTGACTCGTTTACCAGCCTCTCCTGGAAGGGAGCTACGACCCCCTGCTCTCGTTTACCAGCCTCACCTGGAAGGGAGCTACAACCCCCTGACTGAAGGCTACAACCCTCAGCACCTCTATGGACCACGTTTCATCAATTTTCACACTAGATCCAAAGCTTCCTTTAGGACACAACTTGCAGGCCACGTTTCATCATATTTTCAGACTGGACCCTTTCCATACTTTTAAGCACAGTCAACCATGAAACAGATACATATAACTCACTGACAGATATCAGTAAACAAGCAGAACAGATCAGACATTTCTTACCACAGACTTCAGCAAACCCTAGTTTGCATACGCGCTTTCCTTTCACTGATGTCGCGTATATACGCGCTTCCGTTCACATAAACCAGCGTATACTTCTGTACATATTACAGATCTAATTTCATTGCGCATACGCGCTTTCTCTTCAGCGAAGCCGCGTATATACGCGCTTCCTCTGCGGAAAACAAGCATATGGTTCTTCAAACATTTAGGTCATTTCAATTCTTCAGAATAGATACATCACACAGATTTTTACCCTTTACTTCAGACAGATGTTCGCCTCATCTCAGATCTAATCATTCCATAGACAGATCTAGCCAATTCAAATACATTCCAGATCTAGATTCCCTTCTTCATCATTTCTTCATTGGAGCATCATGCATTCAGATCTATCATTCAACTGTAACCCTTTCCATTCAGATATACTTCAGAGAGAAGTATTCATTCAAGCTCAGACATCTTGCACCCACCCTCATGATTTGCACAATGAATTTCTTCTCCTTATATAGGTTTACCCTTTTTCAATACCATGAGCCAAAACCACATTACTTCCGATGGTATTCTTGGACGGGGTCATTTAGATGAATCATTACCCAATACAATGGGTCAATACCATGGTGGTTACCCCTGGTTTTGCACTTTTTGAGCGCTTTTTCCCATACGCGACTTGGCACGTACTTAACCGCGTGCATACGCGACTTCTCCTAGACAAACCTGCGTATTCCTTGAAACATACTCTTTTCATCATGGATCTAGCACATATTGAATTCTTTTCTTCATTACCTTCTGTACTCTCTGTAGATACATCAGATTTACATCTTTAAACAAGTTCATCAAGACATATTCTATCAAGCACAACTCCATCAGGTGGGTTTCCATTCAAGGACAACACTCTATCAAGTGGGTACTCAGCATCATATTTTCAACACACATCATATCACATCAGATTTACATCATTTACCAAGTTCATCAAGTCAATAATAACTTCATCAGGTGGATTGCCATCAAGGACAACACAAGTCAACAATCTCATGTCTTCATCTTCATTCAGTGGGTTGCCATCAAGGACAACACTCTGCATCATATTGCCAACAATCTCCCCCTTTGGACTTGATGGCAACCACGATGGTGTTTGGTTACTACAGCAGATAGGTACATTAAGAATAAAATGGCACCATGTCATGCTCTCCATTTTTGACACCATTCTTTCTCTTCATTCAAACACCATGTCACTCTCCCCCTTTGACATCAAGGGCAAAGGGCGGATCAAAAACCAACATACTCTCCCCCTTTTATCCTCATGTGGAAGAAGCGTTCTGCAGATCTGATATATACTGAAGTGACCAAGCTCCCCCTGAGTTCATGCTGAATCTTCAAACATAATTTCCAATGGAGTACATGACTCTATGAATTTCCTATCACCAATGACTCATACTTACATCAAAGATCCATCCAAGTGGATTTACATATAAGACTCAACTACCCAACCAAGTGGGTTTACAAATTTGACTCAGCTACCAAACTAAGTGGGTTTACAAATTTATCAAGTCCTTACATGACTGAATATTACAATTTTACATCATGGATCTTTATATGACCTTTTCATCAAACTACAAATATAACTTTAAGACCAACACTAGAAAGTCCTCAAGAAAGAGAACATATTTCAGAACTATCATAATGCCAACAATGCATTATACTCAGCAAAGCTAATGCTCCCCCTGAATCTGTGCATCCAAGCAACCTTTCCATATGACTAAGGCTCCCCCTTAGTTTGTGCATCTTGAACACTTTTACCAACAAATCATCAAGGCATCTTTATCAAAACATTAGAAATAGAATTATGAGAACTGGAACACCACTAGAGATACCAAATAGTATCAGAGATACCAAACAGCACTGCAGCTGTGCTGAAGAGAGTTGACTCCAAACATAAAATTGTCAGCAATCAGACATACGCGGTTTTCTGTGCATGAACTCGCGTATATACGCGACTGAGTTTCAGGAAATCCGCGTATCCAATGCCATCTTCTAAATTTATGCAGATTTGTTCTTTTGACTGGCAGAGAGCACTCCCAGCTTCTGTCTTAGATACTCGAACGCTTCCCTAGGCAGAGGTTTGGTAAAGATATCAGCAACTTGTTCTTTGGAGGGAACATACTCCAACTTCACCTTTTGCTCAAGCACTTGTTCACGTAAGAAGTGATACTTGATGGGAATGTGCTTGGTCTTCGAATTCATAACAGGATTCTTTGAAATACTAATGGCACTTGTATTGTCACACTTAATGGGGACAGGAGGTGTACATGTGATTTGAAAATATTATAAGGTTTGCATCATCCAAAGGAGTTGAGTGCAACAAGATGCGGCAGCCACATATTCAGTTTCTGCTATAGATAAGGCAATAGAATTTTGCTTCTTGCTGAACCAAGATACTAACCGGGGTCCCATATAGAATGCACCACCACTAGTGCTTTTCCGATCATCAACACTTCCAGCCCAATCTGCATCAGTGTAAGCATGAAGAGTAAGATCAGCATTCTTTGGATACCATAGACCAAAGTCTTGATTTCCTTGTAGATATTTGAAAATTCTTTTAACAGCCTGAAGGTGAGACTCTTTTGGATTAGCTTGGAATCGTCCAACAATCCCAACTGCATGCATAATGTTAGGTCTAGTCCCAGTGAGATAAAGTAGACTTCCTATCATTGATCTGTATTCTGGTTGATTCACCGTGGGAGAATCATCATGAGAACTAAGCTTACATCCGGTTATCATTGGTGTACTTACAGGTTTGCATTCTTCCATGCCATACTTCTTCAGAATTTGCTTAAGATATTTTGCTTGTGATAGGAATATACCATCTGCAGTTTGATGCACTTGCAAGCCAAGAAAGAATGTTAGTTCCCCAAGTAAAGACATTTCAAATTCTTGCTGCATGACATAAGCAAATTTTTGACTCAAAGATTCTTCGTTACTCCCAAAAATGATATCATCAACATATACAACCACAATCAATAGTTTATCATTTTCAACTTTTGTGTATAAGTTGCTATCAGCAGACCCCTTTGAAAATCCTTGTTGATGTAGATATTTGTCAAGACGATAATACCATGCCCTTGGAGCTTGTTTGAGACCATATAGAGCCTTTTTAAGTTTACAAACAAGATTTTCATCATTTCCCAAAATGAATCCTTCCGGTTGTTCTATATATACTTCTTCTTCTAGATCACCATTAAGAAAAGCAGATTTAACATCCATTTGATAAACTTTGATTTGTTGATAACTTGAAAAAGCAAGAAACATTATGATGGCTTCAAGTCTAGCTACAGGAGAAAAAGTTTCTTCAAAGTCTATACCTTCTTGTTAAGTATACCCTTTGCAAACCAGTCTAGCTTTGTTTCTTACAACATCCCCATTCTCATTTAACTTGTTCTTGAATATCCATTTAGTTCCAATGACATTTTTATCATGTGGTCTTGGTACCAATTCCCAAGTGTCATTTTTTTCAATTTGATCAAGCTCTTCATTCATGGCTTGCTTCCAACATTCTTCTTTGCTAGCTTGATTGACATTGTGTGGTTCAATTGTGGATAGAAGTGCCAGATGACTAGAAGATCCCACAAGAGTTCTCCTTGTTCGTACACCTGATTCCTTGTCTCCCAAAATTTGAGATTCAGGATGATTCTTTTGAACATATCTAGATGGAGCTTTTTCAGATAGATCATCTTCAGGTTCTTCATTGGATCCACTGTCTATATCATTTCTATTTGATGTAGAAGGACATAAGTCACCATCATCTTCTTTTGTTGTTTGTTTTTCTTCTTTAGGAGCTGCAGGAGACTCATCAATAACAACATCAATACATTCAACAATCTTTTGAAGCCTTTTATTGTAACATTTGTATGCTTTGCTTATAGATGAGTAACCAAGAAATATCCCTTGATCTGATCTAGGTTCAAACTTGCCAAGCTTTTCATCATTATTTTTTATAAAGCATTTACTTCCAAAAACTCTAAAATGCTTCACAGAGGGAGAATTACCATACCAGAGTTCATATGGAGTTTTTTCACTATTTACCCGAACATGAGCCTTGTTGAGAATGTTAGCTGTTGTATGTGCTGCTTCACCCCAGAACATGTCAGGAGATCCAGAATCATCGAGCATAGCTCTAGCCATTTGTTGAATTGTTCTATTCATTCTTTCTGCTACGCCATTTTGTTGTGGAGTGCCTGCTACAGAGAATTGTCTTTTTATGCCATGTTGTTCACAAAATTCAAAGAATTCATTTGATGTATATTCTCCTCCTCGATCAGATCTAAGACACTTGATTTTTAGATCTAATTCATTCTCAACTAATGCTTTGAAGATCTGAAATTTTTCAAATGCTTCATCTTTGTGTTTAATGAGCCCAATCCAACACATTCTAGAGTAATCATCAATGAATAATATATAGTATTCTTCCCCACGTGGTGAATTTTTCCTCATAGGTCCACATATGTCAGTATGAATGAGTTCAAGAGGTTCACTTGATGATCCTTCTTTGGCATTAAATCGTACTCTGGTCTGCTTACCAAATTGACAAGATTTGCATATGATACTTTCTGGTAGATTAATATTGGGAAGACCATGAACAGCTTGAAGTCTGCTTGCTTTGTTGATTTGAGAGAAGCTCAAATGCCTAGCCTTCTATGCCATAGCCAATTTTCTGAAGACTTGCTCAAGTAACATTGATCTATGTCGTTCAGTACATACAGGTTGCTTGGATTTCTTTTTCCTTTTATAATGATTTTACCTATATCAAGATCACGAACCACACATTCTTTTGAACTAAAGACCACTTCTGTTCCTTGATCACACATTTGACTTACACTTAACAGGTTATGCCTTAATCCATCCACATACATGACATCATTAGCCTTCACCTTTTCTTTTAGAAACACTGACCCTTTTCCTTTAATTACAGCAAGAGTATCATTTCCAAATGTAACTTTATTTTCCTTTTCTAGAGCATTATATGCAAGAAGTTTGCTTTTGTCACCTGTCATGTGTCTTGAGCACCCACTATCAATGTACCATTGATTTTCTTCACCTTCTGCAAATAACGCTATCCCACAATTTTCAACTGGTATTTATTTCTTTTTCCACACTTTAGAGCTTGAGGGAACATGTTCTTTTGGCTGGACCTTGCTCCTGCATTCAGATTCTTCATGACCAAAGTTATTGCAATAAGTACATTCAACTTCGTTTTGAAGAGGAGAAAAGTTGTTATAGGTGTTCTTCTTTGGTTCAAGATTCATATTTTTCTTTCTTGCTTCTCTTGTCATGATGGTTTTATATGCAACACATTGAACAGCTTTATGTCCAAAATTGTGACATGAGAAACATTGTCCATTGAAGTAGAAATTTCTGCGATCATGAAATCTTCTATTTGAATTTACCTGTTGGTTGTAGCTTCTTTGAAAGATCTCTCTGTTAGTGTTCCTTGATTTGAGATGATCATGCTTTACCTATAAAGATCCTTTGTTCCCTTGCTGAGTGGCTGAATGTAGTGAACTAGTTGTGGCTGCTTTCAGATAATTTGGTGCTGAAGTCTGGGAAGATTCCCCAATATATCCAAGACCTGTTTTTATAAGAGGAAACCGTTGTATCTTGATAATCTCATCTAAGGTTTCTGAACCTTTAGAAAATCTAATATTGAGAGTCTTCACTTTCTCATTATCTTTCCTAAGACTTACTACTTCACACTCCAATTCCTCAATGCGTTTTTCCTTTGTTTCAAGCTAATTTTCAAGAGTCTCTATGATTATGTTCTTTTCTTCTAGGCTTACTTTGAGTTGATTGTTTTCTTCAAGAAAATCATTTTCCTCTAGAGCATCCACAAAAGTATCCTTTTCTTCTCTTTGTTCAAATGCCATGAGAAGTCTAAAATATTCTTCACATTCTTCCTCACTATCAGATGACCCATCACTGTCTTCATTAGTATAATAAATTTTTCTTGTGCTAGATCGATTCTTATTCCTTCTTGCTACTTCTTTTCCTTTAGCAGATGTTTCTTTATAAGGACACTTTGCAGCATAATGGCCAACTCTTCCACAATCAAAACATTTGAAAGGAATCTTACCTTTGAACCTTCCGGTTCCTAGTTGGAGTCTTCTCACAAAATTTGCTTCTTCTTCTTCTTCAGATATATAGCTGGATTCCTTGACAACTTCCTTTTCTTTTCCTTTTGCGGACGCCTTAAAAGCAGCTTCTTTGATTTGAGAAGGACCTCCTTGTCTCATTTCAAAAGCAGTCAGGATACCATGTAATTGAACAATAGTAAGAGTTTGCAGATCTTGCCTTTCTTCAATAGCTGAAACTTTAGAGTCAAATTTTGAAGTCAAGGATCTTAAGACTTTTTCCACCAGAGTAGTATCGGTTATAGTTTCACCCAAATTTCTCATCCGATTTACAATATCATCTAGACGAAGAAAGAAACTAGCAACACTTTCATCACTATGCATCTTCAAATTTTCATATTCAATTCTAAGAGTTTGGAGTTTTGCACTTTTTACCTTTGTATCTCCTTCATAGCTCAGAATGATTTTGTCCCATATTTCTTTTGCTGAATTTAGCTACATCACTTTAGCAAATTCTGGTTCAGACATGCTTCCTAATAAGACATTCACTGCTTTGGCATTGATTTCATACTTCTTCCTTTCTGCTGCATCAGTAGGAATACTTGCCGGGTATTGATAACCTTCTTCCACGATTGCCCATACATCTGCACCAAGACTTTGCAGATATGCTTTTTTCGTACCTTCTAGAATATCAGATTGCTTCCATTGAATAGAGGTGGCTTTATAGACATCACTCCTTCTTGACTTCCCATTGCGACGGATCTCCTTCAAGCAATCAAGCTTCTGCAGAAGAACGTGCTTTGATTCCAATTGTTGGGAAAAATACTAAGAGGGGGGGGTGAATCAGTATTTACTGCATATTCAAAACTTTTTACTTTTTCACTCTCTAAAACCCATACGCTACTTTCCTTTAGTAAACTCGCGTATACACGTGGATATCCTTCATACAACTCGCGTATTAGCAGAGATCTAAATATGCAGATATTTATTAACTTAGTTCTTTGCAATATTCATTCATCTGATGTTAAGTTAACAGTAAACATGTGTAGTAACAACAGAATAAACCATCACACAAAGCATCACACATGAACACCGGGATTTTTAGGTGGAAACCCAAGTCGGGAGAAAACCACCGCTGCAGTTGCTCAGCCTTCAATATTTTATTATAGAGAAAACATCTTACAACATATGTGCTGGCGCAGACTTGACCAGCACGCAGGCACCCACCTGCGCTCGTTTACCGGCCTCTCCTGGAAGGGAGCTCCAACCCCCTGACTCGTTTACCAGCCTCTCCTGGAAGGGAGCTACGACCCCCTGATCTCGTTTACCAGCCTCACTTGGAAGGGAGCTACAACCCCCTGACTGAAGGCTACAACCCTCAGCACCTCTATGGACCACGTTTCATCAATTTTCACACTGGATCCAAAGCTTCCTTTAGGACACCACTTGCAGGCCACGTTTCATCATATTTTCAGACTGGACCCACTCCATACTTTTAAGCACAGTCAAACATGAAACAGATACATATAACTCACTGACAGATATCAGTAAACCAGCAGAACAGATCAGACATTTCTTACCACAGACTTCAGCAAACCCTAGTTTGCATATGCGCTTTCCTTTCACTGATGTCGCGTATATACGCGCTTCCGTTCACATAAACCAGCGTATACTTCTGTACATATTACAGATCCAATTTCATTGCACATACGCGCTTTCTCTTCAGCGAAGCCGCGTATATACGCGCTTCCTCTGCGGCAAACAAGCGTATGGTTCTTCAAACATTTAGGTCATTGCAATTCTTCAGAACAGATACATCACACAGATTTTTACCCTTTACTTCAGACAGATGTTTGCCTCATCTCAGATCTAATCATTCCATACACAGATCTAGCCAATACAAATACATTCCAGATCAAGATTCCCTTCTTCATCATTTCTTCATTGGAGCATCATGCATTCAGATCTATCATTCAACTGTAACCCTTTCCATTCAGATATACTTCAGAGAGAAGTATTCATTCAAGCTCAGACATCTTGCACCCACACTCATGATTTGCACAATGAAATTCTTCTCTTTATATAGGTTTACCCTTTTTCAATACCATGAGCCAAAACCACATTACATCCGATGGTATTCCTGGACGGGGTCATTTAGACGAATCATTACCCAATACAATGGGTCAATACCATGGTGGTTACCCTTGGTTTTGCACTTTTTGAGCGCCTTTTCCCATACGCGACTTGGCACGTACTTTACTGCGTGCATGCGCGACTTCTCCTAGACAAATCCACGTATTCCTTGAAACATACTCTTTTCATCATGGATCTAGCACATATTGAATTCCTTTCTTCATTACCTTCTGTACTCTCTGTAGATACATCAGATTTACATCTTTAAACAGGTTCATCAAGACATATTCTATCAAGCACAACTCCATCGGGTGGGTTGCCATTCAAGGACAACACTCTATCAAGTGGGTACTCAGCATCATATTGTCAACACACATCATATCACATCAGATTTACATCATTTACCAAGTTCATCAAGTCAAGAATAACTTCATCAGGTGGATTTCCATCAAGGACAACACAAGTCAACAATCTCATGTCTTCATCTTCATTCAGTGGGTTGCCATCAAGGACAA